>ML681996.1:10461360-10546556 GCA_007922195.1 Podocnemis expansa
TTTTTTTCTTATTTCGAATTAACATTTTGTTAATTCGAAATAAGATATTTCGAAATAAGGTGTTGTTTCGAAACAAGTTGTTTCGACACAACTTGTTTCGAAATAACCCTGTGCGTGTGAACACAGCCTAAGAAATGTATTTATTGCAGCTTCTCCCACTTCATCAGATGCTTTGAAGATGAGGGAAATTATAGAATTCTGTAATTTCCCTCATCTTCAAAGTGTGTGACCAGTGGGATTTTCTCCCACAAGCTTTTGCTCATGCAATAAATAGATTTGTTAGTCTCGAAGTGCCACAGAACTCCTTGTTTGTTTTACTGAACCAGACTAACTTCCAGAACTGTGCTATACACATGCATGTGGCTGCAGGAAACATATCATTAGCAATACTGCATAAGTTAATACCATTATACTTCACTCAAGCAACTCCTTTCCCTAACTTGATTCATCCTGCTAGTCTGCAGACACAATGCAGGGACACAGACAAAATGAATAGATTATACCTTTTAAAGCACCTGTTAGGAAACACTATCTGGTCTTTAATATCATAATTAAAAAAACTAACTCAGTTTAATAGACATTACAACCAATGTCCAACAAAGATCCATATTGTGAATGCGGAGCTCTATTTTCTATTCTTGAAACTTGTTTTAGATGTATGCTATATAATTTCATTTAAATGTGTGAACAGGGTGTGTGAATGAAGAGCATGTGTGATGGGATCAGTCAACAGCAGCCTTTCCTGATGAAATGCAAGTACCACCTTAATGGCCAAATAATGCAAACAAATCCCTGAAAAGCAAAAAGGATTCACCCCAGAAAGAAAACGACAATATACAAGATGAAAGTCATGTCTGGAAATAGCTGGTGATCAATGATCACACAGGAACTGTGAGGCAGCAAGACATAGTTGAGGGAGAGAGAGAGAGAGGAGACCCCAGCAACAAAAACATTTAATACTTTGCAATTCTATTGCCCAAAACCAAATGTCTTAAAGTACTTAAATATTAACTAAGTTTCATAATACCACTGTGGGGTAGGTCCTTTTACACGTGAAGAAACTGGGGAACAAGAGAGGTTAAGTGACTTGCTTAAGGCTGTAGTGAAACAGTGCTGGACCAAGTGAGAATATCAGTGCCCCTGCCTCTCCCTCCCTCTCCCGGGGAACTACACTACTTCCACCATTGTAGTATATTTCACTTTGCTTTTTAGCCATTGGTTATGCCTGCTTTTTCATGTCTTAGTGATTTTTAAAGAACTCTATGTGGTACTTGTAGACCTCAGGGGAAGAACCCCCTGCCCATGTCACCTGGACTTGTGGGGGGGAGAGCCAGCCCTCCCCGGTCATACCTCCTGGGCTTGGAGGAAGGAGGAGAAACCCCAGCCAGGCTGCCTGGGTTGGGGGGAGAGCCCACCACAGCCTCCCACCTGTGCTTTGGGGGAAGGGAGTAGGGACTTACCTAACATCCCCAAATTTACCAACACCCACCCAGTTGTCAGCTAGTAACAATATTACACCAATTTAGTGAGCACCCCAACACCTCTACATCTCCCCAATTTCAAGTCCTGGGGAAATCTCAGGAGGAAAGAGAGACCCCCCAACTCAGCTCACACTGGATGGGCTTAGGGAGAGGGGTAGAGCCACCTGCAGCCCCCATGCCACCTGGCTTCAGGGGCTGGGGGAAGAGAGCCCAGCCACTCCACGCTGCCTGTGCTGGGGGTTGAACCCACCACAGCACCCCAACATGAGCTTGGGGGAACACCCTAGCTATGCCACATTAGCTTGGGGAGGAGGAGAGCCTCTAGGCCCCCCCAGCTACACCATCTGCATTTGGTTGGGAGTAGAGCCCTCTGTTCACACCACCACAGCCACCGACCAGCCTGAGGGAGCAATCCCCTACCCAGTTGCCCCCCACCACTACACAACAGTATATTATTTACCTACTGCTTATTCCCTTGGGGACTGTGGAGGGTGAGTCACTCAGAAGGCATGTAGACAGCTTTAAAGTGCCCACTGCAGCTGCCCTTGACTAGGGACTCAGCTGCATGCTCTAGGGCAGTGGTTCCCAACATTTTCGCTGCTGTGGCACACCTTGCTACCTTTAATTATTTTGAGGCACACCACCATATAGTTTCCAAATAAACTTATAAATATTCATGAGCCAAGGAGCCAATCCAGAGCTCTTTGAGTAGTTTTTCAAAAAAATTTGAGGCAAAGCGCTCAAACGTGACGGCACACCTGTGTGCTGTGGTATACTGGTTGGGAAACACTGCTCTAGGGAGGGGCAGCAGCTGAGTTTAAGCAGGCTGACTTACTGTGCCTGCACTGGTTGGGAAGAATTGGGGGGGGGGGGGGGGCCTGAAAGTGAGGCTGAGGGGCCTGGGGCCCCGTTAGCCCCCCTCCCACCTCCCACAATGCCTCTGCCTACGTAACTGTATTAGGTAAACAGAATGAAGTAAATAGGGAAGTTTCATTATACCAGTTTATTTAGCAAAATAAATTAGTCAAGAGATTATATGCACAGGACACTTCTTATGGTTGCTTTTATTTTGTTGAGATATGTTTTAAGAAAAATCATTCAGTAGGTGGCAGAGCCCCATATATCCTGAAAATTCTTGGAACTCACATAGAGAAAGTGTATAACACAGCCAACCTCATTATATACTTTGTCCACATGTTATAAGGACATAACATAGCTCAGTGGTTCCCAACTTTTAGCCCTGCAGAAATGTGCCCCGCCTAGATCCTTAGTTTTGGCTCCATTCTGCAACCCCAAGAGGTGAGCTGTGAGCCACTTTGAAAGCCCCCACTGGCCACTTTTGGCCCCCAGACCACAGGTTGGGAACCACTGACAGCACATACATTTTACAGAAGCAGACTTCAAATGCAAATTAATCATATGTGAAACATTAGTTGTTTGCAATATCTTATTCATATATCTTGTTCTTGATATAAAGACCATTGGTGTTAATAGGGGTCTTTCAGTGGGTTTTGGATCACAGGCCCCTAATAATTTACATCCAATTCTTTGGTGCCATGTGGCCCGTTTTGCCCCATAGTATTGGCAAAATCTGGCCTAAAATAGCTTAACCAACTCAGCAGGGACCACTACAGTGTCCGGATGATCATTTGATAGTGTAGAGAGACATACCAGGAATAAGGGAAAAAAATCTTTGGAGACTATGAACCTTGGTGTTTGTTTATTTTTCATCAGTTCAAAGACCATCATCAAAGTGACCTTTCCTCTAAAACCTGTCAATGCTTTTCAGTGTATGCAACAGAGATGTAATTTGTGGGTGATATAAGATGTTGCCTTTTAAGTCTGAGCATGCTCATATTCTCTAATTAGGATGACCAGATAGTAAGTATGAAAAATCAGGACAGAGGATGAGGGGTATTAGCTGTCTTTATAAGAGAAAGCCCTGAATATCAGGACTCTCCCTATAAAATCAGGACATCTGGTTACTCCAACCCTAACATTCTTGGCCTCTAGGCCAGAGGTTTTCAACCCCTGGTGTGTCGCAGCACAGCTGGAAACTGACCCAGCTGTGTGTGACACACTTCCCCCTCTTCCAATGAAAAAGTCACTGAAACTAGTTTAGGCAACAGCTTGAGCCTCTGACCAAAGCCCTTGCCCACCAGGAATTCTTGGCACCACACAAGAATTCAGTGGCAGTGTTCAGCCCCCAGCTGCTAAAAGCCTCCTGATTGTCAAAGATTCCTGGCACTGAGCACCACTCAGCCCTCAGCTGTAATGCTTCAAAGGAATTTGGCAGTTACTCTGAGCACCCGCCTCCAAAAGCCTCAGCTACACAGGATCCCAGTGGAGGCAACCTGCCACTAAACAAAACCCCCACTGCTGGAAGGATTGTTTCAGCAGCCGGGGGGGTTCCTTCGGTGGCGGGTTACCTCCAGGTGACGCATTTAGTTGCCATGCTGCAATCATGACAAAGAGGTTGAGAATCACTGTTCTAGGCTATCAGGCTGCCTTGGTAAAAAAAGCAAATATGTATAGCCCTATTTATATAATACATTTTGTGCATTTTGATTTTATCAGCCAAGGTACTTTTGTTCACTTTGGAATTTAAAAGTTCAGAGTCCTGTTTCACTATCAACCCTAGCAAATTAGTCAGCAGCTTTCTAGTCTTCCAAGTAACATGACTGAGGAAGCTGCTATTTCCATATGAAATGGAGCGATGCTGTTTTGCTTGATGTCGCACTGTTTTAATTCACTGCTCAACCTTGACTTTCGCTATGTAAGTTATTCCTTGTGCGTACCAGTGACTACTGCCTTATTAAAAACAAGATGCTAGATGTGAACTAAGGTTTGATAAGATTTCATTCTGTACATGTTAACCAATGGATTTTTTTTGTTTTGTTTTTATTTCGTAGGGGGATACTTGGAACTTTGTTAGCTCTGATTATTATTGGATGGTGCAGTCTGTCAGCTTCCAAAATTTTTATCTCTGCTTTGGACATGGAAGGCCAGCAGCTTCTTGTGGCGTATCCTTGTGCTCTACTTTATGGACTTTTTGCACTTCTGAGTATTTTCTGAAATGTACTTCATGGCAGCCTGATTATATTTTATTTGTGTGGGTGGTTTTACTTTTAGTCATCTTAGAATCACATAAAACTGCATTAACGGAAATAGATTATGATTTACCTTTTATTTGCTTAATGGATGATGGATGATAATGAAATAAAAACAGGGTGATCACTTTCATGATGATAGTCTAAAAGTTTCAAATCTTAAAACATTTAGCACAGAAGCTAGTAAAAATAAGATAGGGAGGAAATATGGAAAATAAAATGTCATTTTAAAAATGGTATTGTGGAATTAGTGTTTCATTGAAGATAATATATTTTGTGGAGAGGGGATGAGTAAAAGAATATAACAGTACTGTATTTTATAGGCTTAGTCAATTGAATGAAAAGTGCTTGCTTTAAGCATGTGTTCAATTTGGCATTTTATATCAAAATTTGAATGTCTTTTTAAAATGGCCTTTGTTTATAATGTTAAATAATTGTCAAAGATGGACAGCAAGAGCAAGCTGTTACAATATAAAGTAAGTAAACTAGGAATGTGATCATCTTTTTTTCAAAGATATGTGGCTCAGCAAAGCCCCATTGTACTGTACATAATGTACAGTAATGCTTGAGTCTAAAATTGCCTCTAAACCACTGCCTGCTGTCACTGCAGAAAAAACACTGCACAAAGCAAAGGTAAATAAGTCTCCTGAAAGGCAGAACAACATTTGTACAAGCAAAGTACAAATCTCACCCATTTTATATACAAAAAAATCCATTCCCCATTTTTAGTATTACAGCAACCTAACATTTTGTAACAGTGCTGGAAAATGTGCACAAACAAAATGCACAAAATGTTTCAAAATATTCTACTGGGAGTATCAAGCCATCAGAAGGGAATAAAGATATGTGGGTATGAATAAAATTTAAGAGGGAAAATCCTGTGAAAGAAACTGAAGAATTAATCAGAGAAAGGGTTTGAAGAACAACACTGTAAAGGCAGACCTGAATTAATAAACTGTCGCAAATCATTTAATCAATGTTTTTATCCATTTTTCCTTTAACAAATTCTCATGAGCAGATCTTGATTTTCTGCAGTGTATTCAATACTCAAATACTCAATATACAAAACTATTCAGTGAAATTTCTGCTAAATATTTTAACTTTGCAGTTTGCTGGCAAATAGTTATGTGGTACAAAGTGATGTAACTATTATTATTTTATGCTACTTCTTAAGCTCCAACACATGCTTGCCAGTATAAAGACAAAATGTGTCCCAAAGAGCTTAACTCTAAAAGAAAAACACACAGAAAATGGTAATGCAATGCAAACCCAAGGAAAGAATAACTTTGAATTTGCTTTTACTTGAATTTCTTATCACTGTTGACTAAGCACATGAAGGAAAGTGTGTTGTTAAAGAAGTCAGTGTGTCTATAACAGAGTATGTCATACTTACATATTTCAGTATGCTTCATAATTTTACAGATTTAAGTCTATATTCCTCTATACCAATTTGACCAAGGGGAGCAGAAGCCAACAGGAATCATATTGTGTATAAGATGCAGATTGGCAATCATGTTACAGGAATGTGGAGGAAGAGTTCCAGATGATTTTGTGAAGGGGATGGTCAGCTAGACTGAGAAACTGTCACAAAGTGGGAGGCTTCAGACTAGACTATCAAGTGAATGATGCTGTTGTGAGAAACTGAAAGATTTGCTAAGACGGATGCTACTCAACAATACTTTCGAGTGTCCTGCTGCTGCTGCCACTGCCCCAATAAGAACATGTTGCGGTATTATTCCCCTCAAGGAGCCAAAGTCTCCTCTAAAAGAGAACTGAGCGTAAAGAGAATGCAGTGAACAGTTCTGAGAGGGTGAATAAGAGAAGAGGTCTGTCTCATCTTGTTTAGAATCACAGTGACTATGAGTTTATTAACAAGAAGTTAAAGAAAGTCGGACAGCTAGCTAGCTGCAAGTGGAGTGAAATGAGCTCTGCTACTGTTGACCTGAATTACTTTCTAGTCCCTCAGTATTTACAGTATATAGAGTCAAATTATCTGTTTTTGTAAATTGGGATACCCCCATTGACTTCAAAGAATCTGACCTTCTTCATCAGGCAGAATCTAGACCATAATATTTTACTGTATAGTTAATGTTAATTTGTCTGCATACTCTCAGTGAACTTGTGCAATCTCATATGACGTAATTAGTTTTTAAATAAGATAAAGGTTTTACTGCGCCTCTATAATTAGCTCTTAAATTGAAGTCCTAAGCGCCTGTGTTTTAATTGCTTCTCCAATAGAACATATTCTTCTTTCTTATTGAGCTATCTATTTATTAGTGTGTGTGTGTGTGTGTGTGTGTGTGAGTAAGATGGATAAATAGATAAAAATAACAGTTGGAACACAGCTTTAGCTAGAAGGTTCCCTAAGCATTTTCATTCTAAGATTCCATTTTCAATTGCTTTTAATTTTCTAAAACTTTACCTGTTGTGCTGAAATAGTCCAGACTTTGTACTTGCTTCTCCATTGCCTGGCAATATTGTGCAGTCATTTACACTCCTGTAAAGCGATGAGAGCAAAGCTGGTGTAAAACACTACCAGACTGGTAGTGCAAAATTAGGTCCTTGGTGTCACTTTATTTTACTTTTTCTAAGCTTGAAGAACATTTTGGTTCTTTTTAGAGCACAACAAGAGTATCTGTCTATCTATCTAATCAGGTATGTGTGTGTATACATATAGGACAAAAGTCAAGGATAGGCCCCATCATTGACTTTTTCCACTCCTCAGGCCTCGCCACCCCCTCCATCTCCTCTCAGGCTCAGACCTCTCCTTCAATCTCGCCACGAACCCCCTCACTTTCTCCCAGCCCTGTGCTTCTCCTCCAGGCTTGCTGCTGGTCTCCCTACCACTTCCGCCTGGGCCCCTGCTTCCTCCTGACCTTACCACCAGCCCACGTGGGGGGTGGGGGGCACAGATGCTGCAGGTGTGGGAGGGGGCAATACAGGGCCCTGGGCAAGTGCCCAGGCTCCCCATACTTAAGACCACTTATGTGTACCAGCTTTTCCCATTTTCCTGCCTTCTTACTAAAGGCTCACAGGACTCCTCTTATCACTGCAGCATCACTGATGATGACAGATAAACTGGAAATGCTATGCAGGAAAGGAGAACCAACTGAGCCCACTACTAAGCAAGGCCCCCACACTGGGGAGAAAAAAGGGTTTACTCTACTGGGCCAGAGAGGCCCTGTGGGTCCCAGCCCAGGCTGCAACCCCCATAAATGGGGGGGGGGGAGTGGGCTGTGTTACAAGTTTGTACTGGGGCTGAAAATGTTATGATTAGGCCCTGCTACTAAGTAGTGGTTTTCTAGCTACAAGCCTGGAAATAGCTCTTTAAACAGTCTACTTGCATGTGATTTCTGCTCATTAGGAGAAGTGAGGAAGGATCACAGTGGTTGTACTTTATCTATATTTCATGCCCCATGTGATTTTGGAAGAACATCAGTGTCCGTGACAATATGTTCACTGTGACCATGTGATTTCCATACACATTTTTTAGAGTTATGGTCTCATCACAGCTCGCAGAAGCCCAGTGACCTTGGTGCTGCATCACTGACCTAAATGAACAAAACAGTTCATAGTGATCTGTACACAGTTGCAATAAGAAAGATCTTAGACAACCATAAGCACACTGCAATGGAAAGCTTTTATTTGTAATTACAGAAAACAATGATACTTATTTTGCCATAATTCCAAATATAAAGATATGAAGCATGAAGAGAACACAGAAATACAAAAACACAGTTCTAAACAATAATAATTGAGTTCTTCTTGTAGTGACCAAGGTAACATTTTCAGAGGCACAAACACAACCAAAGGTCTAAATATTATTGAAAGTAACTGGGAATTGGGAAACTAATGCCCCTTTGTGTTTTTCGTACACCTCCCCACTGTTGTAGAAAACACAGCAGTCAGAGACATAAGGAAATCATTACCAAATGAACTCCTCACAACTGCTAACCACTGCCAGGGGTTATTTCCTAGTCTGCAACTGACCTTGCGACTGGCAGGGAAAGGCGGTTTTAGTCAGATGGTGCACTTAGGGATGCCAAGGGGCCCAGCAGGAGTGAGAGCCACTAAAGAGTATTTTGAGAAGAACGGGATGAATAATGGATTTTTTTTCATTTTCCTGGAATTGCAGGGGGAGGGGATATTTTAAGTCAAAACTTCAGAAAAAAATGTTTGGTTTGCAAATCAAAAAGATTTTAAAAAACTGTTTCAGGAATTGAATTAAATGTTTTTGTTCAGACTAAAATTAAACATTGTTTTTATTTTGCTTATTGTTTAAGCTTAGGACTAGCATGCCCATGAGCAGGTTAGCCTTTCCTTCATACAGATTCAGCCTTTAACCTTGAGACTCCAGGAACAATAGACTTGTCTTTTCAGGGTATAGCTTTAAAAGGCTGGCATTTTAAATAACTGGAAGTGGGAAATTTGCATTCATCTCCCTCCAGTCATTCCCTAGTCAAACCACATGATGTTGTCCCAGGATCCATTCTTCTCTGGTCCACTGTTTATAGTCCATTGAAGTTCATAAGCCCACCCCGGTTTCACTTCACAACTCCCCACTAGAGAGGTTACATACCATCCCAACCCACAATAATACATAGAAGATTAGGGTTAGAAGGGACCACAAGAGGTCATCTAGTCTAATGGCCCTGCTCAAAACTGGACCAACTACTAAATCATACATAAACTATTCATTCGGGCTTGCCATGGGTGGCCCAATCCTGGGCCTTCAAGCATCCCTTCCAAGTGGCCTGTTCCTGAGCCACTGGTCAGAAATCAGTATACAGTCCGGGCACATCACTGGCACTGGGTGCAGAGGGCATGAACCCTGTGCATCCCCACCTAGTGCCCTGAAATCAAAATCTCAGCAACAGTGCAGGAATACAGTCTGCCTGCCCAAAGGTGTAAAAAGAGCTGCCAGACCCCCACCCCCCCACCAACTCCAACCCCGCAGCACACAGCCAGACATAGCTGAGCTCACGGGCAGGAGCTTAGCATACCAAACCTTAGCCAGCATAATGTTTTTCTTCAAAAGAGCTTGCTTATCGTCTGTCAGGATGATAACAACCTGTTCCAGTTTTTCAACATCAGTTGTTAACCTTTTCTGCACAACTTCATCCCTGTTCCAGGTCTCAGGATCCCAATCTCCATGGCACAGGGTGCACACCTTTGCCGACGAAACGGGAATTCAGGCTTTATGCTTATGTTGACACTGTGTAGCTCACCGCCATTACCTCAGCCTGCGCTTCTGCCTTCTCTGCTTCCATTTGCAGCTGGGTCAGAGAGGTCTGCTGCAGGGTGTGAAGCAGCCATGCCTGCTCTAACTCTGTTTTTGAATCTTGTACTTGCTTCTCCAGTGACAGCATGGGGCGGGGGGTAACCCAGTTCCACTGTTGGGCCAGCCGTCCCCAGGCTGATGTGGCTGCCCACCCTGGGAGACGCACTTTGCTGTTTCTTGGTAACTTATGTGGGGAATCAGAAACATTGTGTGTTATTGATTAGGAAACTGGTTTAAGTACCCTTCAATATGTGGAGAGTTTGGCTCTCAGTTTTGCATCTTGTTCAGGCGGTTGTCCCAGGACGCCCAGGCCACACTCAGTACAGATTCTTGAGGGGGATCCCACTATTTACCTCTTTCTATTCTGAAATATCTCCCTCCTGGGGATTTCCACACTGCACAATTCCATGTTTAGACTGTGATACACCCAGTAAGGTGGGCAGCCTAAATGTTTGTTCTTTGCTCTCTCTTCGAAGGCTATGTACAGCTGTCATCCCTACCAGTTAAAAAGGAGTGTGTGGTAATTTATAAGCATGAACAAGTATTCTTAAGATGAAAGCAATGGAGAGAACATATTAAACAGTAAAAAGACCTATATGCACACTAATAAGCTTAACAGAGACTTACATCCAGCTTCAACAAGGGGTCTGGTAGGAATCAATTCTTCAAGCCTCACAAAGATATTTGCATGTGCTGAGGTTTTCTTCCCACTATAGTTGCAAGTTCATAACAGCTTTAGCTCAGAACTCATACCTCCATGAATAGTTCAGTCTTTCCTTTATTCTTGGGCCTTTGATCTTCAGATTCTGTGAACAAGTAATCAGCAGACAATGGTCCTCACCTCAGTATGTAGCTTCAAAAGGCTGGGTCTGTGCATTACTAGAAGTGGGAAATTTTATACAAAAGTTTCCCTAGAGTTTCCCCAGGCAACTATTTCACTCTGTTGGTCTTGAAAGCCATTCTTGCCTGGCACCAGTGGTATATTGAGCAGGGGGTCAGGGGGCAGGGCCCAGGCACTGATTGGCGATGGGGCACTGGGTCGGCCCTTCACAACTCACAGTGGGGGCAGGGGATACAGGAGGCTTTGAGGTGCAGCTGCTGCCAGCTGCTACTCAGAGCCTCTTGCTCACCCTGGCCTCCATGTGCAGGCCCACCTCCTCCTCCTGCAGGCCAGGGTTTGTGCATGCGTGTGTGTGTGCGCATGTGCGTGGCTGCCCCACTGAGCCAGTGCAGGGCTAAAAGACTGGACTGGGCAGGTGCTACACAGTAAGTGCAGGGGGTGGGGTGGGGGCAGAGCCTGGCATAGAAGGAGTTAAGTGACATATTGTCCCCCCCATAAGTACAGACAACATCCCTGGGGCAGCTGAGTGGCGGCACCATCTTGTGGGAGACATGGACCCCTCCTGCCATATGCAGGCAGGGGAGCATGTGAGGCCTGAGTGGTAGGGTCCAAAGGCAGACTTGGACCCCAGGTACCAGAGACCCATGGTATGCCACTATTTGGCACATGGCAACCATTTCCCCTCCCCATCCTAGCCCCTGCTCTCTGATCTGCAGCCCATGCTGGCAGCCACCCCCCCCCCCCCCCAAGAAAAGCAGCTACTGCCTGAAAATTTGGCAGAGAAGGGCACTCCCAGGCACTCCGTGGAAAGAAGCCTCCCAGAATAGCTCTTATCCTCAGCATACCACAGGAGGGGTACGCCACCAAAAAGAGCAGGCCCCCCCTTCAGTTATGCTGCCAAAAGGTGCTGCCCAGAGCAGTTTTTCATGGTAGGAGAAGCAATTTCAGCAGTGTTGCATATGGCACAGCATGCCACTCTTGGCACACATACTGCAGGTCTAGAGCAAGGAAGGAGCTATAAGGGCTAAAGTCCCAGGCCCCACCCAAAATGGGGTCCCCTGCATGATCCAGCCCCCCCACTGCCCCATTCAGCATAGCATAGTGCCAGCAGGGCCTGGGGAAGTGCTGGGGGGCGTTCTGCTGATGTTGGGGAGGAAGAGACCGGACTCCACAAAGTTCCCACTCCTCCCCTGGGCTGGCTGGTTCACTCCTGGGGTTAGGGCAAGCTAGTGCATATTTGCTCCACTCTGGGGGCAGGGCTGGTGTGGCTTTCCAGGGGCAGTGGCCCTCAAGGACTACACTGGAGTCTGCACTGCACACTTGCCAGCCTTGCTGCCCTGGGCGCAGACCAGCTGGACCAGCTGGGGTCAGGGCAGAGAGCAGCTTCCTGCCCCAAGACATCCACTGCCAGCCTACCCACTGGATGTCATATGGGGAGGGGTTGGGGCCCCACGGCCCCTTGATCCATCCAGCTCTGGCTTGGAGCTGCGGACCCTGCAGATCACAAGACTTTCCAGAGTTTGCACCACATCTCTACTTTTTACAAAGGCTAAATGTCAGCCCAGCTCAAAAAAATACATAATACATAAAGCATTAATTTATTATAATAGACACCAAAGATATTTAAACCTACCGGTAATTCATTAAAGATTTTCAAGGATATTGCAGGAATTTTGTTGGCTATATCTGTCACAGAATTTTTTTTTCAGAATGTTTTGACTAAAAGATTATGGCAAAACTGATCTGAATTCATGAAATGCTTATGTTGCTGAATTTAAAATTTTCAACCAAAAACTTTCAGTAGAAAATTTTTCCCCAGCTATAAATATTAATACAGGTATTATTTGTGTTACAATTGTGAGTAAAGTCTCCAAACAGAATCAGGACCCCTATTGCACAGGGTATGTACAATTGCATATTAAAGCGAAAAGGTTCAGAAAACAATATCCTGAAGTTTCAGGGTCATAAAGTGATGCAATAGATTGTATATGTGCATTGTAGAGTAATATGATAGTCATACTGTACATTAATGTTTAATAGCTCTTCTGAATTGCTAACCTAATGGTAGGAGTACACTTCTGACACACTGAAGAATGGAAAATGCTACAGGCAGTTATTCCTTGTGAAAAAGCAGTAATAGCACTTTGATTTTCAGAAGTAGGCGTGATAATGTGATATACTCTAAAGTGCACTTGTGCATTTTGCGCAGTGAGTCAATTTGCCAGAGAAAGATATTACTAGCCCTAAATAACAGTTTATATCCACAAATAAGTATGAGTACAGCATAAATTTGTTTACATTTCAACCTTCGTGCACACAGTGCATATAGATCTGCAAAGCACTGCAGAGTAGATACACAATGATACATTCACCTGCATTAAATTTGCATGGTAAGGAATGTACTCAATAATTGTTGGTGTTGCATAAATAGTCCCGCAACTGAAATTGAAATATGAGGCTTGCTGATCCACTCCCGGCCTCTGCCCCCAGCACTGTCCACAGCCTCCAGACTGTGGGCCTGTTCCCAGCCACAGCAGGGAGAGGAGCGGAGAGGGTAGTTGGGGGGGACACAGAGTAAAAAGTTTGGGGACCCCTTTTGTAGAACCATCTGAGAAGGTGGGTTAGGATCTTGTTTGGAGCCTCTCCAGAGGGGAGCTCCATGCCAAGGGGCAGAGTCCCTTCTTATCTTTTGCTTCTGGTGGCTGCTGGGAAGGTTTCGCCGCTGCCGGCAGGCTGAGGGGATCCAGATCTGCCCCCAGCCAATGGCTGGATTGGGGCTAGGGGTGGGGGGTGCATCTGGGACTGCTTGCCCCAGGCACCAAAACTTCTAGTTACTGCCTTGACCGGATTACTCAAACTGTTACAGACTGAGATGAGGGTGATGTGATTTGGTGGTCAGATCAGGAGCCTGATCTAGTGGTCAGAGCAGATTCAGATCCCAGAACTCTGGTATTCTCTGGAGGCAAGCCAATGGTTCTCTTTTGGCTTCTGATTCTGACCAAAAGGCAGAGATGGAGCTGTGGAGTATTCAGTTGATCACAGGCTTATTTTTAAATATATCTTAAACATCAGTGTAATTTTTAATATGCTGTTATGGGTTGAGTTGAACCTTCCTATGTGTCAGATACATCTGCCACCTTATAGTGGCTTTTTTTTTTTTTTTAACATTTATCCTGAATATAGTGAGATGGCTGAAACAGTTAAATGGACTCCACTCGAAATACAAGCCCATCCCTCTGGTCAAAACAAAGATATCATTCAGGGCCACTCAAGAACTCGTACTTTGTGGACTGGGGCTCAGGACATGTGGATATGGGGAATGAGCAAAGAATGAGCAAAGGAACAGTCTGCTTCTGTCAATCCCAACTGTGTTTAGGGAAACAAGACTTTGTGTGTATTCTTTGTAAGTAAACAAAAATACATTAAACAAAAAAAACCCACTTGATTCCATCATCAATTTCTCCTCCTAATGGAAACAACCTGCAAGGCTCCTGAATTTTGGCTACTGGTTGAAAAGGATTCTGGTTTCAGTACATTCATTTTAAGCTCTCTGTTCAGTGCATAGATCTGTCCCATTTAGATCTTGGTCAAGTGCCTGTCAGAATCACTAGAAATCCTTACACTGGCTTCAATGGACTGTTGGGTCTTGACTGCTCACCATAAAACCTGTGCATTATGGAGATTCATACGGCTAAAGCCCCAGGTTATGTGAACCAGTGCATTCCAGAAACTCTGATGCAGCTATACCAATCAATACCAGCTGAGTCACATAGACAAAGACAAAAAGGAATAGCTGTGAACATTTTAGTTTGATCCTCTGCATGACAGAGGCCATAGAATGTCACACAGTGATTTCTGAAATTGAGGGAATTATTCTTCCCTGCTACATACATGAACACTAGTGAGCACAATTATTTGTGCTTGAACTAGGGAAATGGGGCCCCAACTTTTCTCTGTTAAATGAGTAAATTTGGACTAAGGGAATAAACAACACTGCTGGATCTTGAAGCTGGAACATCAAGCCCAAAGTTTTCAGCCAAAAGTCATTTTCAAAAAGATGAGAGAGAGCCATATAATTTTAAGGACAGCAAAAAAATTGGTTTTCAATCTTTCTGTAGACTGCAGAATTACTGTGAAATATCTGACAAAAAAGAGTTTGAGTTGCAAGAAATGTTGCCACATTTTAATGAAAAACTTGAAAGCAGATTTCTTGTGTTTCAGATGGATATTAATCACTAGATGCAGGGATCTGTAAATAAATTAAACCTATTTTCTTCCACTTTTTTCCCCTCTTGAGGGGAGAAATCATAACCACATCTTAGGGAATATGGTTGTACTTGGAGTTAGAAACAGGTCCTTGAAAAACAATAAATAATAATGAGAAGAAAAACAAAATGTTTGACACTAATGAAAAGAAGAACATTCTGATAGTTTGTGATTCTTAGCATCTGCAAAATGAGGTCAGCATTGTGAGGAGAAGCTGTCACTTTCTAAGTTTATTTGTTTTGTACCGTAGTACCAATTTATCAGTAATTTATAGGGAAAAGACTGAGAGCTTGTGGCTTGGGCAGAATTCATTATTTAATACCAAACTTTTTTCATCACTGGGAGTTTATACAAGATGCATGCTAAATGCCACCACTGTAATTTTATCTACCAAAGAATTCTGCTAAGAGTTGAAAATCTTTCCTGAAGACAGGTCTGAAAAACTTGCAGAAGACAGCAAGTTCTCTGGACAAGCATACTGTAATAACCCAGCAGATGGAGCCTAGGGGTATGCCTACTGATGGTGGAAAAATCACTACCATCAGTGCACTCTTCCAGGTTCAATTGAGCAGTCTGTCAAGGCATGCTCAATCACTCTGGAGTTCACATCAATAACTCCAGCCCTGGAGCAGCATAGCGCTAGGGTGACCGTGTGGCTTCTCCTTTCACCTTAGCACAGTGTGTATGGGAAGGTAAGTGGGAGTTAATAAGTCAACAATAGATATGCAAGGTATTTTATGTACTTTGTGTAGTTACCATTGTCTGCCACTGAAAAATGCGGCAACTGTAGACTAGGGCTGAGTGTGAGTAGCAATTCCTGGAGGATCAGAAGCCTAGATGGACAAGAAGGTGGAGGAATCCAGCCATCTTGGTTGTAGTCTGTGCACGTGGGTTGAACTGTGTGGAAGGAAGGAGAAGGGTGCTCCTCAGGCAGGGTGCCTGAGCCTGGGGAAAGGACTGATGGATATTCCTAGATGGGATTTGTGAGCACTTTGGACTCAGACTCACAGTATCCAGAGAGCAGGTGAAGGCCAGGTGTCTGAGGAGCAGCTCTTCTCCAGGCCAAGGGCACAATTGAGCAGCTACCAGAGGAACAGTTACATCATTAGCTAGTGCAGCTCACTGTGATATGCATCACTTGTAGGATTAGAAGCCTTTGGGGAGAGAAAGAGGGTAAAGATTTCTGTCCTCTCCTGAGTGGGAAATGAAATTGTATGATTGTTTCACTATTTCACTGTTGCTGTTCAATTTCCTTAAGATTTCTATCCCAGTTCTGGCCTGTTGGTCTGTACACCTTCCTTCCCCTTCCCTAGTGGGTTCAGAACTCATCTGTGTGTAACAGTTTTAGTGCCAGGGGCTTAAGCAAAGGGGATCAGTGTTTGACCCAAAGATGAAGAGATGCGGGCTAGCTGCTGCAGAACATCTAACATCCTCTGTGTGCCACACAGGAGGGGTGGCACAATATGCTTGTTGCCAAGGAAATCATTATGTGTACCCTTATTTACTATTACGGGCTGTGGGATGAACAATTCGTGCAGTGCAAAGACTTACAGACACAACAGCTCTTATTCTTCAGTTCTCTCCCTCTCCCTCTCCCTGTGCACCGTGCCGGAAAAATCACCTTTCAAAGCACATTTTAAAGTGGACTGTACCCATATTTCTATTTAGGAAAAACTAATTCTTTCACCATGTCTGCATTCATAGTAAGCATAAGCCTTGAATTCTTTTTGTAGGTTTGATATTTCTTCTTAACATGGGATTTAAAAAAAAAAAAGACCATATGCTCACCTTCTCTTCACAGCACGGGGGCAAGTACACACAAACTGTGTGTAGCAATACAGGCCCAAGGAAGAGCGGCTATGTGCCATGTAGTCACAAGCAACCCCCACTCATGTAACAACATAATATTAAATTACATTATTACAGGAAGTGGCCAGCCAGAAAGGGGATGACATGTTCCCATAGCAACAATCATTGTGTTTGCAACATAAATTAATGCTGTTCATTGCAGTGTGAATGCCCCTTCTACAGTTTTTCCCTCTTTTGAAAAGGGGGTACTGTAAAGATGTGATTAGGGAGCCAGCATCAGCTTGGCTATCTAGTCAGTCATGCCTCCAGAAATGTGGGGCAAGGGAGCAGGATTGCATGTGGAAGGCAGACATACCACATAGGTGTCCCCAGATCCATGGGGTCTGAGTTAGGATTCCTTTCAGGAACCTCTGGCTCTTTGTAGGTAGAAACTCATGACTTCTGGCTCTTCTGTATCACCAGATCCTTTTCCCAAAAAGGAGAAGAATGAATTGCAGGCTTTGCACTGTTTAGTCACTTTAATAGTTGGCCTTCACAATTTGCTTGGTTTTTGTTTTGTTTTTCCTTAAAGGAGAAGGGGTATTTCCACACAGGCTTCTTATTTCGAAACAACAGAGGCACCGTTATTTCAAAACCATTAAACCTCGCATCTAATCGAAATAGCCGTTGTTTTGAAACAGTTGTTTTGAAACAATGGCGTTCGGACACGTTGTTTTGAAACAACACCATTTTGAAATGGGTTATTTTGAAATAATGATGTATGTGTGGACATAGCCAAAATGACTCTCCAAATTCTAATTTTAAAATGAGTTCCTGACTGTTTTCAGAGAGCTCTTAGTTTTTAGCCTGCATTTCTTAGAAATGGAGACTTATAGAAATGAAGACTGAAAAGCACACATTGGGCTTTGTGGGGGACAAATTAATCAGGGCTCTCAACCTGGAAAGAGAGACCACCGATCCTCCCCGGTGATGAAGGCCCGTTCCCAGCTGAGACTCAAATTAGCAGAGAACGAGGTGTGGTTCAGGATTTATTATTCAGCTGAATAACAAAAGGAACTGCATCGGAGGGCAGCAAAGAAGTGCTAGCCCCCCGGAGCAGGCCCCCCCAACAACTCGAGTTGAAGAAAGAGCCCCGAGGGGCAGCATCACAACACTTTTATCCAGTACAGTATGATAATGCTATGATAATGCTTACATGATTGACAATGTTTTAGAGACCCTTATATGGTTACATTAACATTATTAAATACATATTAATGATTAAAGAATGCATATAATTATCCCCGCCTCTGTTTACTGTTGACATCATTTGCATTATCCTGGGCAGCCGCAGTACCTGCAAACTCATTAATTTCTGCCTAGAGATGCTGACCTTACATTCTTGTGAGGCTGTGGTGCCAAGAAGGGTGAGCAGGAGATAGGAGGTAATACTCCCTTTTCAGTTAGAACAAAGACGGACAGTCTAGCTTACATTTCTTGTCCAGATGGTCAGGAGAAAAAGCATGAGAAAGGGGAGATAACACACTTTAACTATCAACTCTAGGCCGCTTGTTAAAGAAACTTAAATACATGACTTGCCAGAGAAACGACCCCACTACCATAGCAACCCACGGCTCCAACGAGGCCTACACTTCAGCACCTTTCTCACCGTTCTACAGAAGAGATTACACACATTTCCCTTACAGCTTTCTTGTTCATCCCCTGGCTCTTGTAAGCTTATTCTCTACTATATTGCATCAGACGTGGTAAAAGCATGATATCAGTAACTTTACTGAAATAAATATCTGAGATGAGGCATCTTATAAATGGGTCAAACTTCAGGGCCTATTCAGGAGATCATACAATGTATGAATTGGTCAGACTTAATGACTCAGTACTTATTGCCTTTTAATGAACACTTTAATGCAACATAGGGACACTGCTTCAGACTGTCTGCTTTCCTTGTGGGAAATGGTATCTCAATGCAAATTATTGTTGGTTCAAGGACAAACTCTGCAGACACAACAACAAATGAGCCCTCACAGAAAACAGGTAGATCAGCACAATCATCTCATTATTAGAAGATTTCTGATTCATCAGCTTGTAGATGACAACATGATCTAGTATGAGAATGTGACAGCAACTCTATAACTGCTTTTGATTTAGAAGACAAATGAAATGTTGGGAGGGTTTCTTTACTGTTAGAAATAAGACTTAAAATGGAACCTGGAAAAGAATTTATAAGTTCACAGAAGGACTACCAGAGACTATTTAAAGGGGTAAAGTAGCAAAAAACCTCAGTATTACTAAAGGCACATACTGGGGACTGTTGCTCCCTGGGTCATAATTACAGTGAAGATAATTTATAACTGTAAAGGGCTTATGCTAAACTTCTGTATTGTAAAGCAAGTAGCTCTGCATTGTTTGGCAGAGAATGGCTAAGCAAGATTCAGCTGGATTAGAAAAGAATAAAATGCCTGAAGGTTTTTGTTTGTTTGTTTTTAAAGCCCTACAACTGCAAATTCACCCCCAAAATAAAAGTTAGCTGAACTTTTGGACAAGGCAGCTGATGTCTTTCAGGATGATCCAGGAAACTTGAAGCATATGAAAGAAAAGAAGGAACTTGAAGAGAGAGCAATTCATAAATGTTGCAAAGTTTGTGCAATATCTCTTGCAATATGGCCAAAGATAGAGGCAGAATTTCATCACTTACTAGAATCTGGAATGCTCTCCAAGATTAACTGGAGCAAAGGGAAAATCCCTATACAGTTAATGATGAAAAAGAATGTCCAGACCTGTGGTGACTTGAAGGTTACCATTAATCCAGTTTTGCATATTGGGAGACAATATGCTTACCTCATTCACTGGGTGTAAACATTTCTCCAAGAGTAACTCAAACCTACTTACATATGGAGATTGCTGACAGACAAGAAATGCCTCATAATTATTACACAGACAGGCTTATTTAAATATAACGGGCAAGCATTTGAAGTAGCATCCCACCTGCTATTTCGCAATGAGCCATGGCTTGGGTTTTACAGGGTATTGACATTCACTATTAGTTGCAAAGTATACCGCTCACTTGCACAAGTGAGAAAGAGTCAATGCCATGGTACAATGCAAAACTAAAAATGACCGATTGCTAGCTAAAGTGTAGGGCATCACAGTGAATGGGTGGACACACAGACAGTTGTTCCTAGTTTCCTTTGGTCAGAAAGATTTGTTATATATGTATCAAAGTTATCCATCATTATGCACCAGTGTGGTTATTGCTATGATGCTCCAATCTTACATTTTTCAAGAATTACATCTGGGCCACTGAGGAATTGTAAAAATACAAGTCCTTCCCATGAGTTTCACATTGTGGTCAGAGACTGATACATGAAGAGAAAGTGGCACAATAATGTCAAGGTTATCAGCAAATACAACATGTGCCTCTAAATGGGCTCATTTGTGTTCATGGAGTAGACCAACCACATCATCATAAGGAATTCACGACGAATACTGTGGACCCATAAGTAGTAGATGCCTATTTGAAAAGGACAAAAATATTCTGTATAAATTCAGCAAATTCAGCTCAGATGGTAGAAGCATTTGTTTTCAAGGATGGGAATTCATGGACTGTATGAAACAATGGAATTCAATATAGCTCCCAAGAGTTTCAAGATAACTGCCGAGATAATTCATGAAAACCTCAAGTGAATGTACCAGAATGGTCCTCTGTCTTATCAGAAAGTGGTGGCACTAAGCCTATCATGGCAAAAACACATGAAGCATCTTTTGAGCACGTGTTCAGCAGGATGTTCTGCCTCAGTGGAGCCTGTTGAAAATACTGAGCTTACATTCCAGCCCACAAAGTGACTTGTGATGGTACCAGTGAGCCTTATGTTCCTGTTTCTACCACAAGTTATCCTAAGACTACAGAGCAGGAAGATGTTGCTGATACAGCTACACCAGAAACTGCAGACTCTGATCCAGATTCTACTGTGATGCCTAAAAGACATTATACAGAGGGATGGAATAACCCATCTGACAGGGCTAGAGAGAGTTCAGAGGAGGGCAACCAAAATGATTAAATGGCTGGAGCACAAGCCCTATGAGGAAAGTGAAAACATTAGGCTTATTTAGTCTGCAGAAGAGAAGATTGAGGGGGGATTTGATAGCAACCTTCAACTACTTGAAGGGATGCTCCAAGGAAGATGGAGCTCGACTGTTCTCGGTAGTAACAGAGGACGGAACGAGAAGCAATGGTCTCAAGTTACGGTTAGGGAGGTTGAGGCTGAATATTAGAAATAACTTGTTTACTAAGAGAGTGGTGAAGCGTTGGAATGAGCTGCCAAGGGAGGTGGTGAAATCTCCATCTTTGGAGGTGTTTAAGGGCCGGCTGGACAAAACCATGACTGTGATGGTTTAGTGGGAGTGGTCCTGCCTCTGGCAGGGGGTTGGACTAGATGACCTATGAGGTCCCTTCCAACCCTATGGTTCTATGATTCTATGTGAATACAAATATATAACTGAAGAACAGATATCCCTGTGTATTTGTGTGAATAAAATCTTGTTAACATGAACTCTAGTAAATTACAAAGGGTACAAACATACAATCAAACTGAATAATTGTTCAAAATTCAAACAAATGTGTGTGAACGGTTTTGTGGTATTGTGATCTGTAGTGTAAAGCTGAATTTTGTGATGGACTTGCTAGTTCACAGAACTGACACTAGATAAAGAATATTGCCCATCAAAGGCTAGTTGAAGACCAGAGGTTTTAATACTCCATAGCTGCTCTGAAATGAATTTGTCTTGGTGTAGTTCCTAGTGGAATAGTGTTCGTTCCAAAAGAAGCACTATTGTGCTGATGTATTGATGGCTATGAAACCTTGCCACTATTTCCAGTGCCTGCTGAGTAGCCAGGAAATTATACCCCTTGATCTTTATTTTTGTAATTTGTGTATTTCATGTTTATTTAATACCTGGTTAAATACCATTCAACTGCTTATTAACCATTATTTATTTAAATAAACATCCTCATTAAGCAGAACATACACTAACACGATTCTGTTTAAAAAGTAGTCATTACTAGCAATAGGTTAAATCAGTTTTCTTGCACTGATTTGTCTAGCCAGCAGTCCCAGCAGTTCATGGTAGAGGTAAATAGAGGTACGTTCGTAGGCAGGGAGGGAAAATGGTACCCAGTCTACTGTTAAATTCTACATAGGATGTCAGCTAGTTCATATATGCTAAATGTTATATATACACAAATACATACATACATACATGACTTGAGCCACCAATAGCAGATAAACCTTAATATTTAACTAGTTTGCTTAATTAAAAGAAGGGGGAGGCAGAAACTGCATTGCTCTGGATTACTTAAGAAACTGTCTTTCGTACTTGCATGCATCACATATTGAGAGAATTTGCCAAATTTATTTCTCTCTAATTAAAAGTATGTTAAAATATGATACAAAACCATTGATGAGAATTTAACAAACAGTACAGCCTATAAAAGAATAATTGTGCTGATAAAAAACTATGAAAGAAGCACAGCTTCTAAAATCTTCCCATCACTATTATGTCACGTCTAGCAGAAATGGAGAAGAGCCAGGGTTTGTCAATAGACTCTGAAATAGTCCGTTTTCTCAATAATAATAATAAAAAAACCCTCTTTTATTTTTATATAGGCTCTAATCCTACCAAACATTTAAGCAGGTGGGAAACTTCACTCTCATAAAGCCTAACAGTAGCCCAGTTAGTCCAGCAAAACAAAGAAGGAGTTTGGTGGCTCTTTTAAAGGCTGACTAATTTATTTATTGCCTGAGCTTTTGTGGGAGAGAATCCCTCGTTGTCAGACACTTGACCAGCATCACTATATTGGGAGCCTAGGAGGAAGATTGTGAGGTATGTATTGTGGGGCTCTGCTCATACCTTCTTTCCATGGCAGCACATACTAGAACTTGGGATCAGTGGGACCGCTTGTGAAAAGCCATCATGAAGGGTATATGTAGTGGAGCTAGTCTAAAAAGCATCCATCCATTTCTTTTTAGCCCGAATTAGGACAAAAAGTAGAAATTTCTAAAAATTTTAGACATTCTCAAATATTTCAGTTTGGAAGAGTTGAAATGACATTATCAAAGTGTCTTGATTGGATAATGTCCAAATATTATAATACTATTTACTTTTCTCTCCTTATTTTTTCAGGCCCTGATTCAGAAAAGCATAACTACTCAAGAAGGGCACCTAAGCATATATTTTATTTTAACTATGTATGTGAGTCCCATCAAAGACAGTCGAAAGTAAGCATGTGCTTAAGTGTTTTCCTGAACTGAAGCCTCGATTTATGAAAGACATTTGTGTAATAGGCGCCCTTTCTGTGCTCTGGGTGTCCTTTCAACAATTAAAGTTCATGGATTAATAGAGTTTAAGGACAAAAGGGACCCTTCAGTCTGATCTCCAGCCACAGACCAAAGAACCTGATCCAGTAATGTCTGCATCTTTTTGACCATTGGTATTCAATGACAAAAAGTAATGGACTGCTTATTCAGGCATAAATAGCTAAAAACCCATTTCTTCCATGCATCAGTGCTCTAAATCACAATTTAAAAATGTTCCCTTCAGATATCTTCTCCCCCAAATGCCTGCTAGAAAGGATAAGTCTGTAGCATTTTTGGAAGGTTACCAGGTCCAGGTACCAGTGACCTAAGGGGAGAAGCAAGTTCCAGGGTCAGTTGGACTTCACAAAGACCATCCTGCCAACAGTCTCTCTCTCTCATTTTTATGCCCGATTTCAGCAAAGCACTTAAGCACATGCATATGTCCATTGCTGTTCAGCAATGCACATAAGCCTTTCATTTAGTTCCATGGAAGTTAATAATATGTTTAAGTACTTCATTGAATAGTTGAAGACTGATGAATCAGGGCTGGTGTTCAAGTGCCATATTGTGATCCCAACTATGGCAGTAAGAAAGAAGGAGAAAGGCAATCTCTCAAAGGTTAGGGGCTGAAGGAATTGAGGGATTTTGTGTGTTTGATTGTGGGATAGTGTTTATTGTAGGATTTGAGTTGTTTCTGGTGAAAATTTTTCTATGGAAAGCTTTTGGGCTTTTTTTTTTTTTTTTAAGGAAATGACTTTTTTTTACAATGTACATTTTTGTGGAAAACATGCAATTTGTCAAAAAAAATCAGTCTTTTGACACATACAAATTAAATGTTCCATACACAAGCAAATATAGTGTTTTTCTGGAGGTAGTCACTTAAACATGTTGCCGTTTTTTCCTAACTTAAAACATGAGCTCTACAAGTCAACATCAAGCTACGTGTGCATTAGAAAATCAGCATCTGATATTCACATCTCTGTCTACCCAGAAGGCTTGTTTCTGAGGGGTACAGTGTGATTATAATGCTCATTAATATCAGTCACAGTCAACTGATGCCGCTCGTTGCTGAATAGGGATGGTCAAGCGCTATGTTTAGGGAGTGATACACTTTGTGGGCTAATTTTTCTGTAGGAGTGTCTCAAGAAAAATAAATCCTGTTACTACAATGGTTATATATTTTAATGATGGATCTCTTATTAGTAATCACTCTTCATTTTCTACTGTTGAAATGCACACAAAGAGATAGAATAATTGCTTTCAGAATTCTAACCAACAGTGTAGATATAAGCATGCCACTTCGAAACTGCAGTCAGAAGTGGTAAATAATGGCCAGTTCTTATGCCTTTGTAATGCAAAACTGATGGAAGGTACATTCACTTTGGATAATTAGATTGATTTTAGTTTCACCACTTGAAATATCTAGACAGTTTTTTAAAAATGATTGCATAATTATATGAAATACATAAGAGCTGGTACTGAACGATACTGTTTCAGGCTGGAGAAAACACAGCTTAAACTGGCAAATTTTTGATAAATCATGAATTATATTTTACATAACATTCATTTTGAAATATAAAAAACAGTTATGTTTTGTGTCTATTTTCTTTTCCTTGAAAGAATTTCAGTATTAAATTCTTCTTTGCCTTCACTAGCTCTTGTAACGTGTTTTAATACAAAGCATATGAAGGCACACACAATCAATAGATAGTTAACAAAAAGTGTAACAAAAGGCAATAATTTGTGTAGTAATTTAGTTTTTGTCAATAGAACTAACTAGAATTACTGGAAAATCCTACATAGTGTGTTATATATATCACAAGAGTTGCTCGTGTGTTTCCCACAAAACTTATGATAGTTTTGTACCCTGATGTTGTGTCAGCTTCTGCATAAAACCCTTTTGATTTAGCATATGTTGTTTCCAGTCATAAATTATTGGGACTATAAAAGTTAACAACTTAATTTTTGGATATTAGTCAAGCAGAACACATCAAAATTGCTTTTTCATTTTTCTGCAAGGAAATTGTATAGTGAGCCCTATACAATACTTATAAAGAACTGCATCTATTTTTAGCATAGCAGAGTTCACTGGATATAATTTGAGCATTCTGCAAGAAATATGTGAACTATTGACATGTAACTCTTCCATTTTAGGAACTGAACATCGTCCCATATGTTGTTACTAAGCTCAGCTGCGGGAATTAGGAATGTGTGGCTGGAAGAGTGGCTGCTGTACCCCTTTGTTTGAAGTGATTTCCATCATATATAGAGTTTACAGTTTGGTCAATGGTTCTCAGCACCCTCATTATCTCCACTATACAAATTGTTCCAGCACCCCAGTTTTCAAGGTAATTGACTCTAACTTTGGGATAGGCTCTTGATTTTGACCTATGATTTCACTGTCATGCAGTATTGAAGATCTCTATACAAACATGATATGAACTCTCCTAATTTGCTGTGTGTGTGTGATGAGAAGCATACCATGTAACAGGACATTGTGATGTCAAAGGTGACTCACTCAATTGCTCCCAAGGAGCAATTAATTGAGTCACCTCTGCCATCACAATGGCCTAGGTGTCTTGGCATGGCACAGATATATACCTTATTGTAGCTGCATAACTCACTGTAATTCATACAGGAGAAATGGCTGAGGATTTAAAAATTGGACAGGAACAGCCAGTGAAACCCAGGGACAGTTCACTCTGGTGTCATGGCTGCCTCTTTGGAACTTGTCAAAGTTATAAAGCTCTCAGCTATGCTTTCAGCTGTTTCCAATATTTCATGCTGACTCTTCAGACAATTGTATGTTGCACTTACTCAGGGCAGAAACCATGAAAATCTGAAAGTTTACATGAAGGGTACAAACTACCAAGGAAAAGTTTTAGCCGACCATAGAACTTTTGCAAAAAATGTTGTAATTAAAGAGCTATTAATCAATTAAATAAATATTTCATAAACTCCCTTTTGATTTTCCCCTGTCATTTTTGGCAAGTTACAGCTAGCTCTTGTATAGTTTTCTAGAAAAATATTGGCAAAGATAAACTCATTCAGCAGAACTCATACATATTTTAATAAATAAATCTTATTTTCATTGGGAGATTTGAGTGTGGAGGGGACAATCCGAACAGAGGGGTTGGGCAGGTATTGGATGTTTTCAGGTGGCAGTGTGGGAAAAGTCTCCAGTCTACTTCACCTTTATTTTCTTTTCCTCATAGAGATTGCAGAAGATACAGGAGACTAGGACTTGAGTGCTTCACTCTGGCCTAGTGTAGGCTCAAATTTCAGTGTAGGTTTATTTACCTAGACTTTTAACACCATGTCTGTCAATATAGTAGCTAGGTAACCATGGCTACGTCTACACTTACAAAATTAATTTGAAACAGTTATTTTGAAATAACTACTTTGAGTTTAATTTGAAGTAATTATTTTAAATTAGCACTACTTTGAATTTATTATTTAGAATTAGGAGTCCAGGGAAGACACTAATTCAAAATAAGGTAGAAGTTATTATTTTAAAGTAGAGAGTCTTCACCAGACACTAATTCAAAATGGGGGATGGCAGGCAAAAGAATAGGGACATTATTTCGAAATAAGCCTATTCTGTGGCTTAGTACAGCTTATTTTGAAATAATAATTTCTATTTAAGTGCTATTACAAAATAAAAGCAGGTTTTATTATTTCAAAATAGTTCTTTGTTATTTCAAAATAAATGCATGCTTAATTCAAAATGACAAAATGCATGCATAGACAGGAAAAAAGTTATTTCAAAATAAGCCTCCTTATTTCAGAATAACTTGTAAGTATAGACATACCCCATGAAACACCTTCCCTCTGTCAGGATTCCATTATTTTTTCCTTTAGACACAGTGGACAAAATTTCAGCAGCCACTATAGGTTTACCAATGTGTTGTCTTGTCCTGAGTTGCTCCATGCAGAATTGAGATATTAAAATGGTGGTTTCTGTAAAGTGGTGCTCCCTCTGTTCCTACCACAAGTGAAATTGCACCAGAGATGGTAATAATGGGAAAAATTTAGTGAAAAGAGGCTAAGGTAAGAAGCAAGGCATGGAGAAAAGATCAAACGCTGCTCCCAGCCTGCAGTCTCTGCAGCTGATAATAATGGTTCTGTGATTTTAGTTAGAATGCCTTTCCAGTGTTCAAAGGAAATCAGTTTTTGTATCTGTGCTTACCATGTTTGGGTCTTATTTATTTACTTTGGGAAGATCTTTGGTGCTTTTTCATTTATCAGTCAATTGATTTCTTAACGGTATTCTACCAACTCGAAACACAAATGCATAAGATTTATAACTGGTGTACTACCCGTTTATGGGCTCTTCCTTCAAGCCTTTGGGAAAGTGTTCCCTTCACTGTCTCTGGCTACAGATTGCTTTCTTACAGCAAGAAGAGTTAGTGAATCAGATAAAAGCTCTAATGGCTGATCCAACTTGGGAAACATACCTGGAAATAGTGGGAGTGTCTAAAGTCAAAATCAGAAAAGCCAGGGCAAAGAATGAATTACAGCTGGCAAGGAATGTTACAGTATGTCCACACGCAGGTTTTAAATCAAAATAATACTGGTTATTTTGATTTTAAAAAGTTCAGGCTCACATGATGTTTTCTTATAAGAAGCTCCCTTATTTTGAAATAAGGAAAATTATTTCAATATAATAAAACCTAATATTATACTGAAATGAGGGTTATATCAAAATTGTCATTTTGATATAACCCTGTGTAGACCTGTTATACCAATATAACAATATATCGATATAAGGGATTTGACCTTCTTCTTCCCCCGGTGCATGGCACCCTCGAAGGAAGCACCACCCCCAGCACCCTGGCCAGGGAGGGGATCAGGACCCTGGCCAGGGAGGGGGGATGCGGGGGTGGCATCTGGCTCCCTGCGCAAGCGGGGAATGGGGAGAAGGGATCCCCACACCCAGCTTCCCCTGCACAACCCAGGTGGCAGGAGAAGGGATCCCCCGCGCGCCCAACTTCCCCTGCAGCTGGCCGGGCGCCTGGGGGAAGGGATCCCCCACATGCCCAGGCAGTGGAGGAAGGAATCCCTGCAAGCCCCGCTTCCCCCACAGCTGGCCAGGCGCGTGGGGGAAGGAATCCCCATACACCCCAGTTCCCTTGCAGCTGGCTGGGCATGTGTGGGAAGGGATCCCCACATGCTCCGCTTCCCCCACAGCTGGCTGGGCACGCAGGGGAAGGGATCCCTGCATGCTCAGCTCCTGCAAGAGCTGGGTGCATGACAATCCCTTCTCCCGTGCACCTGGCCAGCTGCGGGGGAAGTGGGGCGCGTAGGGATCCCTTCCCTGGAGCACCTGGCCAGCTGCTGGGGAAGCTGGGCACACGGGGTCCCATCTTCCCCATGCTTGGCTAAGCCAGAAGGCTGCAGCCAGTCTGGGGGGGGAATGTCTTTTCCCTCACTGGGCTCCAGGAGCCCAGAGACAGTGGGGGTCTTTATTTCCCCTGCCACTGGCTTTTCTAGGGAGAGCCAGGCAGGGGATTGGGTGGCAACATGGCCCAGCCAGGGGGCCATGTTGCCACATCTCCCAGGGTGCCCCTTTCCTAAATCAAATTAGCAAGTCCTTTCCCTGGACATGCTAGTTTGATTTGTTTTTGTCTTTTTTTTTTTTTGTGTGGGGACCTGTTAAATTGATTTAAGTTAAATCAATTTAATGATTTTTATATTGATTTAACTTAAATCTCTTCAAGTTAAATCGATTTAACTCCCTGTGTGTGGACATAACCTTGGAGACAACAAGATGGGGTTCTTCAAACATGTCAGAGAAAAAAACAAAAGATCAGGGATGGTGTGCGTCTGCCACTCAGTGAGGAAAACATTTGGTAAAAGAAGATGATAGTAACACAGAACTGATCAATGCCTATTTTGCTTCAGTCTTCTCTCGAAAAAATACCACACAACTGGATGACTACCACAGACAATAAAGGGGAAGGGAAGCAGACCAGAATAAGTAAGAAACATATTAGAGATCTTCTGACTAATTGGAAAATGAATTCAAATCAGTGAGGCCTGATGCTATTCAGACTGGAGGATACTAAAGGAATTATCTGAAGAACTCTCAGAGCTACTGGCAATACAGGGGCGTCAAACTCATTAGCTATGGCATGTCAGTTTTGGCTTAAGTGTCTTTCAGTTTGGTCACACATGCCATAAACTAAAATACTTTTGCAGCTTTGCAGAGCACTATGTATTTGAGACTGCACTCCACGAGACCTCTCTCTCTCTGTTAGGGAGAGAGTGTGGTGCCACAGAGGACAGTCATGGGCTGGATGGAGAAGATTCACGGCCCACAGGCCACGTGTTTGACACCTCTGGGCAACAATATTCGAAAACTCATGTATGGCAGAAGAGATCCTAGAAGACTGAAGACGGACTAACACAGTGCCCTTCTTTAAAGGGGGGAAAAAGGACGAGCCGGGATATATTTAGAAAACTTAACCCACTAGTAGGTGACATCCCTTGGTGTTGTATATTTTATATGGCACAATGCCTAAAGGCCATAATCAACCCTTCTGTTCTAGGCACTGTACAGGCACACAAAAAGTCATGTTCCCCTCCTGAGGAGCTTGCAGTCAAATTGCTGGTTTTATTGGTGTCCTGTGTCATTTTTCCAATGCGCCTATATCTTTACAGCAGGGGTCTCAAACTCAAATCACCATAAGGGCCACATGAGGACTAGTAGAAGGCTGCATGAGGACTGGTACATTAGCCTGAGGGCTGCACCACTGAAACCTTTCCATACAACAATATTGCAAATATCAGTAACATTAGTGTTGTCGTGGGCCACAGGAAATAGCTTTAGGGGCCACATGCAGCCCCTGGGCCACGTGTCTGAGACCCCTGCTTTACAGGAAGACTTTTGGTGTGATATAGGTAGTTTCACCATAAATAATTTTCCAAAGAATGGGACAAGATTTTCAAATTGACTAGCACTGTAATTTTGGCTTCCTTAGATTTTGAGTGACAACCTTGAGACTGGGGTCTGATTAGCAGAAAGTGTTGAACATCACTTCTTGAAATTCAGTCCTTATTAAAGTGTATCAGGTTGGACATTCAAAAATAGAAGCACCTAAAATCATCACTTAATTTAGAAAAAAAATCATATACATAGTCAACACTACTATTGTATTTACTAATGGCATAGATTGTATATTCTGACAACTTGCACTAGGGCTATATTTTCCCTATGCCAGTTAATGGCTTTATACAAGATGCAGAATTACTGCTGGTACTTGTAATAATATTAATCATTTAATAAACTATGGTAGTAATGAATAACTTATTAAATACAAATGTTATTTCTAATATCTAAAAACAAACAAGTTACAATTAATGAATGCTTTAGAAATTGCGTATCAGTTCAGATCCAATTATTTTTGTCCTCCAACCCTCTTTGGTGCTTTATTTTTTCCCATCTAATTGAGACAGAAAAACCACAGTGAAACAGGGTATTAATCCTAAAAGATCCTATTAAAAAGATAAATTAAAGTCACCATTACATTAGTGAGTAAGCTCAGAACAGCTATTGGTGAATTAACAGCTTGAAAGGCTCCATGGTACCTATGCAACATGAAAGCAGAAATAAAGAGATGCTAAATAACTTGGTAAGATTCTGCTAAAAAAGTGTCTTATCAAAGACAAAGGTTGATAGAGACTCCGATGTTTCCCTCAAATTTTCTTAGACTTATTTCTAACTCCCAGATCTGATTGTTGCAGGTGTGGCAGGACCTTGTCAGGCACAGCATTTCCCCTCTGCCAGCAGAGAACTGGAGTGAATCAGTCCCGCTCTAGAGAATTCTTCGCTCAGGTTTTTTTATTCTTCCATATTTATAAGATGGGCCTCAAGGTAGTCATAGGGAGTACTTCTCAGTCAAACAAAAAGAAACAAGCTTGTAACACACACACAAAAAAATACCTTTCCCCTCTCTGGGGGATTGTCTCCTTATGCTGGCCCCTGGGTACCAGTTTTTGAACAAACAGCCCACTAGCACACTTACTTCCACTATAGGGAGCGAAATGGTCAGGAGAAGCTTTTTCCCTGCTGCAGCTTATCTCCTTCCCCTCTCATTTTCATCAGATAAGAGGGAGATGTTTTTAAAGGTCATGGGCAGCCTGTAATTGGAGTCAGGTGTTCCCAGCTGACCTGAGCCCTCTTCTCAGCTCATGAGGAACACTGTCTTTATCATTCTACTCTTCATTTCCTCACCTTGTGTCCCACCCTGACAATAAGTGGTGGGACCTTTTGTCACCTTTTCAGGGTGATGAACCCCAATGGGCCAGTCCGTGTTCCAAATTGGTCCCTCAAACCACTGGCAGCTCCTTCATGGAACTGTAAGCACAAGAATGTACCTGGCATGGGTCACTCCTCTTCCTGACACCTGACACTTTTGCAGCATGAGGGAAACCACATATCTACCTAGAGTGAGCTAAGTAGCAGTGCCTTCTCTGACTCTTCCAGAACCTGCTGTTAAACTCCTGGCTGCACTTTCCCCCACACCTCTCAATATATTCTCAGTCCATCCATGGCTCCACAAAGTTGCAATATGTCCTTGTCAGTCTCCCTCTTGTGCTGGCCGAAGTGGACATCTATAAAATCCAGGAGAGGACATTGACTAAGCGGTGCTCTGTGACCGAGGGACCTATTTCTGGTCCACTGTCCAGGCAGAATTCTTCTGAGTGGCATCTGTTGGCTCCCTAGAAATCTTTGAAGAGCAATGGGCACAGTTCAAGATTCTCTGTTTGGTGTCCTCTTCAGGTTCTCTAATTTTGAACCTTCAACCCCTGCAACTGTTCCTGTTTTTCATTTGCTGTTTCCCAGAACTAGTTGAGTCCTGGGCTTGGCAGCTCTTCCCCTTAGACTAGAGAAGGGGCCTTCAGATGCGTATGGGCTTGTACCTGCCCATATCCTGGAACCCAAAAGGACCATTTTCTTACAGCTGTCTGGTCTGATTTTGTCACAGAGGGAATGCATTAAGTAGGTTAAATGAAACGTAAAACCTCTTTTTTTCTTCCATGCTGGCAATTAGTTGTCACTGTTTCACAGCTCCATGTGTCTTTTATTATTTTTTCCTCTTTCATTCATTTTATAGATTATTTTTTGTCCTTTTTAAATGTTTCTTATACACATGTTTGTTTTCTATTCACCTTCTTCTATGTCTGGGTTTTTTTTGCCTCTGTAGACTTACTGTATTTCTTTCCCCTGCTGTCTACTCCATTATTTTCTCCTTTTTCTCCCTCTCCATTTGCCTTTTACCCTCAATCTATTTTCTTTGCTGGCTGGCCTCCACTGAAAATATTGCAGTATTTTTTTTCACAATATTTTTGCCAGTAAGACTCTATCCCTGACAAAGAGAAAAAATAAGTGCTGCTCTGGATGTAGTCAGGGAGCTGGCACAACACCAGTGAACATAATCCATCCCTGGGAGGCAAAAAAGTAGATGACCTAAACAGATTTCCCTACATCTAATGTCCACGATTCTATGGAAACAGTAAGGGAAATGGACAAGATCCAAAACACCCAACAGTGTCATGTACATCCAGCTCATTTGCAGAGGAGTTTGTTGTCTCTAGGGATGTCCAGGTCGGAAACAAAGGCTTTACTTTCTCTTAATGTTTTATTTTGCATTTCATCTTGCATAAGGAATAATAAGAAAACATCCCCTTTGATTTCTTTAACTAAATGCTGCACTTTTACTGAAATGGATGAGAAGAGAGTCTGTGCTCAGAATACGAAAAGGCCAATCCAGCATCCTCTTTTGCTGTGGTGGAGAGGCCCTTTATAGAGGTTTCTTTGGAGAGAAACTGGATGGATGCTTGATGTGCATCCTTTCTGTAGCACTGAGGCTAGCTGTGGAACACAGGGTATGGATAGGCTAGAGGTGGTCCAACACCAGAGATAAAGTCCACGGAGTTTATTTTCTTCTGGAGTGAAGCAACTGCTTAGCAGCATCATTCCACTGTGGATAGCTCATTCCCATTTGCTGTGAATTGGCCTGGTACCCAACCCAGTTACTCGGATCGGCATAGCCTCAAGATTTCAGCACAGATATAATGATTTAGGAGTTAGAATAACTTTTCACCTTTCTTTAAGTTTGGTATCTCAAGTTTATGCAGACTTCAGGTTGGCCCATTAGTTTCTGAAGTCCAATATTTTCACACACACACAAGAACATAATGCATAGCAGAGACTGTCTTGGTAGCTATCAGAATTTATAAAAAGCAAGTTTTCCTCTTAATATAGTTTTTCATTACAGGATACTATATGCAACGTGCTGGAGGTCAGACTAGCTGATCACAATGGTCCCTTCTGAACTTAAAGTCTGTGGGTAACCTCAAGGGATGTCAAACTTATTTGTAAATATGGAAACTAGATGAAGAGGAAGATTATGGCTACATTACCACTAAATGCACTGAAACAATAAACCAGAAAGAATGATTCACAAACAAATTTAGTTTGATATTTGTTTTATTGCCTCAGTTTCAGCCACTTAACAATACGAAATTCATAGATAAGAACTTGATTTATTTTTAATTTTTTTTTAAAGCCAGATATCTATGAGAACTAGGGACTAGCCACTTGTTTAGAATTAAAAATCACTTAAATTAAGAGATAAGGCTCATTTGCATCATTTAAGTACAACTGTTAAAATGCCAGCATTAAGCCTATTATTTGCATGTCTCTGTTTCTTCATCAGCCTGCACACATTCTCCAAATTGGTACCAGTTAGTTACATTGCCATCTGCAATGAAACAGAGAATGAACAGTACTAAAATCATAGGAAAACACTTCTACCTCACAGCACTGGATGTAAGAAACTACTAGGCAATAGTTCTAAAAAATATTACACTAGGGCTTGTCTTTTACTGTTATTTAAGCAGTTTATTTACTGAGAAACTGGCAGCATTAGGCCTTCTTCGCTGGGTGTTGTGGTGCCATTCTGTACTTTTCTAGAATACATTAGTGTGTGGCTTTTGGCTGCTGTATTGGCCTTTCTTGGATTTAAAAAAATAAACTCCTAGTGATCTGGTTCTTTGCCTTTTAACCTATGCACAGATTTTATTCTTGCATTTTTCTCTGGTTTTTTTATTCATTAAGAGCAAGATGGAGGGTTGCCTGATGCATCTGTGTAGAGAAGTAAGAGGGTGTATTCCCCTAGCTCAGGCTTGTCCAATGTATGGCCTGGCACCAGAGTCTGGCCCACCAAGAGCTTTTATCTGGCTGGCCAAGTGCTGCCTCAGGAGCCTGGGAGCTGGGGCTGGCCAGGGCTACCTGGAATACTCTGTATTGCTACATCAAGTGTGCGGGCAGACATTGACAATTTGTGCAAGCAAAAGCTATGCCAAATTAATCATTATTTTACTAAAGTTTATTAATAAAGATCAATTTGTATGTCTTATCTATCAAAAATTTCCTCACCGGCCTCTCCGCCTGAGAAAAGAATTGCAATATGGCCCCTCACTCAAAAAGGTTGGACACTTCTGCCCTAGCTGAATTACCTTCACCATAGGCACAGCACTTAAGGGTTGGGGAAAAGCAGCCTCTTTGGAGCTTACTCATCCTCCTTCACAGAAAGGCTAGCAGGAGTGGGCCAGTGCTGGGGAAAGGATGAGCATTGACTCCTCCCTTTCAATGCTATAATCAGTGCAACTGAGCTGGTGGAGAGGGAGAAGTAATGTGAACCTGTTAAGGGCTAACAGATTACCCCTTGCCTTGTCCAGAGTGAGGGGAGAAGCAGAGACCAACTAAGGACTGTCATAGTTTGCTCTTTTCTATGCTCCTGGGATAGCACAGTTATGAGTTGCCCCTTACTCAAGGCAGAGGATAAAGTGGCAACATATCTCTAAGTAACTAAAATGGGTGTAGACTTTGAGAACCAGAAGGTCTGGATCAGTCCAGGGTAAAACATGACATAGGGTCTTTCTGATGAAGTAATATCTTTAGAAAATAAAATGGAGGGTCAGTATCTGAGTTATACTGAATCATTCAGTGTCTGAATGATCAGATGCTGGATTTGTGAAATGCCTAATGAAAAGCAGAAGCCAGTAGTCTAAAAGCTGCATGCCAGATTAAACATAACACTGTGTTGCATTTAGCTACTAATAATGCAAACTACAGAAAAATATAAGAAGGAGAAAGTTAAAAATACATTCTCTGGACTGGGAAATTACAGTTAGACTATTTACAGGAAGTAAATGTCTTCCTACCAATAAATCAATACAACAGAACTATGCACACATAACTCTCAGTAATACCAATGGGAGTCTTACCCCTTACCCCACATAGCACTTAATATAAATAATCATAGAACAAACAAACATCTCTCTTCTGGGCTCCCCCCACACTTGAGATGAGCTCCCTGTTAACATCAGCAGGGCCATTTCATTGCTCTCCTTCCCACCCCTCTTTAACACTCTCTTTGCCAAGATGCTGGCATGTTGAAACCACTACGCTGCTGACCAGTATTTCCCCTTTGTTTCCTTATACTCCCCTCTGCCAGTTTCCATCTGCTGCCATTTGTCTTGAACTTAGACTGTAAGATATTGGGGGCTGGGCTGCCTTAGTACAGTGGGGTCCTGGCACATCACTAGGGCTCCCCAATGCTACAGTAGTTTAAACAATAATAAGGGATTCACTGGTTAAGATGGGCCTGAGGAGATGAAAACAAGTTTACCCTCCTCATCAACACATATACTCTATATGTCAGCCCTCTTGCAGCTCCTTTGCCTGTCCATCCCCAGCATAGCAAGGATCTTACCATCTCTAACCTTCTGGATGCCATTACCCTAACTAGACCTCCTGCACTTAATTGATTCCCTGATGTTGTCAGCCATCTTCTTTGCCAGACTTGTTAGCCTTTCCAGCTGCTCTTCTTACAGCCTTCCTCTCAAATTTATGCTCCGACTAAACTTTTATTCTTCAGATGGCTATTCACTCCATAGCTGGGTGAAGAACTAATAGTGGCAAAGCAGAGAAATGGGGAGCACATTCAACCTGTAACAGGGTGCCCTGTCCCCCTAGGTCAGGGAGGAGTGGTCCGTCAGGGTCTCTAGCCCCACTCGGGTGAGACCACCAAGTCTTTAGCCCCTCGCCTTGGGCGAGGGACTCGGCCCAGTCCGGCATAGGGCAGGGCTCCAAGTCTTTAGCCCCTTGGTCAGGCTCAAATAAAGTCAAAGACATCTCTGGGGTTCTAGGGGTCACCCGTGTCACAGCAAAGGTCGCAAGTCATGAGAGGGCTTGCAGTAGGGGAACAGATCAGCGGAGGTGTGGGGTCATCCCACTCCACTGTGTCCCAACTCAGGTCCCCAAAGGGGGCCAGGGCTGTGGGGCCCAGGTCAGTGGGGTCCGGGCTGCAACACACTGATCTCAGGGCACCAGAGGCTTCGGTGCAAGGGTCAGCAGGGTCCTGGCCACAACACACTGCCCCTGGGAGGAGACTCCCCACAGAGGGTTGAGCTTCACCCCCTCCTTGGCCACCATGGGCCCCCCGTTCCAGCCATACCTCATAGTCTCCTCAGGGTAGTCCCCCAGGGGTACATTGTAAAAACCCTCCACTTCATCGGGTGGTGGCAGGTCAGGGAGCATGGCCAGCTCCTCGGCGAGGGGTAGCTCCTCCAGGTCGCAGGAGGTGGGCAGTGGTTTGGGCTCCTCAGCAGCCAGGGGTAGCTCCTCAAGATCGCACAAGGTAGTTTGGGGTTCAGGCTCCCCATCCAGCATCAGCTCCAGCCCCATCATCAATCTCCCTCCTGGTGGTCTCTCCTGCCAGTGTGGGATGACCCAGGGCTTGGGTAGGGGGCCCCAGTCACTGCCCCTGGGCAGCCCTGGCCAGGCTGACAGGTCCGGGTCTGGGGTCCAGAGCCCCACTCTTCCCCCAGGCTGTGCAGGGTCAGGGGTAGGCAGAGCTGCAACCTTCCCCTCCACCACCCTGGCTTCAACTGAGCTGCCTGCCTCTCCTTTTATATTTCCTGTCCTGCCCCTCCACTTTGGGCTGACTGACAGTCCCTGCCTGGCTCCACCCTGCAGCCATCTTGCAATTTTTTCTGCACTCTCACTGAGGGGGCCCACGTCTCCTCGCTACAAAACACAGCAAATGTTAATGCAATGTTTGAGATATACTTATTTGTTCATCTGCTGCTTTCAATATCAGTAACTTCAAGAAATGAGAAACAAATTTGGGGGCAAGCAATGCAAAACTATTATGTGTTGTAGTGGCATGTAATTACAATACAAAATTACTCAAGCCAGTTAAGTCCAAAGTAGACTGTAAAGAGTTACAAATGGACCTCACAAAACTGAGTGAGTGAGCAACAAAATGGCCAATGATTTCAATACTGATAAGTGCAAAATAATGGACTTTTGAAAACATTATCCCAACTATACACATAAACTGATGGGGTCTAAATTAGCTTTTACAGCTCAAGAAAGAAAGAAGGAGATCTTGGAGTCATTGTGTACAGTTCTCTGAAAACATCTGCTCAATGTGCAGCAACAGTCAAAACAGCTAACAGAACGTTGGAGACCATCAGGAAAATGATAGATAATAAGATAGAAAATATCATATTGTCTCTTTATAAATCAATGTTATTCCCAAATCTCGAATACTGTGTGCAGACCTGGTTGCTCCATATCAAGAGAGATATATAAGAATTGAACAGGTACAGAATGATTAGGGTATGGAAGACTTCCATATGAGGAGAGGTTAATAAGACTTGGACTATTCAGCTTGGAAAAGAGACGATTAGTTGGGGATATGCTAGAGGTCTGTAAAATCATGAACGGTGTGGAGAAACTAAATAAGGAAGTGTTATTTACCCCTTCTCATAACACAAGACCTAATGGTCACCAAATGAAATTAATAGGCAGCAGGTTTAAAACAAGAAAAAAGGAAGTATTTCGTCACACAGTGTACATTCAGTCTAAGGAACTCCTTGCCACAGGATGTGGTAAAAGCCAAGACTATAATGGGGTTAAAAAAAGAACTAGGTAAATTAATGGAGGAAAGTTTCATCAATGGCCATTATCTAGATGGACAGGGATTGCTGTTTGCCAGAATCTGGGAGTGGGCAATGGGATTGTTACCTGTTCTGTCCATTCCTTCTGAAGCACTTGGTATTGGTCACTACTGGAAGACAGTATACTGGCCTTGTTGGGTCTCACCCAGTATGTCCACTCTTATGTTCTTATGATACGAGGAATTTCTTGTTTCTTCTGAGTGAAGATCTGTCCCTTCTTCTCTTCAGATTCATAGAAAGACTATAATAAAGTAGGAAACCCACCACGACCACCAGTACCTGTCTAATACATGGATAAAAGACCCCAGATGCAATAATAGCTTTGTCAACTTTTTCTACTCCTGTAGCAGGGTGAGGAGGAATGAATGTAGGCGGTGGAATGGTGAGTCACAGATGCGGGATGGATGGGGGAGACAAAGGGAGGAAAGTGAGAGAGCAGTTGTGGAGGAGAACCAAGGAGAGGTGAACAGAGGAGATTATGACTGAAGAAGGTGTGATAATGAGAACTATAGACAGAAAGGAAAAATCACAGAAAAATTGGACAGAGAGAAGGGAATGAAGAAAAACAGCAAGCTAGGGAGACAAACTAAATATAGATAGATAGATAGATAGATATTATATTCTTGTACAGAAAGTCTCATGCCAAAATATTGTGCTAAAATATTCTGATATAAGTATTAGGGGATATGCATGATCATGTAGGAGAAGAGGACTGAGATATCTGGCCTTTGGCAAAGGATGAGTGAAGGAGAGCATTATGATAACAGCTAGGAAAGCTCTCCTAGAGTGAAGCCTTCTGGTTTTGGTTGTTCTACTGCTTGTTTGTCAATATCTGAATAGAAATTAGCTAGGTTTAGATTTTATTTTGCATAAAATCTTTATCCTGAACTTCCTTAAAAATCTCCTGAAATACAAGAAATTCCCTCAGTATTCCAAAAATTCCCCAAGGAAGGAGCTCCAGAGCCCTCGATTTTACTTGTTCATTTTACATCAGTACAGATTCTCCAGTGTGATCAAATCTAAATGACTGTCTTTATTGGAGAGGAGGTGAGGAATTTCCTCTGATTCACCCTGGCACATTGTACATAGAAACAAACTCCTGCTTAACTGGCTACCATCCTGCATGAGACAAAAATGCCTTTCAAGCATACTTTTTTTGTTCTAATTCTCTTCCACAGTGCATCTCATAACAGTAACATGATGGAATAGCTCATCTGAGATATCATGACAGCCCCCAGAATCAGTAAGTTCCCCTTCTAACCTGACCTCCTTCTTTAATCTCTGCTGGGCTACATGCAAGAGCTGAGCCTTGTGCAGTTTGTGATGTCTGTGGAACCAAAGCTGTTGGACAGTTCAATTCAGATCTCTAGGACCGAAGCCTTACAATAAATAGCAGGCTTATTATGGTTGTGGGAGCCATCCCAGAAGGACTCTGTGTTCAGACTTCAAAGCCTCTTCCAGTTATTCAAAGTTTCCCATGACTCTTTGGAAAATGAGGGTTGCAGTTTTTCGACCAGTTTTTGTCATTCCATGCCAAATTTTCCTCTGATAGAGTTTGTACTGTATTTTCTTATCTTCTTGGATGTAGTTGCCTTTGCACTATACTTCCATAAGGGTACACAGAAACATTAACTACTGTTGTGTTGAAAGAAGTCATTCTCTTGATGCCATCCAACAGAAAAGCATTCATTTATCACATCATTTGCTTTTGTAAACAGGGCCAAGGGAGATACACTTTCATAAATGTTGTCCTTTTCCACCTGCACTTCTGAGTCTTCCCATAATAAATGTGCTAGGTAAATAACATCAGAAATGTTCTTTTGTTGTTTTGTGTAACAATTCGTTTTAAGAGAAGGTTTGGGAGTTTTTAAATAGCTTTGTCCAAGGAGATTAGATAAACAGGGTCAATGACAATTTTCAGGTTACATACCTCTGGAAGCTCATTACTTCAGCTTCATTTAACTGATCTTTCAATTTATACTACTGTATAAAATATCCCCCGCTGCTAAGTGATATGATTTTGTTTCAGCTGTCTTGTTTTGCCAGTGTTCTGGGATATTTCTAAATGAATCCCAACCTCTTTCATTTATAGTCTTGAGACCCAGTCTAGGTGTTTTTATAATTAGACCTTCCCAGGTAGCAGGAAGCATGAGCTCTGCATCCTGAGTTAGCAGCTGTGATCCCAGCTGGGTGTATTTATTATAAATGAAAATGACTCCTTAAATTTCCATTCTCTGCATGACCAAGCTTGGCATCAGATTCAGTTTCTGGACGTCACTGAAAAAAAACACTAAAAGCTGTCTGAATGTTGGATCATAAAGAGTTGGATGATATAATGTACTATAATGATATATTTCTAATCAGGCTGTTTAGTGCTACCAAAGAATCTTTTAAATGAATCATAACTTGTCATTTGAATGTAAATGTAAACTAACTCAGACAAATCTCTGTATAATGAACATATGCACTACAGAGAGTGCAAATGAAGTGAAATATTTGTCTGTGGGATGCAGGTGATAGCAAACAATGGGGCATTGTTGACCTGTGGTGGTGAGAATAATTTGCTGCTCATTTAAAAAAATAATAATAATGACTTGTATTCCAACCTCATTATAAAAATGTGCTTACAAGGCATAATTCACAATCACTGCACAGCACTTTATAGTCTCACTTAAATCCAATATTGAAGGTTTAAAGGAGACTTACATCATACACAGGATCTGTACTGGCCATCTACATGGCGGAATTTCATCAATTAGTAGTCAGAGATCAGCCCTCTATGAAATCAAGGGTGCAGTAATTAAAATTACTTTCCCTTAAAGTCTCTATAGTACATTTTTACACGGTTGGAAGGTTGATTGTTTTGTTTTTTGTCTTTCCTAGGTGATATGTTAGTGTGTTCAAAATGTAATTCCTTTTCTCTACTCTAAACTGACAGTCAATATTTCACTTTTTCTGCCCTTTCTCCCTGTGTAGCTCTTTGTACTCTCAGTTCTTTATTTTGTATGATTCATTGATCGTTTGGTCTCAAATATTTCATTTAAGCGAAGGGAATCCCCACAGGTCTCGCAAAGATGAGGAGTAGGAAAGGAAGTTATTTTATACCAAGGTTAAAGTCTTTAGATGCTTATTATGTGTTATAGTACTTAGCAACTTGTTCTCCACTGTATCACAATTCAGAATATAATTTTGGAGTGGTAGAGGTGCTGAATTAGTTTAAAGTCACTCCCTCTCAAAACCATGAATGGTATACCACTGATGGCAATGAAAGTTTTGCAATTGACTTCAGTGAAACCAGGAGCTCACCCCATTTCTTTACTCTCCATGCCTATGACTAAAACTCACCCTATGTTCTAGTTGTTTCTCATCTAGACTGCTGCATCCTCTTCTTCCTGGGGCTCCCTGAATCCAGTCTTGCTCCTCAACAGTCTGTCCCAAATGTTGCCACAAAAGGAATCTCTCTCCCTTCACACAGACCCTGTCAGTCCCATCACCAAATCTCTCCACTGGCAATTTGTTACACATTTAGTTTAAACTCTTCATATTCGCTTTCAAATCTGCTTCAACCTACATTTATTGTATGATGTCTTTATATTCATTACATCACTTATTGTCCTGACTTCATCAGCACCTCTGGCTAGATCCTCAGTTGGTATCAATTAGTCTAATCTCCAGTGTCCGTCAAGTGAGCTACACTGACTGGCTCTGGACTTAGTAAATTCCAGTGGGAAATGCTTGGTGCCACTCAACGTCCTGCACAATTCTGAGTTCCTTGTCATCACAAAAATAATAATATCAAAACTACAGATCTTATAAAGCATATTCAAAGTTTCTAAATAAATTTTTACTATGTTATTTTATTTTGATTTCATTTCACATTTTTTTCAAACAGGAAGGTTTAAATAAATAGCATAGTGAGATGACATCACAGCAGTATAATATATCCCATCTTGTATCCTCCTGGGTAAAAGTCTGCACCTAGACAGGTGTAAATTTGACACTATTCACTGATTAGCTAATTTAATTTAGAAAGCATGAATAGATGGCAGCCTACTACCTCTCTTCTTCATTTAAAACCAGACTCTTTGATCATGGATCTCTATTGACTAAGAGCAGTGGTTCCCAACTGTTTTGACTCAAGCACCACAGATATAATTCTTACAGACTCAAAGGGCCATGAGCCTTTGCCAGCAGGCTCCTCTTTGAAAAGCAGTTGATCACTTTGCTGATCTCCCTGCAACAGAGATACTGCATGTGTCTGTAGCATGTGCTCTCTACCTGCGTACCTAGGCAGTGATTCCCTTCTATAATGAAGGGAATGGAAGATCTGTGCTCCCCTTTCTCTGGTTCCAACAAGGACTTCAGCTTCCTATGGATTTAGGCAGAGGGCTTTGCAGTGCTCCCTACTGCAACCAGGGTCAAAGGGAATGCTGGTTTCCCATCCCCTTGGCTGCAGCAAGGAGTCTTCACTGCCATTTAGCCCTGCAGAAACGTTCTTCTCCTGGGCCCTTATATAGAGTCTCCCTTCTGAAGCTTGTCAGGCCACTTTGAAAGCCCCCACATTTTAAACCACTGGACTAGAGCATGGTGCCTGCTGGGTAAATACAGTACTTTACACTGTACTCTTTCTCCAACAAAATCTTGACTAAATTCATCCCTTATTTAACACTACTGAATTCTGTGAACTGAGCTAGAAATAAATATGGTCGCTTGAACCAAATTCTGCCTTGGCTTACACTTTGTGCAATCTCATTGACTTTCATTGAAAATTAGATGAGTACATTGTGATCCTTCATTGTATTGTACCTTAGCAGTGTTTCCCTTTGATATTACACTAAATGAAAAAAATTCTTCATTTAACTTCAGAAAAATGGAAATTATTCAATAGAACTATTTACCAGTGTGGATGCTGTGAAGAAAGCTATGAAACAGACGAATATCTAGAGATGGGATCCTAACTATATAATCCAAGAAAATGATCCTGATTAATTGTGCTGCATGGTTCTCCAGTTGAATTACATTAACAATATTTTATTGAAGATTTTCAACACAATGGATGGCTGAGAGACACTTGGTGGTAAACCCAAGAGCATACTGGGAATAAAGATACTTTAAGTCCCTGTTAGCCTGGTGCCATTCAGGGACCAGGGCAGCCCCTGGCACAAGTTAAGAGCAGCCTCAGGGCTTTGGGTTATGCTGTTCTGCAGCAGTCCCTTTCGGGGGCTATTGTAGAAGCCTGGGATTGCCAGAGTGCAGCAGTGTGTTCACCGTATTCCCTTCTTCCATGCCACATCTCTTATGCTGGGGAGCCAATTGAAAGTGGTTTAGAGTTGGCAATACCAGCTCTATGCCAATCACAGAACCTTTCATTCAGAGATACTCCTCAGACAAAAGGTAATGCTGGCCTTTTTGCCACTGAAGCAATGCAATGGGTTTGTCCCAAAACTGAGGATCTGGCTCAATACTTTTACATTGGAAAAACCTATGAGGTGATGAGTAATGCACCACGTTCTTGCTGTGATGGTAGTAAAGCTTATACTCAGTTAGTGTAGAACAGGCTTGTCCAACCTGTGGCCTGGGGGCCAGACTCTGGCCCGGCTTTCACATGGCCCGTGGAATGCTGCCACAGGAGCCTGAAAGCTGAGCCAGCAAGGTGCTATGTGGTGGGGGATAGGGGTTTGCGAGCTGAGCTGGCATTGTGCTCAGTCTGGTGGGGCAGGGGGGAAGAAGAAAGAAACCCTAGGGCAAGAGGAATCCAGGGGAAGGAGAGCCTTCCTGAGTGGGGGTGAGGAGAACACGGGAACAAACACGGGACAAACTGTGGCAGTTCTGGGAGGCTAAAGGGGCAGGGGAACAGTGAGGCTGGTTGGCTGGACCCAGCTACTTCCTGACCTGGACATCCCCTCAGTTCTGCTCTCCTCCCACACCCCTAACCCCAGCACCCCTGTCCTTCCCCCCACCTTAGTGGCAAAAGCTCTTCTGTAGAAGTTGCAACCCATCAATGTTTCTAGTATAGAGATGTCCAACACCAAAACCTGTGACCACTGAAGAACCCCAGGGTTTCTGTCCTGTTTCTGTCTAACTCTGTTCTCCTCTCCCTCTCCCCAGCACTGCTCTCTTTTTCCTGAGTAGTGCTTGGCAGGGAGTGAGGGGAGCAGAGCTGGTAGGGTCCCTGTCAGGAGGTAGCTGAATCCTGCCATGTAGCTGCACTGCTCCCCCCACCTCACCCTTCTTCCCCTCCCCTCCTCTGCCATACTCCCCTGTCCTGCCTTGCTACCCACACTCTGCCTTGCCCCCTCACACAGGCTCCCTTACCCCCTTGTCTTCTGTATACAATGCAAGCAAAAGGAATGCCAGCTATCACACTAATAATTATTTTATTAAGGTTTATTAATAAGATTGATTTGTATGTCTTATCTCGCAAAAATTTTCTCACTGGCCCCCTGGCTGAGAAAAGAATTGCAATGTGGCCCCTCACCGAAAAAGGCTGGACACCCCTGATGTAGAACAATCTCATGCATTGGGTGGGATGGGAATAGTATTTGAACCCTTTCAGTTCAGAAGACTGCGATACAGATAGAAATGAACATGTTTAGTGTTTCATGATTTGTCATATAAGGCACAGGTCCTTCATATATTTAAAATCAATTTAATATAGAATTTCACTACTCAGGTCCAAAACTGTACAGTTCTATTGTTAAATGCTATATTAATTCATTTATTAATCTTTACTTTATAAGCATTTCTATTACTCTTATTACCTTTTTGCAGCAGGGTGTATACTATAGTGTTCTTGAAACCAATTTGCAAATAAATTCAATCTCAACAGCTTCTCTTTGAAGCCTTGATCTGGTATTCATCTGTCCGAGCATTGCAAATGAAGATTGAAATGCTGACCCACTGGTTTTAGAATGTTGTGATTTCTGATGTCAGATTTGTGCCCATTTATTCTTTTGCGCAAAGACTGTCCCATTTGTCCAATATATAAAACAGAGGGCATTTCTTGTACATGATGGCATAAATCAGATTGGTGGAGGAGCAGGTGAATGATCCTTTGATGGAGTAGTTGGTTTTATTAGGTCCTCTACTAGTGTCTTTCGTTCAGATATGTGGGCAAAGTTGGCAGTGTGGTTTGTTGCAGGGATATGTTCCTGCTTTAATGGTTCTGTTGTTAGGTGTGTAGCTGCTGGTGAGTATCCTTTTAAGGTTGCAGGGCTGTCTGTAAGCAAAGAGAGGTCTGTCTCCCAAGGCTTGAGAGGGTGAGGGATCATATTGTAGAATAGGCTGTAGATCCCTGAGGACGTGCTGTAGAGGTCTGACTTGGGGGTTGTAGGTAATGACTAGAGGCATTCTGTTGTTTTCTGTTGTATCTGTCTGATTCTGTTGGCTTTTCTTGTAGTAGTTGACCTTGGGGTACTTGCCTAGCTCTGTAAATCTGCTTCTTCCCTTCTGCACCTGGGTGCTGTAGTTTTAAGAATGCTTGATAGAGATCATGAAAGTGGCTGTCTCTATCTGAGGCATCAGAGCGAATGTGGTTATTTCTCTTAGGGCTTGGCTGTAGACAATGAATTGTGTGGTGTGTTTTGGATGAAAGCTCAAGGAATGCAGGTAACTATACCGATCAGTAGGTTTTGGTATAGTGTGGTGCTTATGTGTCCATCCCTAATTTGTACTGTAGTGTCCAGAAAGTGGATCTCCTGTGTGGAGTGTTCCAGGCTAAGTTTAAGTGGAGTGGAAATTGTTGAAATCTGTGGAAATCTTCAAGGGAATCCCTATCACAGATCCAGGTAATGATGTCAGAAATGCCCCTCTGCCTTATATATTGGACAAACAGGACAGTCTCTGCACAAAAGAATAAAAGGGCACAAATTTGACATCAGAAATCACAACATTCTAAAACCAATGGGTAAGCATTTCAATCTTTGTGATCACTCCATTAATGATTTGAGGATTGCTGTTCTCAGACAGGTGAATGCCAGATCAAGGCTTCAAGTGTTCACACAGCCCTCTTATTTAGAAACAACAGAGGTTGTTTCGAAATAAGATTTAGGCTGTTCACACGACGCACGGTTGTTTCGAAACAACGGGTCCCATTGTTTTGAAACAACAGTGTTGTTTCGAAACAAGTTAAACCCCATGCGGGGACGAAACAACGCCGTGCAAACATGTTGTTTCGAAACAACAGTGACTTGTTTCGAAATAATTGTTGCCTGAATCTGCTATTTCGCTTTGAGCTTCTTTCCTTAATTCGAATGAACAAACTGTTAACAAACTGTAACAAACTCCAACATACTGACACCGCAAGGTCTGCAGAGATGGGCCAGGACTGCTATATGTTTCTAGAGTCCCACTTACCTCGGAGGTATGATGCAAATGACTTGCCACTCACACCTGTGCTTTTGTCCTTCCTGAGACTGAGCAGGAATTAACATTGAAACTGTCATCATTAGCTCTCATAGGAATTGAGTCATAATGCTGAGGTGATATTTAAAGTCTTTTATATCCATAGATCTCAAAGTGTTTACAGTGGAAAATCTCTAGATTTGCAATGGGCTGAAGTTCAACAGAGTGCTTGTCTGTCTCACTGCTCCAACATCTCGCTGATTACTCCCATAAGAAACTGTAGAGTCCCTAGTCACTTCATTTTCATAGCAAGTGGAATCTACAAGCTTGGTGGATGGGTCAGAATGATGGTGTGTTTGTGTCTTCTTCACACCTTCTGAATGAACTGGCTGATTTGAGTGGTATTAAAGCAACTTTCATCCCCTCCCTGCCTAAAGGTGAAAATGGATTATGGGAATCTCCGTTGCTCACCAGAACGGCTACACTTCCCATTTTGCAATCCTGCTTGCTGCATCTAATCTATATCCTTTATGGTTAATAGTGCAGTTAATGTAGTCTTCCAGCTAGGTTTAAATTATGCTCATAATATCCTACTTCTCTTCATACAGCTAACTCTCTCATTCTTCTACTTACTTTCTTAAACTTTGTTCCTTTTTTATGAAGGCATTTTAACAGCCCTCTGTTACTGAGCTTACATTCCTGTATATTAATGTCTATAAATTACACATTAATCTCCTATATAGCGTATTTCCATTGCAAGAATACATTTCCTTTTTAGCATTTGCTTCATGAACTCCTCTTCCTTTTCCTTTCTACTACGTACATATTTGCTAGAGATGTCACACTCAGTAAAGATTTGTTCCAAAGGGGCAGCCATGTTAGTTTAGTAAAGCAAAAAAAGCAAGGAGCCTTGTGGCACTTAAAGACTAACAGATTTATTTATTGCATGAGCTTTCGTGGGAGAATATCTCTCTTCGTCAGCCACTTTGAAGAGGGAGAATTTACAGAATTGGATGAAAATAAATGCAAGAGAATGTAAGAAATGGGATCAGCTCATACTGCAACAGGAATCAGAGCATTTGTAAGGACTGAATCTTGTCTTGCACTCCCCTGCATTTATTTTCATCCAATTCTGTAAATTCTCCCTCTTCAAAGCATCTGACGAAGCGGGATATTCTCCCACGAAAGTTCATGCAATAAATAAATCTGTTAGTCTTTAAGTGCCACAAGACTCCTTGGTTTTTTTTTTTTGGTTTTTTTTGTTTTTTTTCAGTAAAGATTTGGACTTCCACACTAATTTATAGCTATTCTATTTTTATTTATCATAAGATGACTGTATCTTCCAACGGTGATCATTCAGCGTGCAAAAAAATGAGTTGCTTGTGCCATGAGGTAATTCTTAAAGCCTTTCTCCCCTAAAATATGCCAGGTCTTGAAGAGCGGGCAGGAACTGAAAGATAAACAGGATAGTTGGATACTTTTTAATATCTTTAGTATAATGTACTTATCTTTTTTCTATTGGACAGTTCTTCTCATAGGTTAGTAATTACTTACAAGTTAGTTACAGCATTATATAACTTAATGGTAAAGCTCATTTTAAAATGAGAGTCTTGTTCTCTGAAAATAGTTTACCTGAAAATTTATGAGACTGGAGGATATTTTCATTTAGTTTTCATACAACTGATACTTTGCTGTCATAGGGAATGATTGCGTAGAACTTGGTCTGTTAAAATCCATGTTGCCTTCATGAAAATGCTTATGTTTATCTTCCAGTAATAGAAGTTATTATCTGTATAACAGCAGGACATAAATGCGAACATGCAGTATTGTTCCGAAACACATGATTCGCAATACTATTTCCCCCATCTTGGCCCAAAGTGTGATCTTCTTTACCCAGCATAACTCCACTGAAGTCAATGGAGTTATTTTGGCTTTACAATAATATAGGAAGTAGTACAGTTGATCCATTGTACTCAAAAGATTTTGATTATTTTATTTTTTATTTTTATTTATTGTCTTTTAAATAGTGGGATTACCAATTTCCGAACCCCCTAAACAATCTGCTACCAGAAATTTTACTTTATTCCTTTTCCTTTGATTGTCAAAATAATTATAATAAAAATAATGTCAAAAGCTTCTGAGCAGTAAAATTACATTTACATTGTTACCAGTAGATACCACTAAATTTTGCACTCAGATTTGTTAGCTGATTATGCTGCTCTGTGGAGCCTTGTCACTTCTATCATCCCTCTTGTATTTCAAAGCTATCATTAATTTGTCATTACAATGCATATTGCAGGTTTCTTTTTTGAATGCAGCACCCTGCAAGATGAAGACATTCTGTCTTTATGCTCTGATTTGGTACTTCAGCGCAATGTTAAGAAAAAATATAAAGAATATAAAGAAAAAGTGAAAGATTTATATGTAGATTTTATAATGAAAACTGCAAAACTAATATAGTGCACTGTACTATCCTGTCTCTTACAGAGGCAAATGAAAACATATTAAGCTCTAAATTATTTTATTATTACATAATAACATATATGCCAGATAGTATGTTAAAAGTGTGCATATCAAAATTGTTCAGACCCTATAACTATCAAGACCATCAAAATGAGACAAAAACAAAGATTTCTTATATGTCTTCTCAGTTTACTTCCTAATCTGGAAAATACAGATGCAAAAATAACTATGCATACATGAATAGTCTCATTGAGCTTAATTAGGGTCATCTTAGACATACCTAAAGTATTTGCAGAATCAGAGCCATCACTTGGAATTCCTCTTCTTTTGTGACTTATTAGTCATGTATACATACTCACTGCACCTTTAATACAAGGCTGTGACTGACAGACAAAATGCATAACAATCAAAAAATTCAGTTATTGTTCCCACAGCAACTTTAGCTTTGCACATTGTGTACATCTCATGTATGCACACATCTCATGTGTTTGTGTGCATCTGTGTCCACACCTGTCTATGTACATTGCAGCCAAGTTATGATGGATGTGAGAGCCATAACTTTCAATTTCTTCTAAAGACTAACTATTTATAGCATGAGCTTTAATGAGAGAAAATCCTACTTTTCTCCCACAAAAGTTCATGCAATAAATCTGTTAGTCTTTAAAAGTGCCACAGGACTCCTTGCTTGTTTTGCTGAACTAGACTAACAAAGGGCTACCCCTTTGGAATTTGAATTTCTTGGTCTTTATGCATCCCAGCTATGTAATTTTATGTCAGTAGTTCTCATGTATTAAATTTCCCCAGCTTTTTTTCTTGATAAGGAAAAAATAAGGATATTTGCCCAAACTAAAAAAAATGAATAAACCATACTAGGTAGGGGAAATCTGCAGTCAGTTAGATGGAGTGCAGAATTTGACACACTTCGCATAGAGTATGTGAAATCACCAAAGTATGCACTGCTTTGTCAGTTTCTGTGTGTGAGACTGCAGATGTATATGCCTACTGAGACACATGGGGCCTGACTATGGGAGGCACTGTAACACGCAAAACACAAAATTAAACCACTGAGAGTTGTTGGTGCTCAGCATCTTAAGAGACTGGCAATATTGGGTCAGACCAATGATCCATCTGGCTAGTACCCTGCCTCCAACAGTGTCCAGTGCCAAGTACTTAAGAGCGAATTAGCAGAGAAGAATAATTATAATCCATCCCCCATCAGCATCTGGCAGTCAGAAGCTTAAAGACATCCAGAACATGGGGTTGTATCCTTGACAAACTTAGCTAATAGCCATTGATTGACCTATCCTGTGTGGACTTACCTAATTATTTTTGAACCATGTTTTATTTTAGCCCCTCACAGCATCCCCTAGCAATGAGTTCCCCTGGCTCACTGTGCATTATATGAAGAAGTATTTCCTTTTATCTGTTTTAAATATGCTGCCTATTGATTTCATCATGTGATCCCAGGTTCTTGTGCCACGTTTACGGGTAAATAATTGTTCCTTATTCATCTTTCCCTCACCATTCATACTTTTACAGACCTCTACCATACCTTTACTTAGTTGTTTATTTTCCGTCCTGAACAGTCCAGGCTTTTTAAACTCTCCACATATTCTTGATGTTCTGCTTTTCCAATTCCAGTATATACTTTGAGATGTGACATCCACAACTGCATGGAGTATTTGAGAGGTGCTGATACCATGGATTTATATAGTAGTATTATGATATTTTCTTTCTTATTCTCTATCTCTTTCCTAATGGTTTCTAATATTCAGTTAGCCTCTTTGACTGAAACTCCACTGAGCAGATGTTTTCAGAGAACTATCATTGATGGATCCAAGATTTTCCTTCAGTGCTAACAACTAATTTTAGACTCCATCATTTTGTATGTATAGTTTGGTTATGTTTTCTAATGTGCATTGCTTTGCATTTATCAACATTGAATTTAAGCTACCAGTTTTTTGCCATGTCACCCAGTTTTGTGATTCTTTGCTGTCAGCTTTGGACTTAGTTATCTTGTAATTCTGTATCACCTGAAAACATTGCCACCTCACTGTTTATCCCCTTTTCAAGATCACTTATGAATATGTTGAACAGTATTGGTCCCAGAACATATTCTTGGGGGACCCTGCTTTTCATCTCTTTTTGTTGTGAAAACTAACCGTGTATTTTTGCCTTTTGTTTCCTCTTTTAACCAGTTACTGATTCCTCAGATGACTTTTCCTCTTATCCCATGACTTTAGTTTGCTTAAGAGCCTTCAGTGAAGCCTTGTCAATGGCTTTCTGAAATTCCAAGTACACTATACACACTGAATCACTCTTATCGACATATGTTGATGCCTTCACAGGATTCTGATAGATTGGCAAAGCATGATTTCCATCTACAAAACCTGTGTTGAGTTTTGCCCAACAAATTGTGTTATTCTACCCAGCAACTCTTAATCAGTGTGTCAGGACACATTACTGTGTCATCACACATCAGTAAGTGTATTGCAGAGACCTGTGTAGATGACTGGATTCATCGTGGGGTGGGGTGTGCTGGTGGGTCCTATATGGTCACAACATGCTGCCAAGTATGTTGTGACCTGAAAAAGGTTGAGAACTACTGCTATAGACTCATTAAGGAGGCTTAATTCGAACTAAATTTGTGCTCGTGCATATTAGCTTTCATTAGTTCGAACTAAGAAGTTCCCTTAGTTCGAACTAAGGAAAGCCTAGTTTGAAGTTATAAAACCTCCCTTAAGTTCAAAATAATGGTTAATTTGAACTCATTAGTTTGAATTAACCCAAGGTAGCTGTGTTAATTCGAACTATCTGTTAGTTCAAATTAACCACAGCTGAGTTTTCCCTATGCAATAGCGCCCCCCTACCTGATTCAAACTGGCAAGTCCCATGCATGGACATGGTAGTTCAAATTAGGGTTTCTAGTGTGCCTGTCTTAATTTGAACTAATAATAATTAGTTTGAATTAATTAGTTCAAATTCAGTTTAATTCGAATTAACCTTCTAAGTGTAGATATAGCCTACTCTAAGGTCAAAAGGGAGCAATATGAGCATCATGACTGAACTCCTGCACAATGCAGGTAACAGAATCTCACCCACCTGCTCCTGGAACAGACGCCTAACCTAAGACTGAGTTACTAAAATCCTTGAATCAGGATTTAAAACTTTAAGGTTCAGAGAATCCATGAGCAATTGAGTTGTGCCCCATGCTACAGAGGAAAGCAAAAAAGCTGCAAAGCCTATATGTCAGATAATTCTGTTCTTTACTACATTTTCAACCAATTTGCCTGGTGCTGGTGTTAGACTGATTGGCTTGTAATCGCCAGGATTGTCTCTGAAGCCTTCTTTATAATATCGGTCCTGCATTAGTTATCTTTTTCTCATCTGGCTTAGAGCTGATTTAAATGATAGATCCTATACCAGGGGTTGGCAGCCTATGGCATGTATGTGATGATTTTGAGCAGTGTGCAGGGCTCCCGGCCTTTCTGCTCCTGCTTCGATCCCCATCTCTCTGACATGGGCCTAGCCCAAGAGGTGTCCTGGCTAGAGCCATACCGCTTCTGACACCAAGCAGTCATGCATAAGGGCTGCTCCCTGCTTCTGGCCCACCCTACCCCATGTAGTCCCAGCTCCAAGAGCACTGGTTTGTGGGGGGAATGCTGTCCACGCCCTCCTCTGAGGAGATAGCTTCCTGCTGACATCCTTGGTGGCTACGCTGACCCACCCGCTCAGTCTCCTGGTCTTCCCCCCCTGCCCATGCTGGACACACTAAGGGAGCCACAGGGACCCTGGGGTGTGCAGGAGACAGGTAGCCTCCTCCCTGCTTCTGAGTGGCCTGGGAACATCTGCCCTCTTATTCCCACGCTCCCTGGAAGGTGCAGCTGTCAGGGGGGTGGCTCTTCAGAGGAGGGTGCCTCACTGCAAGTCAATGCCAGGGGCATTGCTCCTCTGTATGCCACTGCCACCACTCCTACCACTCCCACAGCAGAGGGGGAAAAGGGAGAGCAGGAAATGGGCCTGTAGACACCCCCACTCCACCACCAGTGCCACCAACAAGGGTACAAATATAAGTAATGGCCCTAAGTGACATCTGTTCCAGATGACTAATTATTGTTGAATGTATCCATTTATTCCAAACCCTTCTCTATCAACATCTCAGTCTGGGACAGTTCCTTAGCTTTGCAACCTCAAAGTGTGGCATGGGTATGGGAATCTCCCTCAGAACAGCTGCAGTAGAGACTAATGCGAAGAATTCATTTAGCTTTTCTGCAATGGCCTTGTCTCTTTTGAGTGCTTGTTTAGCACCTCTGCTGTCCAGCAGCCCTACTGCTTGTTCAGCAGGCTTCCTAGATCCAATGATCTTAAAACAACTGGTTTCTTTTGCTGCTAGATTTTGAGTCTTTTGCTAGTTGTTCTTCAAATTCCTTTTTAGCCTCTCTGTATTTTTACACTTGACTTGACTGAGTTTATGTTTCTTTCTATGTTTCTCAGTAGGATTTGACTTCCAATTTTTAAAGGATGCATTTTTGACTCTAACTAGCTGTCTTACTCTATTTACTTACAGTGACTTTTTTTTTTTTTTGGTTCTCTTACAATTTTTTTTTTTAGGCTATACATTTAATCTGAGCCTCTATATGCTCTTAAAGGGCTTCCATGAAGATTGCACTCACTTCAGTGTTGTGACTGTTTCTTCTAATTTCTCATTTTTAAATTTAATCCAATTAACTAAACCCCTTATTTTTGTGTAGTTCTTTTCTGAAGTTAAATGCTATCATGGTAGACTTTTTTGGTTTTCCCCTCCCGCCCCAAGGATATTACATTTAATTGCATTATGGTTGCTTTTACTGAGCAGTTCAGCTACATTCACCTCTTGGATCAGATCCTGTGAGCCATTTAGGACTAAATCAAGAATTTTCTCTCCCCAAATGGGTTTCAAGACTAGCTGCTCCAAGAAACAATCATTAATGGTATCTAGAAATTTTATCTCTACATCCCATCCTGGTGCGATATATACTCAGGGAATATGGAGATAGTGAAAATCCACCATTATTATTGAGTTTTCTATTTTTGTACCTTCTTTAATTTCCCTGAGCATTTCACAGTCACCATCACCATCCAGGTAGGTGGTTGGTAGAATATTTCTCCTGCTATAGTCTTCATTATTCAAGCATGGAATTTTATCTCTAGAGATTTTATGGTACTGTGTGATTTATTTAAGATTTTTACTATATTTGACTCTGCTTGCTTTCACATACAGTGCCACTCTCTCATTGGCATGATCTACTCTGTCATTATATATATTTTATACCTCAGCATTACTATGTCCCACTGATTATCATTGTTCTTCCAAGTTTTTGTGATGTCTATTATATAAATATCTTCATTTAATATCAGGCGTTCAACTTCATCCATTTTAGTATTTAGACTCAACATTTGCATACAAGTGCTTATAAAGCTTGTTAATATTTAGCTGTCTAGCTTCATGTGATGTGATTGGATGGGATACTCTTTCATTTGACTGTTTCTCTTCACTTCCTACCTGTACTTTATCAGCATCTATTCTTTTCTTTTCTATAGGTCCTCCTTAAGAAATATCTGTGTGAACCATGTGTTCCCCCATCCCTGTTGTTTTTAATCCAGCCCTTAGTTTAAAAACTCCTCTATGATTTTTTTAATTTTATATGCCAGCAGGCTGTCACCATTTTGGGTTAGGGGGAGCCTGTCCTTCCTGTATAGTTACCTCCTTTCCCAAAAGATTCCCCAGGTCCTAATAAACCTGAAATCCTCCTCCCTGAAGCCATTCATGCATTGAGACCAAGCAATTCCACCTTTCTGACTGGCCCTGTGAATGGTACTGCATGTGTTTCAGAGAATGATACTGTGGAAGTCCTGAATTTTAACCTCTTAACTAGCAATCTAAATATGATTTCCAGGACCTTTCTCCTACCTTTCTTTAGATCACTGGTACCAACATGTACTATAACCACTTGCTTCTCCCGAGCAGTATGTGTAAACTATCTATAGATGTCTTGAGAGATCCACAACCTTTCCCCCTGCCTGGCAATTCACCACATTGTTCTCCCAGTCATCACAAACCCACTATTCCTATTTCTAATAACTGAAATCGACATTATGATTATCTGTCTCTTCCTACTAACTGCAGTCCCCTCCCAGCCTCAGTGTGACATCATCTGGATGGAAGGTCCCAACCGTGGGATTATTTCACTCTGCTCCAGCTGGATGTTCTTCTTCCCTGAGATCTTCCTCCTTCTCAACAGCATAGAGAGGTGGCACAGTTGCATGGGATAGGGGTGGCTGTGCTTTACTGTGTCCCAGCAACTCTCCTCTGTGTATTTCTCTGTCTCCCTTAGCTCATCCAATTCAGTCACTCTGGTCTCAAGAGCCCATATTTGGTCTCTGAATGCCTTGTGCTACTTGTACAGAATGTACACATATGCCATTTGCTCACAAGAGAGGTAATCATACATGCTGCATTCCTTGCAATAATCCTGATAGCCCACACTCTGTGTCTAGATTTTTGCTTGCATTATTTTTACTCTTGCAGTACTTTTGGGCTTTGTTTTGTCTTTTTATGGACAGTAGTACTGGTTGTTGTCCTGTCTTTAATATTAAGTGTCTTTGACTTTCATGTTGCCTTACTACACTCCTGTTTGTTGCTCTGGTTTGCTAGCTCCTCTGGTTGCTTAGGAGCTGACTTTTTAAACACCCTTCTCCCTGCATAGTCCTGTCCCATGTTAAGGAATTATAATGGAGCGTATCAGCTTCTCTCACCAGGTGAGATGCCATCAGACATGCAACACATGTTAGCAGCAGGTAGAACTTAAGAGCTCATCAGAGGCCCCTGAGTGGTGCAGGACAACAGTGAAGAGAGACTCACTTCTAGCCTATTAGAAGGGATGCAGCCCTGCTGTGCCCAGAGAGGTGTCAGGACTCATGTATTGGTTGGCACTGATGTTTGATGAGGCTACCATGGGCTTTGGGACTGGTTTGCAGCTCAGCAGTACTGCTTGTTGAATTCTGCCATGCCCAGATGGGCTTCAAAACTGCTCAGTCCTGGTGGGGTTTCTGCATTCCACCACATCTGGGGGACCCCTGAACAGAAGTGCTAATGGCAGCCAGGGACCTGGCATGACACTTCAGAGTCTGCAAAGGATGGAAGTTGTACCAACACACACACCCCTTTTGGGGGAGCCCTAGACACTGTCTGTCACGTGTGGTGGAAAATGTAGGCATAGGTTCGAACTGGGCTTGATTCAAGGCAAAGAGGAACATGGAGGTGGACAAATATTGAAGTGTTTGGCATTTGCAGCAACAGACAGAACACTAAGAGTGCCAACAACAGAACACCCAACAAGAACGGCTGATCCAAGAGTTGGTACCCCAGCAAAATGAACTTTAGCAATGGCTTGACCAGCATGTGGCAGCAGCATTCCAGCCACTGAGAATCCAGGCAGGCATGGGGGGTGGGAGGAAGAAGCCCAAACTTCCACTGGGCAAACTGCACCCCAATAAAACTGACAAAGATGGGACACCAGGATGACTCTAATGTATTCCTGGTGGTGTATAAAAGGGTTGGCATGGCCACCCAGTGGGCCCCAAAGCACTGGGCTGTGATTTTGTCCCCTGCCCTAAGGGCCTGGGCCAGACATCCTACCAGAGAACAGACCCAATCAAGGCCCAAGATTATAGCAAGGTGAAGGCCACCATCCTTAACACATTAGCCATCACTCCAGAGATGCATCACCATGGCCTGTGCCAGGAGAAGTTCATGGCAGGCAATTGCCCCCACACCATAGCACAACAGATGAAGGAGCACTTCTGTCACTGACCAGCCCCAGAAGGGCGGATGGGAGAACAAGTCACCCTGGAACAATACACACAAGGCCTCCTTACCCAGGCCCAGGAATGGTTGTTGAGGCAGCACCTCCAAACATTGCTGGAAGCTGTACACCCAACAGAAGATGTCTTGAAAGCTGAAGGGGGAATGAGCACACGAGAGGGCAGGCCATTAGGCCCCAAGGAGGCCACCCAGCTCTGGAGATAGGGCCTGTGCCCTGCCAACGACTCAACCATCCCGCCAAGGACTATTGTGGCTATGGTATCACAGCTCAGTGGACAAAAAAGGACCTCAGTGGTGCAAAGGAGGCACACAGCAGCCACCTGCCCACTGCTAGCCCAGGAGCTGTGCACCTGACCAGGTGCAATTCTTTCACCTGGGTTGCCAGGGTATTTCTAGAGGGACTGCCTGCAGATGGACTGTTTCAACAGACAAACTTGCGCAGCAAATTCCCATGCCCAAGGCAAAGGATCTCCCTAAGATGATAGTGCAAGTCCAGGGGAGTGGGGTGATGATGATGGTCGTGTTCAATAGAGGGTGGAGCCAGTTGATGGTGCATTGCCAGCTGTCCAGGTGGGTGAGGCATAGATACTGTGTATTTACAGTGTGTCTACGTAGGCATGTGCCCTTACCTGATGACAGACATTGGGCTCACGATCTGTGGCCAAAAGCAGAGAATGCAGGTAGGGGTAGCAGAGATCCTGGCATGCCAAGTGAAACTGGGTCAGGATGCAGAAGAGTTCAGTGAACTGTCTTAGGTTTGGATGACTCAGCCACCAAATGACCAAAAAGAAGTGGGGAAGGCTGCAAGCACATCTCAGGTCAAAGTGCAAAGGAGGGAACTTTATGCAGCCTGGGGCACAAGAAGCACCCAGCTGAAGCAACTCCCAGACTGTTGCTCTGGGAGGGATAGATAGGAGCACGTTGACTCAAGGAGGGGACTCTATTGGGGATCAGTGGGATGACCCGACATTGAGTCACCCATGTGAACAACTAGCCCTAATCAATGTAGAGGAAGTTAATGCCACACTTTGTAAGCTGTGGTCCTGTTTCAAGTTGAGGGAAGAAAGGTCATACAGGATAGCCAATGACTCCCAGACAGGAGAGACCCTTACTCGACTCCTAGTACCACAAAAATACTGGCAACAGGTCCTCCACCTTCCACACTGCATGCCATGTGCAGGACATTTGGGGATGCAGAATACCCTGGAAATAGTGAGTCACTGGTTTTACTGGCAAGGGATGCATGCCAAGGTTGACTACTGTGTCTCATGTCCTGAGTGGCAAATGACTGACAAGAAGATGCCCCCAACAGGCCAGTTAGCACCTCTCCTCTTAATGGTCACATCATTTGAGAGGGTGGGAATAGATTTGATGGGGCCCTGCAGAAGACACTGAAATGGTACCGATACTGCTTGGTGGTCCTAGACTAGGCCACCCACTCCCCCAAGGCTATGCTCCTCCAGGCGGCCACTGCATCCAGTACAGCAGCTGAACTGGTGAAGATGTTCTTGAGGGTGAGGATTCTCTGCTGAAGGTAAAGAACATTGGTGTATCATCCTCAAACAGATGGGCTGACAGAGTCCTTCAATGAAATGCTCAAGCAAATATTTCAGAAGTTTGTGGCTGGGGACTCAAAACATTGAGATTGCCTGCTCTTCCCCTCCATTTATGCTGCAGGAGGTCTTCCATGCATCAGTGGGGTTTTCCCCATCTGTGCTGCTATATGGCCAACAACCCCAGGGAGTATTCAGTTTATTGTGGGAAGCCTGGGAGGAACAAACAAGATGACATAATGTCATACAGTATGGGTTATGGATGATCAAAAGAAGGTGGGGGAGTTCAGTTGGGAGAGTCTCCTTTAGGCCCAACAATGGCAAGATGTGATTTATAACTGAGGAGTCCATGCTCAGGACATCTAGCCCAGGGACTGAGTCCTCCTGCTGTTCCCCACTTCTGAGTCCAAACCCCTAGCTCAGTGGCAGGGCCGCTTTGAGGTACTCGAGTAGGCGTAGATTACCAGGTGCACCAGCCGGGGAGTCATAGGGCACCCAATTCAACCATGTCAACCTCCTGAAGGCATGGCATGCTTGGGAAGCACTACACATTGAGGATAGCTTTCTGGACCCAGTATTGGGGATGCAAATTGCTTCAGGCCCTGAAGATGAAATGATAACATTGGGGAAAGGACTATAGCCCAGGCAGGCCAATCAAGTTTGGGAGACAGTGAGAGAAATACCTGGAGTCGTCTTCTGCTGACCAGGGTGTGCACGCCTGGCCTGTCACCATATAGAAGTGGAACCCAGGCGGAAGGTCCATGAAAACCCTAGACCTTTGCCACAAAAGTTGTGGACCATGTTGCAACAGGAAATGAAGTATATGATTGACATGGGGGTAGTAGAGGAATCATGATCAGACTGGAGAGCCCCAGTTGTCCTGGTACCAAAATCCAATGGCTCCATCCAATTCTGCATTGACTTTTGCAAAGTTAATGTGGTATCGAAGTTTGATGCATACCCAATGCCCTGAGTCAACAAACTATTAGGAAGACTGGGAGCTGCTGATCTTATCTCCACCTTGGACTTAACAAAGGGCTATTGGCAAATCCCTTTAATGCCAGAGTCAAAGGAGAAGATGCCCTTTGCCATTCTCTGGAGCTTATACCAATTTAGAACCATGCTTTTTGAACTTCATGCGGCAGTGGCCATGTTTCAATACCTGATGGCTCAGGTACTGCACTCCCACCAATAGTATGCAGTTGCATACATAGATCATATCGTGATAGTCAGTTGGAATAAGGAAGACCATTGAGACAGCACTGCAGGTGCTCTGGAAAGAAGTTTTAACAGCCCCAGGTTGGGAAACCTTGCTCTAGTGTCCTCTTTTCAGTTAAAAGCTCTCACTTAATAGAGGCATAAGTTTATTTATTTTCATATATTTACTTCTTTAGTTGTACTGAGTTAGGCCCAGGAGCCCCACTCATAGGCCAGGACCTCATTATGCTGAACATTATACAAATATATAATAAAATGATGCTTCTTCCCCTTCTAGGCCTGAGTAAGTTGTCTCCACACCTTTAGTACTTGTTCTTGTTCCTTTAAAGCCCTTTGAACTCTTGTCACTAGCTTCAGTAGGAACAGATTTGGACTTTAGTACCTTGAGCCACAGCATAAAAGAAATATTGAGCCAATCAAATGAGGGACAGGCAAGTGTGATCTTTAACAAAATAATGACTAGCATTAGGTATAAAGATTATTCAAATTATTGAGGCACTGAGGGAGCTTAAAATAGAAGGATTCTCTCTCCTTCCTAATAATCCTGAAAGGAAATCTTCTTCTTGGTATAATATGTTAACATCTATTTTATACACATCTTTGCATAACTTTTATGTAAGTATCAAATGAAACCAGCTGGACTTGCGAAAACCTACATGGGAAACGATCTCATGTACATTGTGCAAATTAAACATCCTTACAAGCCTAACTGAAGACTGTTACATATATAATGCTTTTGGAGCCAGAGCATATTGAAGTCTGAGGGGGAGGATGCATTATTTGCTAAATGCTGGCTGGAGGACATGAGGTAGGAATAGGCGTATTAGGAATAGGCATATTGTCTTTGGGAACAAGAGCAGATAGTCACCAGTGACTAGAAAGGGACAATGAAGAAAACAATCCCAATGTCTGCCGGTCCCTCCCCTCCCCCATTTAAACACTGATCTTTCTGACCTTCATTTCAAGCAAAATATTTTAGGAACATTGATGAGATAGTGTAGTGGTTAGCACCTCTGCTTAATGTGCAGAAGGTCCTACGTTCAGTTCCTAGGGGGTTGGACTTGATGATCTCATGAGGTTCCTTCCAACCCTATCATTTGATTTGATTTGATTTGATAAGGACATGGAAATTCATTCCATTTCTTGTAAAACACACTTTTGTCCAGATCATTCTTTCTCAGGACCACTTATCAGTTTTTCAAACTCACAGTTGGTGGTCAAGATAACAATAAACCAAGCCTTGCAAAAGTAGTACCAGGCACATTTGTAGTTTAATCCAAACTATGTCACTCCCACCCCCTTTTACCTTTTGTAAAAGGACAGATTGGGTTTTCCTATGGTTCTCCACCTTGATATTTCTAGTGTAGGCACTTGATGATCAGCACTCCACAGCGGTTGGGTGAGAAATGGCAGAAAAAGATAAAAACGGGATCTATTTCTGTTTTTTTCACCCAAGTCTGCAAATTCCACAACCTAAATGGAAAACAAGTCTAGCTCCTTCTATTGTACAAAAATACTTTGAGTCATCACAGAATAGCACATCGAAAAACCCAAAGAAGCAAAACCAAAAAACATACCTTAGATGTGGCCTGTGGATTCCGTCAGTTGACAAGTCTAGCTGCTCCTACTTCAGTGTTTTGCAAACTTAGGCACTGGGTTGCAGCACCCCCTGCTGCTGCTGGTAAAAGACTGGAATGCATTATTTAAATATGTAATTGTTGGGTCGTGGGCATAAATGGTGTTTTTAAACTGGGTCCTGAGAAAAAAAGTTTGAAACCCATTGTCCTATTGTAACTATAAAAAGTCCAGACTGTCACATGTCCAAGCACAGCAGTCAGTAAATGCCAGATCTGTCACCTGCAATCCCGTGGGTCTAGTCAATTTTGTGCCTCAAGCCCCCTAACTCTACCATGAAAATATGGAATAAATGTAGAAACTCATTTTATATGAAAAATTCTAGATCCCTTCAGGCTATCATGACAGATTGCAAACAAACTGATTGGGAACCCAAATCCAGCCAGTTTTGGGCTCCCACCTTGCAAATTTAATTGCTTAAAAAGAAATCAAGGTTAACTGATATATATATATATATATATAAAGAGAAATCAAGGTTAACTGATAGATATAGATATAGATATAGATATAGATATAGATATATAGGTATAGTACTATAGACAGGTATAGTGAGCTGGCCAAAGGAGGACATGGAGGCTGCTGATGTGAAGACCCGGAAGCTCCTCACAATGTACGGAGGTTTCCACCCCAAGTCGAACACCCAGAGACTGTACGCCAGCCGGAAAGAAGGCGGGCGGGGTTTGGTGAGTGTCAAAGCCACTGTCCTGGATGAAACCCAGAGCATCCAGGAGTACATCAGTAAGATGGCACCCAAAGATGAGCTGCTGAGAGAATGCCTGAGGCAGCAGCAGACATGGGAGGAAGATCAAGCAGAAGAAGTGCCATGGCAAGACAAGACCCTGCATGGGATGTACCATCGACAGATAGCTGAGGTGGCTGACATTGGGAAATCCTACCAGTGGCTGGAAAAAGCTGGACTAAAAGACAGCACTGAGGCACTGATCATAGCAGCACAAGAACAGGCACTGAGCACCAGATCCATTGAAGCAGGGGTCTACCACACTAGACAGGACCCAAGGTGCAGACTGTGCAGAGAGGCCTCAGAGACAGTCCAACACATAGTGGCAGGATATAAGATGCAGGCAGGAACAGCATACACTGAACGGCATAACCAAGTAGCTGGCATTGTGTACAGGAACATCTGCACAGTGTATGGGCTAGACCCTCCCAAGACCAGATGGGAGATTCCACAGAAGGTCATGGAGAATAACAGGGCTAAGATCCTGTGGGACTTCCAGATCCAGACAGACAGGCAGGTACTGGCCAATCAACCAGACATCGTGGTAATAGACAAGGAGCAGAAGACAGCGGTGATGACAGATGTAGCAGTGCCAAGTGACAGCAACATCAGGAAGAAGGAGTATGAGAAGCTGGAGAAGTACCAGGGCCTGAAAGAAGAACTAGAGCGGATGTGGAAAGTGAAGGCCAAAGTGGTCCCGGTGGTGGTAGGAGCACTCAGGGCTGTGACTCCTAAGCTGGGAGAGTGGCTCCAACAGATCCCAGGAACAACATCAGAGCTCTCTGTCCAGAAGAGTGCAGTGCTAGGAACAGCTAAAATACTGTGCAGAACCCTCAAACTCCCAGGCCTCTGGTAGAGGACCCGAGGTTGAGGATGACACATACCACCCATAGGGGGTGAGAGAGGAATTTATTTAATTTATTTATATATATCTATATCTATATCTATATATAGATATATAGATCTATAGCTATATATATAGATATATATGTCAGACCCAGCATCTGGCACCTGGATCTTCAAGGAGTCTACCATTCATTTTGGTCTGAATCACCCAAATTCCACTGCCTAAACAATGAACATATTTAGCTGCTCCACTGCACCTTGAAAACCCAGACTCTGATGCACCCAACTGAAACATCACTGCAAAAACTCAGATCTGGACTCTTCTGAGACCCTGCCAATTTTTAAACACAAACCCAGAAATGGAGTAGAGAAAACCCATTGCTTCCTCTAGCCCTTACAAAAAAAAAAAAATCTCCCTTACTCCCCGACACAGCCTGCTATACAACAAAGGGTGAAAAATATTGGTCACTGGACTCCTGATTCCAAAGGGGCAGCCGTGTTAGTCTAGCAAAGCAAAACAAAAAAGCAAGGAGCCTTGTGGCACTTAAAGACTATCAGATTTATTTATCGCATGAGCTTTCGTGGGAGATTATCCCACTTCATCAGATGCTTTGAAGAGGGAGAATTTTCAGAATGGGATGAAAATAAATGCAGGGGAGTGTAAGACATGGGATCAGGTCATGTCCTGATCCCCTGTCTTACACTCCCCTGCATTTATTTTCATCCCATTCTGTAAATTCTCCCTCTTCAAAGCGCCTGACGAAGTGGGATAGTCTCCCACGAAAGCTCATCCGACTCCTGATGGAGCTAGTTAATTTTTGGTTGCATCCCTGCAATTATAGAGGTGAAATTTACTATCCAGGCAGCTTCTCCCAGAGCACCAGAATAAAATTCAGCAGGGGAGTTTAGGGGTGTCTGGATGAAACCTGGCCGGATCCGGCTTTTCCCCGCACCGCTCATGGTGCCCCTTTAAATGCCAGCTGTTTGCAAAGTTCCAGCCACTTCTCCTTGCAGCCTGGCCTTGACGTCAGCGCCGCTTCCCCGAGCTGCTGGCGCGCGGCGGGAACGAGGCAGCGGCGGCGGGCGGGCGGGCGGGCGCGCGCGCGGGCTGCTCAGTCCCACACGCCGCCCTGCCGCGCTCCTGGGCGCTGGGGCTGTGGCGTCCCAGAGGGAGCCGATCCCGCCCTGCACCGCCCGCACTCCTGCGGGCTGCTGCTGGACCCAGCGCTGGGAAAGGGCTTCCCCCGGGGTGCAGAGGGAGCTCCCGCCTTGGAAGAGTTCACCTGCTGGGGTGCAGAGGTGAAGGAGCCCCTCTGTGGGGCAGCAGGGAGTGGAGCCCAGCCCACAGCTGGGAAGAGGCTGCCAGCGGAAGGGGGCACTGAGGGAGCCTTGCCCGCCTGGTAAGAGCCCTCTGGATGGGGCAGTGAGGGGGGCACACCTTCGGCAAGCTGCCTACAAGTGGGGCACAGAGCGGGGTGCCCCCCTGGGCCGAGCCCTGACATCGCTGGGGAGAAGAGCCTGCCCGCCTGAGCGGATACCTACAGTCCGGGTGAGGAGGGCTTTGCTTGGAGACTCTCGCTGTATTAATTGCAGCCATGGCTTTGAAGGACACGGGCGGTGGTAACATCCTGCCCATCAGCGACATGGGGTCCTCCGCTGCCTCCCCAGTGCCATCCGGCTCGCTGTTCCCGGAGGTGGTGGAGCTGAATGTGGGCGGCCAGGTGTATGTGACCAAGCACTCCACACTGCTCAGTGTCCCGGACAGCACCCTGGCCAGCATGTTCTCCCCATGTCAGGGCAGCCATGGAGCTGCCAGGGAGCTGCCCAGGGACAGCCGGGCACGCTTCTTCATCGACCGCGACGGCTTCCTCTTCAGGTACGTGCTGGATTATCTGCGGGACAAACAGCTGGCCCTGCCCGAGCACTTCCCGGAGAAGGAGAGGCTGCTGCGGGAGGCTGAGTATTTCCAACTGGGGGAATTGGTGAAGCTGCTCTCCCCCAAGGTCACCAAGCAAGGCTCGCTCAATGATGAGGGCTGCCAGAGCGACCTGGAGGACAGCAACTCGCAGGGCAGTGGTGACCTCTTGCTCCGGGCAGCTGGGGGAGCCACAATGGGGAGCACCCTGGAGAAGCGCTCGGGCTTCCTCACTGTGGGCTACCGGGGCTCGTACACCACGGTACGGGATAACCAAGCGGATGCCAAGTTCCGCCGGGTGGCTCGGATCATGGTGTGTGGCAGGATTGCGCTGGCCAAGGAAGTGTTCGGGGAGACGCTCAACGAGAGCCGGGACCCTGACCGGCCGCCGGAGAAATACACCTCCCGCTTCTACCTCAAGTTCACCTACCTGGAACAGGCATTTGACCGGCTCTCGGAAGCTGGCTTTCACATGGTGGCTTGTAACTCTACCGGCACTGCCACCTTCATCAACCAGTACAGGGAGGACAAGATCTGGAGCAGTTACACCGAGTACATCTTCTTCAGTAAGTTGTCCACTGCCTCACAATAGCACCAGAGGGTACAGGCCAAGAGCATGGTGTGTGTGTCTGGTAAGGCTGTTTTCCTGCCCCAGGACTCAATCCATGTTTCCATGTCCAGGGCCGGTTCTGAGAGTGGTTTCTATATGCCTCAGTACAAAAACCTTCTGTAGAAGATACTTTGAAATATTCACCCCCTCCTTCAAGGGAGGGAGGAAGACAGACATTTGCCAGCCACTATCCAGAAATGTAGTAAAAAGGCTAAGTGGCCCCTCCAACTCCCCCCAAGACAGATCAAATCCCACTCAGTTTTGCTGTGTCTTTCACTTTGTGAGGACAAAACAAGGAAACTGCCTAAAATCCCTTTTTAAAGCTCATTTTCCCAGAATCAAAGCAATCCTGAATGATATGTCTTTTGAAGAAATAGCTTTTGTTCTCTTTTTGCTTCTAGTTCAGATCAGATGCCGTTTCCCTCTCTAAATGCCTGTATGATTGCTGCTTCTCCTACAGCGTGTTCAGTCATTCATGAAAACTCCTAGCTTTACAGTGCAGTGGTGTGGTTTGTTTGTTTGTATCATACGTAAAAAGGCTTAATCTGGAATTGGTAAGGGAAGATTGATTCTGAGTATAGCACATAGGCACCGGCTAACAGGGCTGGTGCTTTGTCAGGTGTTATCAGTGTTAGGAAGCTGGCTGGGAAGAGGCTCACTTTTGTTTGTAGAATCCTTAGAATTCCAGAATAAATCCTTAACTTTATTTTTGATATATGATGTAAAAATATCTATCTCTAGTCAAAAGCTGTCTGAAGGAACAATCATCAGTTTTGTCTTTTTCTAAAGATATATGTGCATTTGGGAGAGAGCTGTGATGTCTGACTTCAAGGGTTTTCATGGTTTTGCTTCAAGTTTGGCTTTGCAAAGATTAAAACAGCAGTGCTGGAAGTAAGGAAGGGTTTTAATATTTTATCGCTACATTTCCTTCCGTTCTCATTAACTGCAAAGTAAACAGACTCCATCTGGGCATATCTTCAGTGAAGAATAGAGCTAACATTGATGAGAGAATGAACTTTCCAAAGGGTATTAAACTAAGAAGAAAACTCCATGGCATGTACATGGTCCCTTACGTAACTCTTTTATAGTGCGCTGTAGTATACTTAAAGACTTCAGGTCTTTGGAAAATCACAAAATGATATGTGGATGTATGTTATTAGACTGCATGCTTTAAATCACACCAAGTGCTGTATGTAGGATGATGACTAGAGAGTGATTTGGACTAATGAAAACACAGCTGGATAGAAAACACAAATCATTTGGCAGAGATTTTTCTTTCAAAGACACAAAAAAGCCTTAAACCCTTTTAATGTGTTGGTGGCTTGAGTTAAAGCCTGTGGAAGAGATAATCATTTTCTTTTCATTGGCTTCTCCTGGGTCTGTGTGCTTTCAAGCTTTTTGAGCACAGGGGGAAATGTTTTAGTAAAACATCTGTCTATGGGATTAGGAGGTAGACAACCGCTCCTAACTTCTCCAGTAGTAAGATTAAATGAAGCAACCTGTTTTGCATACAAAATGTAGGTGGCCACAGTGTTTTAATTTTCACAGAGTGGATAGATTTCAACAGCTTGCCATCAGAAAGGATTATGTAGATGGTCAGCACCATCATGCTGCTGACCAGTTTTCAATAAGATATATAATAAACTAACATGTAGTGTCCAAGATCTGTCAAATCACACTGCCTTTAACTAAGAGGAAATAAACAGTGAGTTTTAGCAGGGCTTTATTTTCTGGATTGACTCTATAAGTTATTTTTATAATCAGTTTGTGTTTTGTGTTGTGTGAGAGATGCATAGATGCTTCCAAATAAATAAGAAATTCTTGAAGGTCATTACTGGACTGTGAAAATATCCAAAGTTCTGTTTGTTTCAGAAATAGTCTTCCAAGTATGTAACTATATACTAGGGTAGGGGCATTGATGCAGTAGTGATGTTTTATATTTATTTAATAAGAGTGCACTGATTGTCTTTCTCATTTGAATAAAAATCAAACAGAAATATTATCATTTTAATAACTATTTACTAATCCATATATATATATATATATATATATATATATATATATTTTAGAACTTTAAGATCATAAAATTACAAAAGATTAGGACTGGAAGGGCCCTCAAGAGGTCATTTAGTCCAACCCCTGCTCAAGGCAGAACAAACCCCAACAAGATCTGTTCTTGTTCTCTAAAGCAATGGTTCCCAATGTTTTCTCTGCTGTGGCACACCTCGCTACCTTTAACTGATTTGAGGAACACCACCATATAGTTTCCAAATGAACTCATGAATATTCACGAGCCAATTATCCAATCCTGAGCTCTTTGAGTAGTTCTTCAAAAAATTTTGTGGCATGCTTGCTCAGACCTGCCAGCACACCTGTGTGCCACGGCACACTGGTTGGGAAACACTGCTCTAAAGCACTGTTTGGATATTCATGGGAAAAAAAGAGTAATCTTTGCTTTGCTTTTAGTCCAGAATGTCACTTTACCTTTAAATAATAATCTATAGTCTTGATAAGCCTCATGTGGGTCATCAGAATCCTGCACATGGTGGACTTACAGAATCACACCCTATATTGAAGTAAATAATACCCATATGGTCAGGTCCTTGTCCCAATGAAGAGAAGTTTGCCACTTATTTCAGTAGGAACTGGATTGGGCCTTTAGTGCCTGATCTAGAATTATTTATTGTCCCCAAACAATACTTGTAGCTTTTAGTTAAGTGATTTTCAGAACACTTTGTTTCAGATTATGCTATGGTGGACGTGTATGTTACTGTATAGAACATTTAAAATCACTGGGGCAAATTAATCCTTGATGTTATTAATTTATTTCAATGTAATTAAACCAGGGGTGAATTTGATCCTTTTGTACTTATTTTTCTCCTCCATTTTATTAATCTGTAAAAGGCAGAACTTGGTTAATTTTTTAAAATGGACACCATCAATTTCAAAATAGTCTCTTTTTCTTACCAGCTATCATTAAAAGTTACAGTTGAGATTCCTACAGCTGAACAGAGATTACAGGAAAATGCTTCCCTATATTTTCCCAGTTGTTTGGTTTATGCATTTGACAGTGATACACTATTGCTGCCAATTGAGGACCAATGCTGGCTTTTGTACCCCACCCCCTTACTGTAGGGAGGCAGGGGTCTGTGCTGGTGGGCACTGTTCCCTCTAAGCTGTGCACACGTGCGCACGCACACAGATCATGAAACCTGTGCACACACAAAAATTCAATAGTGCTAATATTGGTGCACACAAAGAAATTGTTTGCACGCACAGACTACAAGTAATTAGAGGGAACATTGCTGGTGGGGGGCCAGCTGCAGAGCCTTAAGTGGATCTCAGCCGTGACAAGCAAAGCACAGTAGCACCAGGAAGCCCAGCTGTTCTGCCCTGCCTCCCACTGCACTCACAGCAGCTGACAAGGAGCTGCAGGCGCTCTGGCACCATGTCCGCCCCCAAGCAGCACAGTGGCTCCTCCCTCCTCTAGGTCCTGCCCCTCTCCTCTGTGGGCCCAGCTACTTAACCCCAATGGCTTTGGCAGCCCAGTGGTCAGTCCCCCCACTTCACCTGGGTCAGACTGCTGTCCCTCTCCAGGCTAGTGCCCAAGAGTCATGGGTGCCTCCCACCCTGCCATACACCAATTGATTTGACTGCACTTTGTTCAGTGTAATTTTAGGGATTTTTCTTTGACAGTTCTCCCTAGTGGTTTTGTGGGGCTTTCAACACAGCAATAGGGGAGGGGAAATGTTGTAAAATCACAGAAATTGGCAAAGAGAGAGAGCCCCAGTGAACTACTTGAAACTGATTTTACGGCACTTTTTTTTTTTAAACTGACTATATTTCACACAGTGTGGTATATTTAACACTTTGTTAAACTGAATTGTCTGATTTATCTTGCTTTAGAAATGTAAAGACAAGATTGTGCCTGGCCTAAACACAAGTATGCAATGGGGAATGGGTATTCCTTGCACCCCTGCCTTTGTCCACTCAATGTGAGTGTAAAGACTGCTCAGGAGAGTGGTTGCTGCAGTCTTGTCTTGCTGCATGCTGGAACATGGATGGGGTGGCATTGTGCCTATTTACAAGGGTGAATTTTGCAGAAATCTCACTGATGAGGCTGGTAGTAGTCACATTGCACACAACAGAGCCCTAAAAGCATAAGAGCCCTTTACATTTTCACAACTAGAATACTGAACTAATTGAGTCTGACTTAGTTATAAAATTGTTTGTAATTTTTCTTTTTGTTCCACATTCAGATGTTAATTTGGTGTTACATAGCAGAGAAGCCTAATTTTCTGCTACACATTCATATGTTCATCTTTCAACTTAAAAAAAAAAAAATCCTATAGCCATCTTGTTCATGTTAGTGTTAGACTTATCCATCTCAGTGTCAATAATTGTCCTCCAATCATGAAATAATAACACTTCTCTTTTGAACATTAGTCCTCAGGATTTGTTGACTATTTATTAATAGATTGTGGACCTTTAACTGTTTTTCTAAGAATGGCAAGCTATTCATTGTTTGGTAAGATACATTATTAGACCCATTAGATTAGTGAGCAATATACTTCCCACCAGCTTCCTTAGGGCCAGACAAGCCCTGATCACCCACAGGAAAGCTACTGAAATATGTTTGAAGGCAGAATTTCTCTTTTAGTCTATGCAGGGTACCATTAACATCATGATTTCATACATATTTTTGCTTTTCATCATTAATTAAACTTACAGTAATAGTATACCTCAAACTTTATTAGGTATTTTAGTTTGAAATGGTCAGCTATAATTTTACTACAGTTAATTCATTTTTTAATATCTTACTGCAGCTCACATCTACTTATGACTATGTTTTATTTAAGCAGTTTAGAGAATACTTATCCATAGTTGGGTTGATTGTTGCAGTCTCATTTTGATTGAAGAACCAGAATTTGTTTGACACTGCATGCTCCAGCCTTTGGCAATATTTCCTGATGAGCACAGCTTCTGTCGTTCCTCCTTAGTGTTCTCCATAACTGTAAAAAATGAAGTTCTAGTGTCCCTAAATGTGTGTAAGCTAATAGGTGTGTAATGACTGCTGCTTTTACCTACATAATTACTACATGACCAACATTTAACTTTGCGGCTCTGAAAAATGCTCAACAGATCTGTTCCTTATAAGTATTATCTGTTTAGTAATCAAAAAAAGTTACTTTTTATCCATGTTCCCATTGCATAGCCCATATAGCTCCAGGAGAGTGCGCTGCATGTCTCCCTCAGCCCAAACAATACCTTGAATACAATTCCCCAGGAAATCTAAGCCATTTTATCCTCGGAAGTTAGCTGTCTCCCCCACAGCTCAGATGACACTGGAGTGGCAAAGCTTACTAGGTATAATGAGGCATGCACACGAGGTTATGGTGAAAGAAAGGAGTCTAGTGGCTTCTTTTCTGCAGTGCATTTCCAAACTGTCATCCAAAGCTATTGATTAACTGGCTGATTGTTGATAGTAAATGATGACCTTTAACCTTCCTTTCTGCTGCCTAAAAAAAAAAAAAAAAAATTGCGTGGCACTTTAAGACTAACAGATTTATTTTTAGTTAGTTTAGTTGTTTTTATTGTTAGTCTTAAAGTGCCACACGACTCCTTGGTTGGTTTTTTTTTTTTTTTTTTTTTTTTTTTTTTTGGCGGGAAAAAAAAAACCCGCCAACCCCTTGGAAAATTTAAAAAAAAGGGGGGGGGGTTGGGAGGGTTTCATATTAAAAGAGCAGGCCAAAGTTAGTTCTTTACTTGAAACAGCTGCAAGTAGCTCTTTGTTTAGACCCTTCTGCTGGTTGGTCATGTCTCAGACAAAGAGTACATGTTACATTTTGAGTTCTAACTAACTCTTTTGTTTCTCTTGATGCTGTTATATAATATGGGATTGCCTCTACATGCTATTACTGTACTTTCCTCGGGAAAACCTAATTGGTCTTAATGGATTTCACATTTAACATCTGCTACTCAATCTGAGTTATGGGTGTTGAGAGCCTGATGCTCAGCAGGAAGCTGTCTCTTCTGAGTTGACGTGTTTGTTACAGGAGAGATTCTTTAATGCCTTGTGAAAAACTTTGAAAATTTTTTCTGTTTAGACATTTTTGTTTCACATATAACGTGTTCTGCTTTCTGCATCCCTATTTCCATTTGTAAGCAAGTGATACTTGCATAGATTTATGCTGCTTGTTTTCGACCTGAAGTCATAGCCTTCTGTGAGATCACTATGCTTGCTGTGGAAATTGTCACAAACAAGTGATAATGATTTCATAATCAGCAGGGAATAACCACCAGGAAGGGAGGAACTTTTAGGAAATAAATACTGTGGTTTTATAGAAATAGGTTTTTTTTAGTTTCCATAAGAAAACAAGAGAAGAAAAAAAGGAAAAATGACATTTTTAAAAGAGGAAAAAGGCATGTTGGTAAAACATTAACAGAAGCTAGGTCCTCACAAAGTGCCAAATCCGTATCTGAGTGTCCAGTATAAATACCTGGGGTGGGCACTGGGTGGGTCAACAGAGATCTCCATAGTCCTCTCCAGGCCACAGAATAACAGTAGAGCATTTCAGTGGAGATTTCTCTAATCAAAAGGCTAAGGTAGTCTCTGTGGGGTTTTATGTGGCATTACTTTAGAAGAGAAGACAAGTTGATCTGTATAGATGCAGGTTTTTTGGTTCCACCCTTGCAGCAGGTTGCTGGTCAGGGAGTTTGCACAGAGCAAAACACCATGGCAGATCCCTTTTTGCAGTTCCCATCTTATCACCCCACTCATCCCATGAAGATGAATCTCACTGGTTTTGCTGCCTGTGGAACCTCCATGGACCTGGGAGATATTTGGCTGTCTGTATAGAATACACTGTGCTATATCCTGGAAGTTACTAGTTTGCAAAAATGAAAGCAAGAATACTGCTTCTTTGTATGACAATGTAAGGGTAAGCTCCTGTCTGGAGACAGAGGCTCATAGGAAGTCTTCAACTAGCAATAATCACACCTTAGTTAAACATTACAGGCTATCATACCAGTTCTAATTTCCTCACTTAGTTTTGTTGCATCTAAAACTGACCATACAGTAGAAAACAATTCAAATTTTCTGATCATATCAGGATCTGTGCTTGTTGGTTCTGTAGGACAGTTGTGTAGGACCTTTCTGAAAGTATGTCTGGACGTAGCCAATTTTATCAGTCTCTTATGTTTTAGAAAACAAAAGAAAAGCAATTACTGGATATCCTGCCTTGCACTGATGACAGCTGACACGGTGATTCAGTCTAAAAATAAATTATGTGTATCCTCTCTCTAGTCATTCTTCCAAAATCTAAGTCTTGGAATGCAAAGAGATGTTCAGATTGTGCACTTGTAAGTCACTGTCATAGGAAAATTCTTTCTTTTTTCTGCCACCTTAAGCAAATCTAAATAGTATATCTTACCAAGTCCAACATTCTGTGTCACTAATTTCACTTGTTAGTCAGATAAGAAGGAGACTTAGTTTATGTATTGATTTCAAACCAGCCGAAATAAAGAATATTAGTGTCCTTGAATACAATGTTATATTTTCAAGTATGTTTTAAAATATATGAATCAAACATAAAAACAGTCTGAGCCCCACTACAAATACTATAAAGTCATTGCTGCAATTAAAACTGTATAATGAACATTTTTAATTGTGGTATTCTTTAATAAAAGCAAGCAAGACATAGGAGCAGATTTTTTTTTTTAAGAGGGTGTTGGTAAGATCTAGCTTTGAAAACTTCCACAACAAAGTTTTATTTAAAAACAGGGTATCATCACATCTTACTTTGATTTTATTTTTTAAAATAACTCACAATTCCATTCTTTCTTTTCAGAGGCTAGGTTGACTGGGAAAAGCATTCTTGTTTGCATATTATAGACTAAAAAAAAAGGTGTTAACTCAGGGGCAATGGAAGCCACAGCATAATGATTTCGATGCCATTCCAAAAATGTACTACCTGTGGATGAGTTTAGTACAGGGAACAAAGCTAGAATATTAGAGAAGCTGACATTGCTGGATTTGTAACATTTGCTGGATCTATAATATCATGTTGTAGAACTGCTTCTTATTGTCAGATCATTTTGGTGTGTTTGCAAGGATTTATTATAATACTTGCAAGGACATTTTATTTTTCCATAGAGGAGCTTGTAAACCATATTATAGTTTTGTTGAAAACATGAACTCCTGCAAAACTACTGCTTTGGTACTGAGAGATTATGGTAAACAAAACAGGATTTTTTTCTTGAAAACATGACAATATCTAATGTTGATTCAGCCACATGATTTTAAACGTTCTTCAGAAAAATAGTCAGGTTACTGTAACATTCCATTCTGTAAGTTCACCCATCTTCGAAGCATCTGATGAAGTGGGATTTTCGCCCACGAAAGCTCATGCAAAAAATAAATCTGTTAGTCCTTAAGTGCCACACGGCTCCTTTGGGTTTGGTTTTTTTGTTGTCGTTGTTGTTGTTATAACAAAGTTTCGCTATCCCTTACTTTTCCAGGTATCTGAATGATAGCTGTTATTCAGCTCTTTGTCCTTCCCTGTCCAGCAATTGCTACATGTACTAGACCATGAAACGAAAGGGTGAGAGAGACTGTGTTAAATCAACATACCAATTGATTATGATGACATTTTGAAAGACGCTAAAGTATTTTTGTTTTGTGATTATAAGAAGGCAGCTAAACATGGATTTCCACAAGCCTCCCTCCTTAGCTGTCGTTAACAAACAGTTTGCAAAGAGAACAGAAATGCATATGAACTTTTGCCTGTTTTCATCAGTTTAAAGGCCAGATTTTCACCTGTGTCTGAGCTCTAAGATGAGAAGCGAGGAAAACAAAAGTGGCTATGCACATCTTTTGTACATTTCCAAACTCCTGCACTAGTTCCAGCCAGTTTGACCCCTGTATCATTCAAAGCCAATTTAAAACAGAGCTAAATTATTCCAGTGTGCAGCAGGCCCAAAGAGCAAAGCCCCCACCTGCACCATGTAAAGAGGCCAGAGTATGGGCCCAGATCTGGACCAAAGTTACCAGCCCAAGTCTCCATTTTATAGATTAAACAGGATCATAAGAGGCATTCAATTGTTAAAAATGGTCATAGTCACTACACAGGATAACATCCTAGACATGCCTAAATACAGGCTAATGTGTGCCAGTTAAACACACTGCAACATCATGCTTAGTCATGAGGGGGCACATTGGCTGGTGGGTGACCTCTCTACTCCTTCTCAGAGCTTCCTTGAGGACCTAGGAACTCAGCACTGCTCTCTTCTCACACAAAGGATGGACTGCAACTTGTATCCCTCTGAATAAGGGATAGCACATAGCTGTGCCATCCTAGGAGAAGCCCAGGCAAGTCATAGTCATAGTTTCTTCTTTAATTTTCCCCCTTACTTCAGAAGAAAAGCAATTATCTGCTACTGACGAGGAGCAGATTACCCTTCGCCCTGTATCTGTCAGAACTCTGCCCATTAACCCACACCTCTCCACTCTTCCTTAGCCACCTGCTTTGAGGCAGTAGTAGCTACAGAGTCTGTTCTCCTCCCCCCCCCATCCCTGCAGGAAAGCTGTGCAAGAGAGTACAGGGGTGCCTAGGAATATATACCATTGCATCTCAAATACAGATAAGCATAAGCTTTCATGGGCTCCAACCCCCTTCATCAGATGCATCTGCCAAAGTGGGGTTGGAGCCCACAAAGCTTATGCCTGAAGGAATTTTAGTCTTTAAGGTGCCCCAGGACTCCTGTTGTACATGTTTACTCTTAGAACTTATAGGGAATTCTGATACTATGGGGATGAACACTCTAACATTTTAATTATCTAGCACATGCATACAGCATATTAACTGTTCCTTGGAATGAGTGTAACATATTCCATTCAAGTGAACATCAGTTAAAGTGGCCTTTCTGTGAATGAGCCGAGTCTTCCTGCCTTTAAACTCTTCTTTATTTTTTCATAGATGCTGTAAAGTAAAATTTAAAAGATACAAAATTAGAAAATTGAATAACTTGAATATCCCTCCCCCCATTTATGGACTTAACATACTTGGTTCAGATAAAATATTTACTGTATTGGATATCACTTTACAGTATTAGAATAGTAGACTAGTGTTCCATGTATGTAATATTGTTTAGTGTTGTGGGAAGCATCTGACAAGGTGGGAGTTTTTCCCACAAAAGCTCATGCAATAAATAAATTTGTTAGTCTTTATGTGCTATAGGACTCGTTCTTTGTTTCACTGAACTAGACTAACACAGCTGCCCCTTTGGAATTTGACAAGGTCATGTATATTTTGGTGACTTGCACACTAATGATTCATTTTAAGTACTATGGCAGATTCAGCTTCGAATAGCTTTGTATGTGTTTTAATCCTAATGTTCCGTAACTGTGGTCACTTGTATTCTAACATTTTTTCACAGGCAGAGATTTGGTATACAATTAAACATACTAGATTTCAGTCCCCACTCCCTTACATTAGCATTAAATCAGTGTCAATGCATTCATTTTATCAAACTTTTTATTGTTGGAATGTGTTACTTTACATAAAGAGAAAGCGAAGTTTAAAAACAAATAACCAAACCCTTATGCTTACAAAGTCAATTCATTTGACATCATTCAAACATAATTCCAAACAAGTTCAAGTGACACAGATTAAAAATAAATTCCAAATGGCCAGCTAGTTCAGCAAAAGAAGCAAGAAGTCCTGTGGCACTTAAAGACTAACAAATTTATTTACTTTTACTTTACATATTCTCTCAAGCCTTGGGAAACAGACCTCTCCTCGCCTACAGACAGCACCCTAACCGTAAACAGATATTTACCAGGAACTACAGACCTAACAACAGGAACATTAAAGCAGGAACATACCCCTGCAACAAACCACTTTGCCAACTTTGCCCACATATCTGCACAAAAGACACCTTCATAGGACCTAGTCAAGCCAGCTACTCCATCAGTGGCTCATTCACCGGCTCATCCACTACTGTGGTTTATGCCATCATGTGCCAGAAATGCCCTCACACCTTATACATTGGACAAACAGTACAAACTCTGCACAAAAGAATAAATGGGCACAAAACTGACATCAGAAATCAAAACATTCAAAAACCAGTTGCTGAGCACTTCCATCTTTCTAATCACTCTATGGATGATTTAACATCTGTGCTCAAGCAAGTCAAGGGGACATCAGTCTTCAAAGAGAAACAGCTGAATTAGAACTGATGTTTAGATTCAATTGTGTGAAAGCAGGATTAAATCATGACTATGAATTCTTTCACCATTACAACAGGTGATTTGACTTCATCCTCTTCTGCTTGCTGTTTCCCAGTTTTTGACTCTTAACAACTGCTCTGATTTGCTGTTGCAGCATGACCTGATCCCATGTCTTACACACCCCTGCATTTTTTCCTCCCATTCTGTAAATTTTCCCACCTTCAAAGCGTATGACAAAGTGGGATTTTCTCCCACAAAAGCTCATGCAAGAAATAAATTTGTTAGTCTTTAAGTGCCAGCGGACTTCTTGTTTATTTAGATTAAAAATAAGTTCCAGAGGGCTACTCATGTTAGTCTGTCAGCAAAACAAACAAGGAGTCCTGAGGCACAAAAGCTTATGCAATAAATATATTTGTTGGTCTTTAAAAGTGCCACAGAACTTCTTCGCTCTTTTAGATTAAAAATACTTCATCTAGCCCACAGTAAAGGGAATACCATATAGGTGACAGACAAATCACTCATCCAGCTCTTAGTTACTTCTCTGCTTTACTGTGGGAACTTTATTTTCTTTAGTTTACCCCTGTAGCACCAACAAGACATAGATCTTCTTAGCTCAAGAAATGAGTCAACAACAACAAAAAAAAGTTTATCTTTGTAGCTTGTCCTGTAGAAGGCTATTCCTGGGATAAAAACCTTTGTAAATTATGGTGAAGTGTGGAGAAACTGTTATTACAGTTCAGTGAAGTCAGAAAGAGAAGCACAATGCAAACTTGTTGTCACAGGTGCCATTATAAAACTGAATTTATAATGAAATGTTTTAATTGCTCTTTCTCATGCAACAATCTATCAAAATTATGAATGTGTGCTATACAACATCTCATCACATGGGTGATGACTCCACGGATATGCTAATGATAAAATTGAACTCCATGGTAATTAAACTACTAATATTTCAGAATTGTACTTTATAGGCTGTCACATCAGCCAAATTATTTACATAGTATCCATTGGACTTAGGTTCCTTCTCTAGGTTGGAAAAGAATTTTCCCTAACTTTGCCTATCGCCATTGATATTCTGTTTTATGCTGGGATTTTAAAATATCTAAAACTGAGTACAAAATAAGGCCTGTTTTGCATTTGTGTTTTTGACAGCTTTGTTATTATTCATGATAACTTTCTATAAACTGGTTGATTATGAACTGAGTTTCTGCATTCTCATCTCTCACATTAAAAATAAATATTTGCAGGGAGTAGTTTTAATGATTTTTTTTCTTGATGGGTCTACTAATTTATATAAATTCAAACGGTGAATTTCAAAGAGTGAAATTAATATTGCTACCAATTAACTTTTTGCAAACCACATCAATGAAAAGAGGCAACAGGGTCAGAGAACAAAAATCTCTCCTTACAGTGCTAAAAAGCACCTTATAGGACAGTAAAATGCATAGAGGGAAAATACTGATTTTGACACTGTTTAATCAATACTGGGGAAAATGCTGATTATTGCACCACAGTTCTACTCTGCTTGTTCTGTGTCCTGTAAACAGCAGAATTCTGACACTTCTCTTTTCTTCCTGAAGCACAAGCAACTTCAGTTATCTTGATGACACTGACAAAATAAATTAAATCACAAGCTGGAAGCTGTGACTGGGGGAAGGAGGCAGGGGGTTGATGGATAAAATCCACGTAAATAAAAAATGGGCACAGAGGAAAGAGCAGCCTAATTATGCCTCGCAGGCTATGTCTACAGTAGCCAATTAGTGAGGACTAAGCCTTAGTCTGGACTAATTTAGTCCGTGCCTATACAAGGCTTTGCCTAGTTCAAACTCAGAAATTTCTGAGTTTGAACTAAAAAAAGCTTAGTTAGAACTAATAAGTTTGACCGGTTAGTCTGGCTTAAGCACTTAGTTCAAACTTTAAGTTAGAACCAGCACGATGTATGTGGTGTTTTGGACTACCTAGGGTCATTGGGGTTGTCATAGAGATAAATGGGAGAGTCGTTTAGGTGCTAGGAAAACCTGTCTCTCTCCTCTCTCTCTCTCAGTTCTCTTTCAATAAAGACTTCTTATACAGCTCTGAATATGCTGTCCTCCTTACTGGATTATAATTTCCCTTAAAACTCTACATCTGGGGATGAGGGTGGGATTTGTGATGGATTGGCTATCCTCAACAATCCTGGCAACTTTGGAAAACCAGAATACAATGTAAGAAGCAAAACTTTATTTTACTGCTTGCGTAGGGGTTGGGTTGTAGCTGTGAAAGCTGATCTGTTTGCCTAAGGGCTAGCTGGCCGTTCTGAAAGCTGATCTGCCTGTTGTTAAGCACAAGGAAGAGATAAGGCTGGCTGGCTATTCTGAAAGCTGATCTGCCTGCTGTTAAGAAAAGAGACAAACAATAACCACAAGAGGGCATCATGGCTTTACTTACTACAACCTTTGAAGCATATGATCATTTGGCAGATTCCTGGCAGACATATACAGCCTGATTTCAAAATTTTGTAATAGCAAATGACATAACTGATGAGAAGAAGGTACCAGTTTTTCTAACGGTCATTGGAGTTAAGACTTATAATTTGCTATGTGATTTGCTTTATCCGGAGAAGCCAGAGCAGAAACCTTACGGGGACCTAGTGGAAGTTCTGGGAGCACATTTTTCCCCAAAGCCACTAGTAATTGCAGAGAGGTATAGGTTCTATCAAAGGAACCAAGAGGAAGGTGAATCAGTTGTACAATTTGTAGCAGCTCTGTGGAAGCTGGCAGCACACTGTGACTTCAAGAACATGTTAGAGGAAATGCTGCGTGACAGGCTGGTGTGTGGCCTGCACAGTGAATTAACACGAAAATGCTTATTGACTGAAGGTCAACTCACCTTGCAGAAGGCTGTGGAAATTGCAGTCTCCATGGAACGCGTCACCCAAGACATGCAACAGATCGGGGTCAGTGTCTGTAAAGTATCCCTACAACCTGCCCCCAGGGCACCGGGGGGTCAAGAATGTTACCGGTGTGGGAAGCAGGACCACCTCGCATCAGAGTGCCAGTTTAAAGAACTACTATGTCAACAATGTGGTAAGAGAGGGCACATTGAACCTGCCTGCAAACAAAGGAAGGGTGAACCAAACAGAAGAGGCAGACCTGAGAAAAATGGGCTGTTGGTTTGGTGGACTAAGAGGGAAATTCTGCATGCAGTAGAGCAGAATACAGGTGAGCATAGTGACACCCAGTTGGAAGATGAAGATTCCCTCCATGTTTTGTCTATAACAGCTGGCCCATGTAAATTCTGGGTAACATCTGTGTTGGAAGGCAAACCTGTATGCATGGAACTGGACACTGGTGCAGCAGTTTCATTAGTTTCTAACCTTGTGTATGAGAAGGACTTTAGACATCTGCCACTTAAACCGACAGTAGTTGTTTTGAAGACATACACTGGAGAGACTGTTCCCCTGTTGGGTACTATTGATGTGAAAGTAGAACTCAATGGACAGACCACAAAGCTACCACTGTTTGTGGTAAAGGGGAATTACCCAGCCCTAATGGGAAGATCTTGGATCAGGAAAATCCAACTCGATCGGTCACAAGTGCATCAGTTGACTGAAGAAGAAATGAATCTAGCAGCGGCACTAATGAAACATGCTGCTGTTTTTGGTGAAGACTTAGGCAGTATGAAGGGAATCACTGTGAAATTAAATATAAAGCCTGACTGCCAACCAAAATGTTTGAAGGCCAGGATGGTGCCATTTGCCATCAGACCCAAGGTGGAAGAAAACTTGGAGCGGTTAGTCAAAGAGGGAGTCTTGGTGCCAGTCACTCACAGCTAGTGGGCGACACCCATTGTCCCAATAGTGAAGAAGGATGGCTCCGTTCGGATTTGTGGAGATTTCAAGGTCACTGTCAACCCAGTGTTATGTGCAGAACAATATCCTCTTCCCCGCATTGAGGACATCTTTGCAGGTTTGGCTGGAGGACAAAAATTTAGCAAGATTGATTTGAGTCAAGCGTACTTACAGATGCATGTTGAAGAAGAATCTCAAGAATTGTTGACAATTGTAACACATAAGGGTTGTACAGATACTGTTGTTTACCTTTCGGCATTACTTCAGCCCCAGCTTTGTTCCAAAGGGCAATGGATCAGATTTTGACATCCTGGTCATTGGCAAAAATGAGGAGGAACACCTTAAGAACTTGGAAGCTACTCTGCAAAGACTGGAAGAGTATGGTCTACGTGTTCACAAAGACAAATGTAAGTTTTTCCAGCCCTCAGTTGAATATTTAGGCCATACAGTTGATGCTGATGGTCTCCATACATCTCCAGCCAAGGTTAAGGCTATTGTGGATGCTCCGCTACCTCAAAAGGTAAGCCAACTTCGCTCTTTTTTAGGCTTATTAAACTATTATGGCAAGTTTATTCCACAATTAGCGATGCTCCTGAAACCCCTACATGAGCTTTTGGGGCCAAAAAAGCCCTGGCACTGGACTGAAGCCTATGATGTTGCATTTAATGAAGCTAAACGCTCACTGGTAAACTCTAAGGTTCTGACACATTTTGACCCATCCTTGCCCCTACAGTTGGCTTGTGATGCCTCCCCTTATGGAGTTGGGGCTGTATTGTCACATATTATGCCTTCAGGTGAAGAGAGGCCTATTGCTTTTGCTTCGCGTTCCTTGGCAGAAACTAACTATGCCCAAATTGAACACAAAGCACTGGGCATTGTTTTTGGCTTTCAGAAATTTCACCAGTACCTGTGGGGAAAGAAGTTCACACTTCTCACTGACCATCGACCCCTGACATCAATTTTGGGGCCACACACAGGCATCCCACATTTGGCTGCTAGTTGGATGCAACGATGGGCATTGATACTTTTTGGATACACACATGAAATCAAGTACAGGCAATCCTCTTTGCATTGCAATGCTGATGGCCTTTCAAGGCTACCCTTACCAGCACACCATCAGGATCAGGGCCAGGAATCATAGAATCATAGGGTTGGAAGGGACCCCACCAGGTCATCTAGTCCAACCCCCTGCCAAAAAAAGCAGGACCACTCCCATTAGATCATCCCAGTCAGTGTTTTGTCCAGCTGGGACTTGAACACCTCCAGAGATGGAGATTCCACCACCTCCCTAGGCAACTTATTCCAATGCTTCACCACTCGCCTAGTAAGGAAGTTTTTCCTAATATCCAGCCTGGACCGCCCCAGCTGTAACTTGAAACCATTGCTTCTCGTTCTGCCCTCTGTTACTACCGAGAACAGTCGAGCTCCCTCCTCCTTGGAGCAACCCTTCAAGTAGTTGAAGGTTGCTATCAAATCCCCCCTCAGTCTTCTCTTCTGCAGGCTAAATAAGCCTAGTTCCTTCAGTCTTTCTTCATAGGGCTTGTGCTCCAGCCCTTTGATCATTTTGGTTGCCCTCCTCTGGACTCTCTCTAATTTGTCCATGTCCTTTTTGTAGTGGGGAGCCCAAAACTGGACACAGTATTCCAGATGTGGCCTCACTAGTGCAGAATAGAGGGGAATGATCACATCCCTTGATCTGCTGGTAACACTTCTTCTGATGTAGCCCAGTATGCCATTGGCCTTTTTGGCAGCAAGAGCACACTGCTGACTCATGTCCAGCTTCCCATCCACCATGACTCCCAGGTCCTTTTCTCCAGTGCTGCTATTTAGCTGATCACTCCCCAGCCTGTAGCAGTACATGGGGTTTTTTCGTCCCAAGTGCAGGATTTTACACTTATCCTTGTTGAACCTCATGAGATTCCTCTTGGCCCACTGCTCCAATTTGTCTAGGTCTCCCTGAATCCTGTCCCTGCCCTCTAGGGTGTCTACCGTTCCCCCCAGTTTGGTATCATCTGCAAACTTACTAAGTGTGCAATCTATCCCATCATCCAGATCATTAATGAAAACATTGAACAGAACTGGCCCCAGGACCGACCCCTGGGGCACACCACTTGTTACTGCCTGCCAACTTGACATGGAGCCATTGATTCCTACGCGCTGAAACCGTTGTTCTAGCCAGTTTTCTATCCACCTTACAGTCCATGCATCTAACCCATACTTCCTTAATTTGCCAATGAGAATGCTGTGGGAAACCGTATCAAAAGCCTTGCTAAAGTCAAGGTATATCACATCAACGGCTCTTCCTGCATCCACAAATCCAGTCATCTCATCATAGAAGGCGATGAGGTTGGTCAGGCATGATTGACCCTTGGTGAATCCATGCTGACTGTTCCTGATTACTCTATTTTCCTCCAAGTGTTTCAGGATGGATTCTTTGAGTAGCTGCTCCATGATTTTTCCAGGGATTGAGGTGAGGCTGACAGGTCTGTAATTCCCTGGATCCTCCTTTTTGCCTTTCTTGAAGATAGGTACTATATTTGCTTTTTTCCAGTCCTCTGGCACCTCCCCCGTTCGCCACGAGTTTTCAAAGATAATGGCCAACGGTACTGCTATCCCATCAGCCAGCTCCCTCAGCACCCTCGGATGCAGTTCATCCGGCCCCATGGACTTGTGCACATCTAGTTTCTTTAAGCAGTCCTTAACCTGACCTTTTGTCACCAAGGGCCTCTCTTCTTCTCCCCAGTCTACTGTACCTAGTGTAGTGGGCTGGGAGCTGACCCTGCTTGTGAAAACTGAAGTAAAAAAAGCATTGAGCACTTCAGCTTTTTCCTCATCCTCTGTCACGAGGATGCCTGCCCCATTCAGTAAGGGACCTACACCATCCCTGATCCTCTTCTTCTTATTGATATACTTGTAGAACCCCTTCCTGTTATCCTTCACATCCCTTGCTAGTCGCAACTCCATTTGTCCTTTGGCCTTTCTGATTTTATCCCTGCAGTCCCAAGCAATGTCTTTATATGCCTCCTTAGTCATCTGTCCTAGCTTCCACTTCCTGTAAGCGTCCTTTTTATGCTTCAGCTCAGTGCAGAGCTCTCTGTTAAGCCACAGTGGGCGCCTTCCACATTTGCTGTGCTTTCTCCTTATCGGAATTGTATCTTCCTGTGCCCTTAGCAGGGTTTCTTTAAAATGCACCCAACTCTCTTGGACACCTTTCCCCTTCAGATCAGCCTCCCAAGGGATCCTGCCCATCAGTTCCCTGAGGGAGACAAAATCTGCTTTTCTGAAGTCCAGGGTCTGCGTTTTGCTTCTTTCCTTCTTTCCTTTAATCATCAACTTGAACTCAATCATTTCATGGTCACTGCTACCCAGGCTGCCATTGACTTCTACTTCCCTGATAAATTCTTCTCTATTTGTGAGCAGCAGATCGAGAGGCGCAAGGCCCCTAGTTGGTTGCTCCAGCATTTGTACCAGGAAGTTGTCCTCAACACTCTCCAGAAACTTCCTGGATTGTCTGTGCACTGCTGTATTGGCCTTCCAGCAGATGTCAGGGTAATTGAAGTCCCCCATGAGAACCAGGGCCTGTGCTCTAGAAACTTCTGTCAGTTGTACACAGAATGCCTCATCCACTTCCTCCTTCTGATCTGGTGGTCTATAGCAGACACCTACCACAACATCCCCCTTGTTGCTCTCCCCTCTAAACTTAACCCACAGACTTTCAACTGGCTTGTTTCCACTTTCATAATGAAGCTCTGAGCAGTCATAGAGCTCCTTTACATATAGTGCTACTCCTCCCCCTTTCCTTCCCTGCCTGTCCTTCCTGAACAGTCTATACCCATCTATTGCAGAGCTCCAGTCATGCAAACTATTCCACCACGTCTCTGTTATCCCAATCATGTCATAGTTCTTTGTCTGCGCTAGTACTACCAGTTCCTCCTGCTTGTTTCCCAGGCTCCTTGCATTTGTGTATAGGCACCTAAGATACCCAGCTGATTGCCCTACTGTCCCATTTTGATTTTCAATTCTATTGTATCTACCTCCCTGGATTTTCTTTTGGTGTTGACCTCCCCCACCTGCCTCAGGCATTAGGGCTTCATTAGAGCATCTAAGAAAGTTATTTGATTCCCCCCGCATGTTCCAACTACCCTCTCTTCTATCCCTGGAGTTACAGTCCCGGCACCCCCCAAGTTCCATCCCATCCCCCTGGTCTCCCACATAGTCACTTACCTGTGGGCTTTGGTCTCCTTCCCCCTTCAGACCTAGTTTAAAGCCCTCCTCACTAGGTCAGCCAGTCTGCGTCCAAATACGCTCTTCCCCTTCCTCGAAAGATGGAGTCCATCTCTGCCTAGCAGTCCTCCTTCCTGAAACAGGAACCCATGGTCAAGGAAGCCAAAGCCCTCCTGACGACACCATCTTCGCAGCCAAACGTTCATCTCCAGGATGCATCTGTCTCTGCTCAGGCCTCTACCCTTGACCGGAAGAATCGAGGAGAACACCACCTGTGCTCCAAACTCCTTCACCCGCGCTCCCAGAGCCCTGAAGTCACCTTTGATCTGCCGAGGATCACCTCTCGCAGTATCATTGGTTCCTACGTGGATGAGAAGCATGGGGTAGTAGTCAGAGGGGCGGATGATTCTCGATAATCCCTCCGTAATGTCTCGGATGCAGGCACCTGGCAGGCAGCATACCTCTCGAGAGATCTTGTCAGGGCGACAGATGGGTGCCTCCGTCCCCCTCAGAAGTGAGTCCCCAACCACCACAACTCTACGTTTCCTCC
>ML681996.1:10551343-10581551 GCA_007922195.1 Podocnemis expansa
TCTGGAGGCAGAGCTGAATGAATAGGCTGAAGATGTAATATGTTGAAAAGAGTACTACTTTTGGTCAGATGTTTCAGAATTTATCAGAGATTTCTTCAGGATAATTATTAATTAGGTAATTTTGAGCAGTGGTACTCTTATATAAGATTTACCCTATATCTGATAATATAGGAAAAGATTTTCAAAATTTTCTGAGTGACTTTGAAGCCTGTCCTATTGAAACTCACTTACCTAAGTATTTTAGCCCTTTAACCAAGCCTCAGCTAGCCTCCAGTATTTACACCCATGGTTACTTGAGTTTACATTCCTAACTACCTTTTAGCACCTGTAGTTGAGGTAGTTTGGCATCAAAATTGGTAGAATTATGCTTATGAAGAATAGCGTCTACAACTTCATTCTCCATCGCACTTGGCTCTCCCCTCCTGGTGCAAGTTGCCCTCCTGACCGCATGCCAAGCTCATCCATTTCATCTACTTCCTCCACACTTGGTCTCATGCTGTAATGAGCATCTCAGGTGGAATTCCTGTGACCTGACTAACTTCCTTTACTAGCAGTTCATTCGCTCCTCCTTCAGTTCTGCATCTTCCTTGCTAAACAACTCTATATGTTCAGCTTTATTGAATCTTACACCTGCAACCTCAAGGGCCTTTTCATCACTGTAAGAGAGTAAGAGAGGCTCCGTTCTATAAGGGGGCAAAATGGCCACCCTTATATAAGGAGACAAGATGGCCTTCCTCAAAGACGGTCACCCAGGTTTGCCCCGCCCCTAAGTGGGTGGAGCCGGACACAGGGAGTACTAAAGGCAGGCCTTGGAGCTCAGTCAGGGTTTGGCAGCCGAAGGGGAAGGAGCTCCCTCTGCTTTCTCTAGAGGCCCAGCCGGAGACCTGGCCAGCCCCGCGGGGACCAGATGGCCCCCTGAACCTACCAGCCATGGAAAGGGCATGGATGCTTCCTCAGGACCCCACTCCAGCAGAGTTCCTGGAGCTACCGAGGCTGCCAACACCAAACCTGGAGAACCCAGTAGGCCCAGTGGAACCCTCCATCTCCTGCGACTTAGATGAACTTCCCCTGGCTGGTGAGGACCGCCCAGAGGATGCAGGGCCTAACTTGGAGGAGCTGCCCTCGGTGGAGGACCTACCTGCCTTTTAGCCTGGCGTGACCTCGAGGAGGATGACGAGGAGGGTGATGAGGAGGGTAGGAACTTACCCCTTGCCCACTACCCAGAGGAAGCCGAGGACGTTGAGGTGCTGTGGGTCACCGAGGCCAGGGGTGAGCCAGGGTCTCTGAGCCCCAGGAAAGCAGAAGCTGAGCCAGGGGACAAACCGACATGTTGCGGACAGGACCCCGCCGGTTCTGTAACCCGCTATGAAGCCCCACATTGGAGCCAGGGCTGGGACACAGTGGAGTTAGGTCGGACCACGACTTCCCACCTCCTTGCTTCTGAGTGACTGTTGGAGGTTTCTCCTAATAACCCTTAGCAGCCTGGTTGTTATTCCCTACCCTTTTGTTGTCCTGAACTATTAGAGACATTGATACAGACAGAGTCATAGACTGTCACAAGTAACTGCCTGCCCAGCTGCTGGGCCAGAGACAGTGATATTTGATGATTGCCTCACCTGAGAGGTGAGGTGACCAACAACCGTGAACAGGCGCCCTACTTAGAGGGCCCGTGTGTCCTGACTTACAATCACCTTTAACTTACTCCTTTAGTCGTCACCATCTCTAGTCTCTGCTGCTGTCTCCTGTAGGATCTCGCATGTCTTTTCCAAGGGAGAATTGAGAAAGTGCATGACTTTCCACATCCCTTCAGTTTGGCTTCTCTGCCCTGTAACTCTCATCTCCCTCTCTCCTATCAGAGATGCAGATATTTCTCATCAGCTTTCCTCCTTTAACCCCTCCGTTGGACTCAGTCACCCCACTCCCATCCCTTGATCTTCCTTGGGCCCACTCTTATTCTCTCCCTTGCTCTTCTCCTTAACCTCACACTCTCTCCTGGTTCTTTCTCTTCATGATACAAGCATGCTATAATCCAGTGGTTCTCAACCATTTGTGGGTTGAAACACACTTGGCAGCATATCACAACCCCAGAGGACATACCAATCCCCCTCCCCTCCCTCAAAGCTGAATCCAGCTATCTCCTGGCATTCCACAACACACTTAACATTATATGGCAAGACAGTATATGTGTCCTAACACAGTGGTTGAGAACTGGTGCTGTTGTCTATTCTATCTTGGAAAAAGGCTCTGCTGTTAGCCCATCTCTCTTTTCCATTTCATCTTTTAAATTTATTGCATGTGCAGTTTACCATCCCTTTCTGGAACTCCTCACCTCCAATTCCATCCAAGACCCTCTAATCTGGCTTCTGCCCTTTGTACTCCACTGAAACTGCTCTTGTCAAAGTCTCCAGTGACTTTCTCCAGGCCAAAACTCACAACCAGTACTTCTTCCTCACTCTTCTTCACCTGTCTGCGGCCTCTCTCTCAGTCTTGAAATTTTGTTCTCCCTCTTCTTCTGTTTCTTCTCTGGTTCTTCTCCTACCTCTCTAATCACTCCTCCTACCCTTCTTCTCAAGCCCAACTCGCTAGAACAAAACTCTTAATAATCTCCCCCAATGTCTCCCGGCAGGACAGTGCATGGGCAGGGCTGGCCGGTGTAAGAGGTGCCAGAGGTTGCTCCATCCCCAAGTCCTGCCAGAGCCACAGCCAGATACTGATCTGCCTCACCCCCTGGAGCTGTCCAGCAGCCAGCCAGGAGTGGGGTGGGGACTGGAAAATGCTGTCCTGCCACCAGCTGCCAGTCTGGCCTGTGTGCTAGGAGGATGGGGCTGCAGGGCAACAGCCCAAAAGTGGGCAGCCTGGGTCCGGGCCCTTCTAATCCGGTCCTGGTGTGGGGTTGAGCCGGCACAGCCCTGCAGCCCAGCAGTGGGCTATGTGGGCCTGGCACCTAGAGATTCCCCCTCCCTGTTCAGTATGGGGCATGAGGCATGGGAGGCAAGGTGACAGATTTGATTTGGCCCCCTGGTGCCAAACCCTAACCCTGGCACCAGAGAGCCTGACTATGCCCTTGCTCCATACTGCAAAGACCTACATTCATTCTTAACTGTATGCATATCACAGAGTGCTACTGATCTCAGTCAGACTACTCACAGTGCACAAAATCAAACCCATGGATAAATCTTTCCAGGATTAGGATATTAAGTTTTAAAACCCTAAATGCCATGGCTGTTAAATAGGCACTCTTCCTGAGCGGTACAAGTTCATGAACATTTTGAAAATATAAATAGGAATAGCACTTTGGATTTTTTAAAATTAAGTTAGTGCATCAGTTTATCCACTTTCAAAACTGAAAAACAGGAAGACAAATATTTTTGTTTATAGGTAGGGAAAGAGGTATAAACAACCACTAACTGAAAAAAACGGAATGACACACTATTTCCGTATCCAACATTCTGCTGTTAAATAATAAAATGAACTAAAATCAGGCTGCAAGACATGGAGCACGGTAGAAAATATGCAGATTTGTTGCTCCTGATACATGGTAATCTGGAAAACTCAGCTGGGATATTAAATGATTTTGGGTGCTTTCAGATGTGCATAAAAAGTGGTAACTACAGTTGGTAGAACTATGGATGATACACATCTATGGAGAAACTAATCTGTATTGTGGTTAAAATGCACAGTGTTTGCAAGAGTTGTGTAAAACTGTTTTTCTTATTGCAAATGTCTTTCATATTTTCAGTATATATGACATCCTTTTGCTATTTTTAATGCAATTTTCTTTAAATGTGAGCTTTTTTTTTTTTTTTTTTTGGTAGTAACAAAACTACTGACAATTAGTTTCTACTGATTTTTAACCAAGGGCAGCATTTTAATACATAAGAACCTAAAGTTAGGCTCCTGGATCTATACTTAGCTAACCTGAAAAGCGGATAATTTTCAGAAGACTTAGGGATATTTAATGGGAAGTTCCAGATGCTCAGTATGTGTAATTAGTAAGCACTAAGTGGATTTAGGAGCCCAAGTTGAGACTCCTATTTTTTTTAAAAAAGTTGACTGTAGTGAATAGCTAATTCTTACTTACTCTTGGGAAGAAACTTCATCTATTCTACTGTTGGCTGCTTATGTTGATTTTGGAGGTAACAATAGACAATTTATGGCATTTTTACTGACATTCCCACAGTTTCCTAGCAGTGATTAGTTCTCATTCTGTAATTCACTTAAGGTACTCAGTCAACAACAGTGAAATTACCATTCAAGTACGGTGGTGATAAAAGTGATCAGCCCCACTGTTACTCTTTCAAATAGAATTCCATAATGTTACTGCAAAGTGCCATTGGTATTTTAACTGTAACTCAGTTGTATTTGAGTATGATTCAATAAGTGAAATGTATTAAATGTTGACAAGTTTAGTTTCCACTTCATGCATCTGACAAAGTGGTTTCTAGCTCATGAAAGCTTGTGCCCAAGTAAATTTGTTAGTCTTTAAGGTGCTATCAGACTCCTTGTTTGTTTTGTACTAAATGTTGCACCTTGTAACCTTATAAAAATTATTGCTTTTGAGACAGTTAACGGATTCACAAATTGCAAGTAGTTTTACTGAGCATTTGTCTTCTGAAAACACTTCACTTCCCAAGGAACAAAGAGTAAACTGACTCATATAGAAATAACTGGACTGAATTTTATTTGCAACTCTGACTTGAATATTTTTTAAAGTTCAAACAGTCAACTTTTTATTTTAATTGTTGTACTTCGCTGCATTTTCCACTTACTCCTACAGATACAGAAAAGTTCTTAACATAAAGAAATGTCGAGAGAAAGGTCTTGCAAGATTTTTGGACCAATTTCTTAACCACAGAGTTTTGGATAAGCTTCATATGTTTATAGGAAAGGTGTCTTCAAATTCTTTGAAATGAACTCATTCATTGAATAACAATATGGGAATTGCCCCATAGCAATTGACTGTCTAATGCAGTATCCTTTCTGTAATAGCAGCCACTGCCAAGTGCTTAACTCCAATAATGCAGCTAAATGTTAAAAACAGTAATGATACACTAGAGTTAGGGAAAAGGGAGAGGACAGCTTCATTCTGAACCCAAATGATCAATTCATTCTCTTCTCTACCTCTTTTTTGGTAGTAACCTTTAGAACCTTTTGAATCTGCATAGGGCACATGCAGACCAAAGTCCATGAAGTAAAAAAGTATGGGATTTAAAAACAAAACAAAACAAACAGCCACCAGAGTACAGTTGCCAGTCCTTCAGGATATTCCTAAAGTCTCCAAGAATTAAAGATTAATCTTTAATTAAAGATTATGTCCTGTGATGAAACCTCCAGGAATATGTCCAATGAAAATTGGCACACCTGCACTTGGGTCAAGGAAAAAAAACTCCTTCCATGTGTATCTCAAAGTCTCATTATATACATTTTAATTCTCTCTCTATAATATTGGCTAGCTGTTTCCTAACTGATTTAATACAGTGTGCTTTGGCTACCTCATCTGACTATTTTACATGTTTCATGGAAGAAGACTTATGTTCAAATTCGCTGTTGTAGTTTAAATGTCCTTACTATTGAAACCTGTATTTTTAAGCACTCAGCATCGTAACATGGAGATTTTTGGTATCTTCATTTTATCAGAGCTTTATGTAATTTTGAGTGATTCCTTTTGGGCATCTCAGTCTTTACCCACAAGTATAAGATCTCCCTTTTTTTATCTTTTTATAATAGCAAATATATCAAATCAATATTATTCAAGCCCAGAATCATCCTGTTTGCCGTACTTTACACACTTGGCAAATACTTGGCAGGCAGCTAGCTTTTGTTTCACTTTTGATGTTTTGTTTTATCCATTTTGCATTGCTATAATGTGACAATTCAATTTTTGCCTAAACTTTTCAGCCTAGATGATTCCTCCTGCCACCCTATATTCTGTCATTGTTTATATTTAAAAAAATAATTCAAATTTCTTTGGGAAAAATGGCAAATTTTCTTACAACTGTGCATGAATCAAATATGAACAATGCAAAATCATATTTAGTAGTTCTTCCTGAACTATTTTATGATAACCATTAACAAAGAATGCTCCTTAGCATCTGATGTTATAAAAAGAGAAGGTAGTAATAGTTAAATTGTAACATCAAAATTATGAAATACTATGCAGTTTGATCTCCTGTGGTTACACTGAAATATGAATAGGGAAATTCTTATTAAAACAATGTGGATGTTACTGTTTAGAAAAGACATATGTCCACATGGAATGGGCACAAAACTGACATCAGAAATCACAACATTCAAAAACCAGTTGCTGAGCACTTCAACTTTCCTAATCACTCTGTTGATGATTTGTTAACAGCTGTGCTCAAGCAAGTCAATAAGACATCAAGACTTCAAAGAAAAACAGCAGAACTGTAACTGATATGCAGATTCAATTGTGTGAAAGTAGAATTAGATCATGACTATGGATTCTTTTCCAATTACAGCAGGTGATTTGCTCTCACCTTCCTCTATGTGCAGTTTCCCCATATTTGAATCTTAACAACTGCTTTGATTTGCTGTTACAGTAGATCTAATCCCATGACTTACACTTCCCTGCATTTATTTTCCTCCCATTCTGTAAGTTCCCCCATCTCCAAAGTGTCTTACAAAGTGGAATTTTCCCCCATAAAAGTTCATACAATAAATAAACTTTGTTAGTCTTTTATGCGCCACTGGACTCCTTGCTTGTTTTGAAAACAATAAAAATGATAGAGACTAGACGGGGGTTGGCAACCTTTGCCCGTCCCTGTGTCATCCCCCTACCCACCCTCCAGGATGCTGGGGTAGCAGCTGTGGGACCAGGAGCCACAGCGTGTGGCAGCTCCCTTTCCCTGCTCACCTCCCCCCCAGCTGAAATAACATTGGAAATAATATTCAAAAACTAATAGGAGAACATTTCAGTCACCCTGCTCACTCCATGGAAGATATGTCAATTGCTGTACTTAAGCAAATTAATTACAAATCAAAGCTTCAAAGAGAAACTACAGAGTTAGAATTCATAGGCAAATTTGATACAATTTCCTTATGCTTGAACAAAGATTTGAATTCTTTTCTCATTACAGTAAGTGACTTTCTCCCATCTCTATCTCCCCACCTTCTAATATGTCATTCCACACCATTTGAATCTAAACAACTGCTTTGATTTGCTGAAAGTCTGACCTGATCCTATGATTTACACTTCTCTGCATTTATTTTCCTCCCATTCTGTAAGTCCTCCATCTTCAAGCAGCTGTTGAAGTGGGATTTTCTCCCATGAAAACTCATACATTTAAGTACATTTGTTAGCCTTTACAAGTGCCACAGCAGGACTTCTTGTTTGTTTTGTTGAACTAGACAAACATGGCTATCCCTCTGGAACTTGTCAATAGGAGATGATTGTGTCCTGCAAAGTCTTACACATGTTTAACTTCAAGCACACAAATTGTGCGTTTGGCATCTGTGAACGTGTAACTATTTAAAGAATAGCATTTTATAGAAGTCTTGATATACAGAGGTATGGTAAAACAATGCATAATGTACAATAATCTTTCCGTAGAAGACAGTGTAATCTGTTTTTAGGGCTGACATGTCATGAAAAATAAACTGGGCTTGTATCCTCTTGACCCCTTTTTAGCTTCTTTGATGTACAAAAAAGAACAAAAAGTTTCCTCTCCCCCCATTTTTCACACTGGGATTTCAGGCCTATCTAGAAGACTCTCTACTAATTGGGGAACAGGAGAAATTATAATATTACAAGAGTCAAACAAACTAATTCTTTGGGGCCAGGAGGAAATGTCTTCTATGTGCAGGTTATTCCATAAATGTCTACCATAGGATTTTTCATGTCTTCCTTTATACCATCAGACATAGGGCACCAGACTAGACTGACCACTGGCCTGATCCCATTTGTTATTTTCTATATTCCTAAATATAAGAGGACTGGGTAGTCTTTTTGATTGCTGGAGATGGAAGAATGCACGTTTGATACCTTGAGTTACCTGAGGACCCATATTTAGTAAGGAGTCCAACTCTATACACTGTCTTAACAGCCAGTGGGCTGACGCTGTCCGTGGTGGTGAAGTAGATGGTACTAACCAGTTCCCTGAAGCATTTTCCCCTCCAACTTTGTGCATGATCTCCAACCGAAAAGAAGTGCATTTTCTTTTGTTCTAACCCTACTTTTTGAGTTATTAATTTTATAATTACAATTATAAAATGACTTTGTCAGGCTTTAAATTATATGGTTAATTGATGATTATATGGGATACGTGCAGCAACTTTCACACTTGTTTGAAACATGAAAAATGTATTTGTCTGCTTGTGAAAATGATACAGTCCAATTTTCATGAATGAGATTTTCACTCACTTCTGCTAAGACTGAATTATGCCCAGAATCTTTTTAAATACACTACATTAGATAGCAGGGAAGACTGTTCTGAGTGCAGCAAGATGATTTTATTACATAGTAAATTACACTGATGTACAGCCAGTTACCATGAGACATGCAGTAGAAAAACAGAATCTCTATTTTGAAATGTGCATAATGAAGCTGTTAACTTAAAAAAAATGACTGCATTCTGATGTCTGATGTTGTACTGTAGTTTCTTTATACCAGTGTCAAGAGATGCAGTAAAATATTTGGAGTTCTCTTAATAAAACTCTTAGGCTATGTCTACATTTGTTTTTTTTTAGTTCAGACTTGCTAGTCTGCACTAAAAAAGCCTTGGTCAAGTTCGGACTAACGATGGCTTTTTAGTTCAAACTAGCCACACAGCTTAGTTCAAACTACAAAGTCAGTTTGAACTGGTCAGCACAACTAGTTTGCAGGGGTGAATTTTGGTGTTTGTAGGCCCTAGGCACTTTCACTCTGAAATGTGCAAAAAGAGGGGTAAATGCCAATTGAATTAGGTTGATTGACATGATGCACTTTAAACTATTCTAATGCTAAACCATGTGATTTTTCCTTATTTTTTCTGCTTTAATTTTTTTCTCTCCTTTGTAGTCCCTAAAAATTTTGTGGGCCCTAGACACTGTGCCTATAGTGCCTAATGGGAAATCTGGCACTGCTAGTTTGAACTAATGGCTTAATTTGAACTAAAAAAGTTTGACCTAAGCCGTTATTCCATGTTTACATTTCACTAGTTCAAATTTAAAATAGAACTAAGCGCTTAGTCTGGACTAACCATGAATTTATTAGTCTGGACTAAGCTTTGACTAGTCCAAACTAAGCAATTTTTTAGTTCAGACTAGCCAAAGGCTAGTGTAGACATGGACCAAATTAGTCTGGACTAAGCCTGCTTAGTCCAGACTAATTGGCTAGTGTAGGCATATCCTTAGAAACTGAAGTTATAAACATTAACTTTACTAGTGCAGGAGTCAGCAATCTTTGCTGGCCCCCATGCCAACCCAGCCCACCACATCCTCAGCAGGTGCTGGGGGACGGATCAAAAGGGGCTACGCCAGGCCTTTGGTTTGGGGCCAGGGCCAGCTCCCACCCCACTGGTGGTGGGCGTTCAGGTCCCGGCCGTGACCAGCTCCCATCCCCACTGGCAGATGGCTTCTGGGTCCCGGCCAGGGTCGGCACTCAGCCCTGCCAGTTTCCAGCTCTCGGGTCGGAGCTGGAAACGGGAAGGCTGCCCCTCCCCACTCCCCTTCAGCCTTGCCCAGCAGGGGTCAGGAGCCCCACGTGCGGTGGCTATTTTGTCCCTGATGACCACACTCCCCAGCAGGGAAGCTTGGCCGGGGGAGGGGGGGTGCCTGGAACCCTAGCACGTGGCTCTTGCCTCCTGGCTGTGTAGAGCTGGGAGGAGCTGGGCCAGCGGGGGAGCCTGAGTGGTGCCACATGCCCTCAGGCTTGGCCCCTGTGCCATTTTTGGCATGGGTGCTGGGGGTTGCTGACCCCTGAATTAGTTCATTCAATATCCTAGTATCCTCTCTTTGGAATATTAGAACTGCATTCAGTCCACTAGATCACAGTTAAGATCTTTTTTTGTTAATTTTATACTGATGATAGCAGATGATCAATGGAATGGACTTGAGTTTGAGCCTGAGAAAGCTTTAGGCTTTACAGTTTTATTACAATGCACTTTAACCTGAATTACAAATAATTTTTCATGTTGGACAAGCACAATCATTCATTACAGGACAAGAGCAAAATTCAGAGGGTATTTATGAGTGTAATAAATTCTATGGTTTCTTTGTTTATATCTTTGGTTGTTAAAGTTGACATTTTGACTCTTTTCTTAAGAAATACTCAACACATTTCTCTTTGTTTGAGCCTATCACATTCTAAAACAGTTCTGTGATAACTGCTGCTATTACACTTAGAACTAACCTCTCGTTTGTGTGTCTCTAATTTTCTTTTTCTTTTCTGATACTCTCAGCATTCCAGATCTCTTCACATAGTGACAGTGCAGTCATGTGCTGATGACCAGCCTGATGATCTTTTAGGTTTTGTATTATCCATTTTTTACTTGTGGAATACCTATTTGTATGTTCCCTGTGTTCATATAGGAATTTTAGTATGAAAATGAAGCTTTGAAAATCTTCCATGAGTGTTTGGCTCACCAGTGAATTTAAAAGGACAATGACAGTAAGGAACACAGCACTTTCCAGGATTTGCAATGCAAGCTATTGTGAGAGTTGCAGGTATGCCACACTTGAAGTGGGAGCCTTTGATATCCAGCTTGGGCTGTGTCTTCAGATACAGCACTACATCAGCACAGCTGTAGTACTTTAGCAAAGATGCTACTAGGTGGATCTACTAGGAGCTACTCCCTTGTGGATTTTTCATACCTGTGAGAAACATGGTTATACCAACAAAGGTCAGGCCTTGAACTCTTCACTACTTTCCTGTGGATTGAGCATAAAAATTTCAAAAATGTGTGATTTAGGCTCCTAACTACCATTTTCAAAAGAGTCTATGTCCCAGTGTTGTTCATTACATGATCTATCTTTAAGTTAATTTAGGCTTCTTAGTCACTTAGGTTCTTTGAAAACCTTACTCTGTTTCTAGTTCTTCATCACTTTCACTCATAATCACTTCCTTGGAGATCTTTAATTTAGTTCCTGATTTGCCATTATAAATCATTGCCTACAATAATGCACTTTCTTATTTTTTACCCTAGCCAGCTAGAATCTTCTTATACAGAAAGTTTGATTACTCTCTATTCCCTGTAATGCCCTTATATTAGCTATTTTCCAATCCCATCTTGCTGTTTTGAGTGAAGATTAAATATTTTGTCTATTAGTTCATTTATTTTGCCAGTCTGAATCTGAAGAATCTCAGTTTGAGGTTTGTCTGTGGGATTTTAATTTGTACCTCGTTTGTTCAATCAGAAACAGCAGCATAAAATACTGAATGATGCAGAGGTTTAAAAAGAACCTTTCAAAGACATCTACTTCAGAATCATGCTTTCCACTGGACAGATTAAAATTAAATTAACATTTGACCCAGGACTACTTGATAAAATGAATTTATCTTTTAGATCACTGACTTTAAATTAGGTGGCTTATCAAAAAGATACTGCACTCTTTCCCTGCCTTTACCACACTTCTAAAATGATTGCTAACGTAAGTCATCAGGAATTTTTACTGTTAAAATCTTCTTGTGAAAGTAAGCTAAAACTGGAAGACATTTTCTTGCATCAGCTAAAGTTAGTGGAGAAATAAACTAGAAAGATATTGGGCGGTTCATTAGCTGGTGTGAATTGTTATAAAGCCTCTGAAGTTAACTGAGATGCAATTTATACTATCTGAGAATTTATCACATTAAGAGGTATTCCGTAGCTGCAAATGTAAAGGGAATTTCAGCATCTACACTGAGCCTGTGCTAAGCTAGACTTGTGGGAAAAGATCCCAGCATAGCTCTCTGGCTGTGAGTCCTTTTAACAACTGGATCCTGGCTTTCCAGCTGCTTTCATCAGGGGTTTTCTCTGTGAGGCACTGGAGAGGGGCAATTGAATGAATTTGAGCCCACCCTAGCAGGTTACACATGCTCAGAAGATATTATGGAAAAAATCCCACTGAGTTTATTCAGTTTGGGGTCAGACCCTCTATAAATTCTAAATATTATTTGGTTTTTATAATACAAAGTAAAATCTTTATTGTTGAGAGATTTTTTTCAGAAAGTTTCCAACACAATTATGCATCCTCAGCCCTTCACAACAATTACTCTCTTGTCTAATGGGCTTAGATACCCATAGAGTCATTCATGAAGACTGCACTGAAATGTAAATGGATTTTGACTACTGGTATACAGCAAAGAAAAATTAATACATGTTGAATTCTATTTAATCAGTGGAAGTATAGTGCTGCTATTAAACTTTGCAGTGAATGTATATTATCTTGGTAATTGACTTAGGTATATTAACTAAAATTTTCATATAAAATAAATGTTCTAGCAGTTCTTTCTGCAAACAGATGACATACTGATGTCTCAGGCCCACTTGTTCAATGGACTTAAGGAATTTTTTTTCTAAAGCCAGTTTTCTGTAGTGGTGGTCTATCCTAAGTCCAAATCATTTTGCATGCTGAAAATGAACTATGATCCATAATAAGTACTTGTAACATTTTTTAAATTAATAGAAGGGGTTTTTATAACCTTTTGAGAGCAGTCTGGTTTTGGATGTAACACTTGTGTCAATTTTCAGTCATTTCTGATTATTTTTACTTAATTCTCAAAATAGAAATACAAGAGAAATAATTTTGTATTATATTACAATATCTGGAAATGCCAGGTGATTTTTAAAAAAAATTAATTTACAATTGCTTTTCAGGTTTCAATTGCTAATCATCATCACTTATCTGTAGTTCATTGTAGACTTGTTCTTGAGCAATTTATGTTGCCAGTTTTAAAAATATTTACCCCAAAACAATATAAAAAAGTATTTAAAAATCATGCACTGATGTAATTAAAGACTGTATCATTATGCACACAGACAAGGAGGACAGAAATTAATATTGTGTGGGTAAACTAGAATCTGGCAGTCACTTGCTCTGAGTGCCTGTCTTTCCCTGCTGGCTCTGACAATGCTGCCCCTCCCCTCCCGGCTCTCACCTCGCTGCATTTTCCCCTCTGGTGAGGCTCTAATGATGCTGCCCCTCCCCTGTGGGCTCTTCCAGGGCTGCCTCTCCCCTGGCTCTGACCAGGCTGCTGTCTCCTGCAGCTCTCCCAAGGCTGCTCCTCTCACCCTGCTGCCGCCTCTCTGCTGGCCCCGACAATTGCGGATTTCTTGCCCCTGGCTCCCACCATGCCGCCCTTCCCTCCTGCTCTCTCCCTGGAGCCACAATTTTCCTTTAAAGAGCCGCAGTTTGGCCACGTCTGCACTATAGGGTATGGTCATCTATAGTCTTAGGAATGAATTTGAAGCAGTATATTAGAAATGATAAATGACTTTGCTTTTCAGCATAGGTAGGTGTGTGATTAACTAGAGTTCTCACAGATAATAAAATGTCATTGGCATTTGTGCATTTAGGAAGGAAGGTGAAGATATGGTTCTAAATTAGCCCCCAAATGTGGCTCTCATAATGTCTCTGAATATCATTTCCCCCCTCCCCCTGTAATACTAGCATTGTATCAAATCAAATGTTTGGTTTTTAAATCGTTTACTAGGACCTTATACACCATGAAATCACTCCAACTGCTGACTAAGTACATCTGAGCTTTATTTACATATATAGTTGTAAGGCTCTTTTTAAATTATAAACATCAACAAAGCCATTCATAGATATTAACTGATTTTACAACAGACCGGTGAAGTACATAAATATTGTAGACACAGAGCCTGGTTCTCCATTGCCTTAAAACATGGGTAGTCATATACCCCTCTGCAGAGTTTTGCAAAGTAATGATACAGAGAGCGAAACAAGGGAGAATCAGACCTCAAATCAGGCCTGTTAGTGGCAGAGAGAGGAATAATACTCAGGAGGAGTGTAACACTGTCCTGGTATAGATTAAGAATGTGAGTACCAACCTCAGGACAGATAATTAAGAAGAAGGCCACAGTCCCCAAACCAGCTGCGAATTTTAATGTTAGATTTCACTAACCAGTTATCAAGTTGGAAATCCTCAAGCACTATAACAGCCATAACATAGTCACCAATAGTATTCCAATCTACCTTACCACCTAAGCAAACTTACCTTTGTGGTATATGGTCCCTTTCATTGCAAATCTCAACAATATTTAGTTTCAAAGGGGTAACCGTGTTGGCCTAGTTCAGCAAATCAAACAAGAAGTCTTGTGGCACTTTTAAATAACAAATTTATTTCTCACATGAGCTTTTGTGGAAGAGATCCCACTTCATCAGATGCTTGAAAATGGAAAAAATACAGTATAGGAAGGATGGATAATTTCAGTGAAGTGTAACTGGTCTTGTATTACAGTAATCAGTCATCATTACACTTCACTGCATTTATTCCTCCTTTTTATACTATATTTTTTCATTTTCAAGCATTTGATGAAGTGGGATCTCTCCCATGAAAGCTCACGTGATAAATACATTGTTAGCCTTTAAAAGTGCCACGCAACTACTTATTGGTTTAATGATGTTTAGGTTATTTTCAATCCCAAAGCATTGGTCGCTTCCCTTAAGTCAATTGCAATTTAGATATTACACCAAAGACAGTGCTTGTAGCCAGTCCTAAAATAAACTAACTGAAGATTTCTTAACTAAGTAAAAGAAATCTCTCTTGCTTGCAAGGTTAAAACAGATAAACATAAATGCACAACAGAACTGCAATCTTAAATTTCAAACAGGCATAGAAACTTCTGTATAACCAAGCTCTTTATGTCTTTTCAGGCTAACCTAGGCCAAGTGGCTAGGGATTCCTTGCCTTTTTTTTTTTAGGGACCGTCCAAAGCTGGAGCAACATAGATTTGTTATTTTTCTTACTAGGGAGTTTTGTTACCTTCCTCCCAGAGTTCAAGATGCGTTCACGCGCACCTCTCTATCTCATGGAATGAATGGGGAGGAATGCACTTAATAAAAATCTTTGTTCTTTGATGTTTCACAACAGCTTATTTGGTTTCAGTGGGCCCACTGAGCAGGACCCAATATTTCTGAAGGAAGCCAGCATAATGCTTCTTTTCTGTTAGATTTCCACAATAACAAAGCCCCAATATAGATTTACAACAAAGGGTACAGATGTTATAAGAGATTAATATATGCAGCAATGTACAAGCACTTCCTAAAGTCACTAAATACATTCTTATAAACTTAACATCTATTTTAACAATGCTAATGATCAGGTGAACCAGACTAATTCAGTTATGTATTTGTCATTGTTTAACTGAGACTGAGGAGCCCTGGTATGACCATGTCACAAGGAGTTCTTGATTTTCAGTGCTATCCTCCATCACGTAAATTTTGCTGCTTTCTGTATAACATTAAATGTCTGAGTTATTGAAACTCTTGGAATTGCAAATCTAAAATAACGATTCTTCTAATAAAGAAATCAGCTTTTCTACATGGTGACCACTCTCATGAAAAAATGGTAGAATTATTTTTAATACCAGTTGACTCTTCTAATGACGATCCAAAGACTAAATGCATTCTGACATGTTACAGTATAATGGCTCAGAGAAGCCATTACATTTTATCATGTCAGTGAGCTCACTATAAGGGATTCCTCTGGTGTTCTCTTAAAAAAAACATGAAAAGGAAAGGAATTGGTGGTAGTTTTAATAAAAATCAAAGGTAAAAAAATGCCACTGTTACAAGCTGGCAGGGCTAGAGCTGCCATGTTGCCAACGTCCTCCTTTTTCCTTTGTCTCTTTGTCGTAGTTATATTGATTTTCCTCACTAGATGGCAGTACATTAGCACTTCTGTACTACAGGGGCTTCATTTACTTTGCCCAGAGGAGGGAGAAATCCTATTTCACATTTCCTTTTGAGAGTTAAAAGGATTGCTAAGATAGAAGTGGATCTTCTCGGCTCCTGTATAGCTATGCAAAGAAAGGTGTGAATAGTTTCCCCTCCTTTCTGCAGGCCAAAATACCACTGAGGAGTGAAATCCTTGGTGCCTGTGAAGATGGGGCTCAAGCTGTATACCTTCCCCTCCACCTACTGCCCAGCACTATTGACTGAGCATGGAAATTAGAGTATGAGGTGACACCAGCTGCTCCAGACTCTGCCCCACTTAATGCACATAAGATATAATCTAGTCCACAATTGTTACTCTACACTTGCCCTCCAAATTAGCTATTCATTCTGATTTTTCTATTCTGCTTGTTTTTCCTATGTTTATTTAGGTGCTTACTGAACTCCAATTACCATAGTATCAGAGTTCATCAGCTTGTTTTTAATGTACTTATTATGAGACCTCCTCTTCGAATAGGGAAGGCTGTTATCCTCATTTATACATAAGAAGCTGAAACAAAGGCAAAGTGACTTGCCTGAGGTCACATCAACTTTTAGTGGAGCAGCTCTCACAAGTTTACCAGCTGGCATCCTAATTGCTGGACTGTTCATCATGCATTTTCTCCCCCCTCCACACACTCTCACACACTGTGTTGTATCAATCTTTTGCCCTCCTGCACCAAAGGTATGATTGTTGAAGTTACCTGAACTCTAGCCAGGGAGTGTTAAATGTGGCTTTCTCCAGAGTTCTGCTGGCTGGTGGTTGAAGTTCTGCCAGAAACAAGGTTAGCTATTCTCTTAAAGGACAGTAAATGGCACTTGCGATAATTCAAGCTCCTTTGGAGTCAGAGAGGAGGAATGAGTTTGGTCCCACTCACTGATAGCCTTGTTACTGAGCTACTTAGCTAGTCCCCTTCTTTTTTTCCTTTTCTCTTCCTCCACTGAGTTTATTTGTCCTAAGGGAGAATCTACACTACAGACTTATATTGGTAAAACAGTATCACTCGGTGGTATAAAAAATCTACACCCAGACTGTTCGCTGTTGTAGACAACAGTGTGCTGCTGGGACAGCTTCTGCCATCAACATAGCTATCACCTCTTCTATTGGTAAAACTCTTCTGCCAGTGTAGGAGCGCCTTTTCTTAAGTGCTAGAGTGGTGTATATATCAGTGTGACTGTGCTGATGTAGCGTTAAGTTTTGACCTGCCTTTGGCTTACCCCCATAATGTTATGGTTGTTGTTTTCATCAGCAGGGGTAAACACTCAGCTGTAATTCTAGGGCTTATATCCTCTTTAGACCAGACATTTCCAAGTGACATGACTGTCACCACTAAAGGGAAATGGCAGACATACTCATTAGCTATAGTGTTATATAACTTCCTTCCTCTAGTCTCTCCTTGACCACTGCAGATGACTAAGCCAATGCTCCTGCAACACAATACTTCTTTAAAACAATCTCTGAGGCTATCACAGTGGGACTGATGCAGTTCACTCATTTTGAATCATCTCCTGCTCTCCCATTGGAGGACTATTCTGTGAACTGAACTAGTCACAGAGTAACACACCTACAGGTGAAACAATAAGGAAGATGAATAGCCACACTTCTTATGTGGAGATTTATTTGGAAAAAAATATTTTCCACACAAAAAACTGGAAAGAAATAAAGAAAAATAATTTTCTTTAATTTCTTCCCACTGTTTTCTGTTTCTGTTTTCACTGGGGGAAAAAAATGGGAGGATATGTCCACGCTATCTTTTAAATCGAAATAACAGTGGTTATTTTGATTTAAAAAAATATTAGGTCCATACGACGTTCTTTTGAACTGAAATGATGAGCCCCATCATTTTGATTCAAGAGACATTGAATTGAAATAGGTTAACCCTACTTTAAAGTGAAACATCTGTTAAATTGAAATGGTTATTTTGAAATAGCGACATTCTGACGCATTATTTCAAAATAAGCATTATTTTGATTTAATGCGATTTGCCCTTCTGCTTCCCAGGATGCTGTCCTTTTTCTATATATTGGGGGGGGGGCATGGCCCTTCTAGGGGGCCATCTTGCTACACCTCCCATGGTGCCCCTCTCCTGAATCGAAATAGCAAGTCCTGTGTCTGGACTTGCTATTTCAATTTGGGTTTTTTTTTGTTGTGGACCTATTAAATCGATTTAACTGAAATTGATTTAATGACTTTTATTTTGATGTTATTAAATTGATTTAACCAGGTACGTGTGGACATAGCTGAATACTTCTACAGAAACAAATTTTCCAGGAAAATTTCCTTTTTTAAAAAGGCCATTTTTTTAATCAAAAGACTTTTTTTCATATGAAATTCTTTGATCAGCTGTACTTATTTGCCTATTCCTATGAGCATCTTCAGGATCAGTCTTGTATTTATTTTTCTTCATATAGTGCTTTAACCTAGCAGGAACAAACAGTAAAATGGATGAGAACAGGGCATCCAGGGAATTGTCACTAGCAGGATAGCAGTAAAATGCACCTGGGAGGTAATTTGAAAGACATGGTTAAAGGGGATAGAGGATTCATTTGCAGAATTTAAAACTATTGTATATCTCTAATTTAGCACCAGTTAGTGGAACTTTGGTGAAATTGCAAACAGAAGAACAGCAGAATACGAAAAGGCTGGAAAATCATAATATGGCAGTTTTGCCTACTTTTATTTACAGTATTTATTACTTTTTACATGATATCAAAGGAGCTTTCAAAAATTTTGGACTTGGTGATTCTCTAAAACAAATATACATACGGATTCCTTTATAGATGTTCTTTGAAACTGTAGGTTGTAATGGTCTTGAGACATCTTAGTGTATTATGTCAGTATGGATTTAGGAAGCCAGCATCTGGATCCCTGATTAGAGGCACTTTATATATTTAAAAGTAGTCACTGTATAGCAAAACTGAAACACAGTCTTTCAACTTGGAATTAAAAAGTCTGGGTGTACATTTACAGTATACCAAATGTTGATGACTTTAGATTTTACTCAGAATTCAGTTGGGCATATTTCCGATGAAGTCAACAGGAATGTCTCTGATGGGGAAAATAAGTGTTAGTGTACCACAGGACTACTCAGCTGCATGAAGGCATTCTATTATAGTTTTCCCATCCTGGTTTCCAGGACTTGGGTGCCCAAGAACTAATGATGTGCCAAGTTTCACATATAGACCTTGGGCAGGAAAAACTGTCACAGAATCCATTTGCTGAGTAGCTGCTAAGATGCATTCATACAATATAGCCTAAATCGTAGGATCTTCAAATTAAGAATTCCCTAAATACAAAATTATACATTTCAGAGTCACTGCTGACTATTTTAACAAGTAGTGAAGCATGGCTGTAGAAGATTAAAATGCTTCAGGTGATGCAAAGTGGATGACAAATGTATCAGCGGGGGACATTGACTCTTTAGGTGTTCCATAATTTGAAGTCTGCTTTTTCAGTCACAAACGGGATTGTGTCACAGTTCACATTTATGGGAAAAGTAATGCATCTGCCATTTGGGGTACAGATGCAATTCAGAGTGAACCATATTTTTCGTAGGTGTGCAAAGCCAGTGGATTCTTCAGTTGGATCCTTGATGAGGTGTGTATTTGGGACATTGGTATCCTTCAACCTTGCTCACCTTTGATCTTCAGCTGAAAAACCTGTGCCTTCATGCTCTTGCCCTGCAAGTTAAAAAGGCTTTCTAGACTTGAATTGGAACGTCAATATGTTATTTAGATCCTCACATATCATATTGGAACATTCTCATTCCTTCAAATACAAAGGGACTATCAAAGTATTTGTCACAGCGGATTTGTGGTGGAGGGATGTGGGGAGTCTCAGTTGCAACACTATTTTTTTTTATGTCTATATTAATGGATATAGTGGTGTTAAGCCAACAACTTATGAATGGGTGTGATCAGCGATGTGCTCAGATGGGTGAGTGGTCGTTTAGAAGACAAGTGCCAGTGAAGAGATCTCTAGAGCTTTTGCATCAGTTCCCCAGGTTGGTCCTGTGAGTTTCTAGGTGATATTTACATGCACCTTGATTTTGTTGTGGACATTTTCAGGTGTTGGTGGTAAATAAGGCTTTGATCTAGCATCACATCAAGCTATTTTGGGATGGAATTGTATTTAAATGCTGGCCACAGAACTCCATGTGCAGCTCCACCTAGCTTTTCAGTTGTTTAGGTGGAATGCTGAGGTAACAGTCAAGATGTGGTTTGGTTTTAGCTTCCAACATAAAGTATGTCCTTTCTTGGTTTTAAGGTCACTGGTTAGGATTTGTTCTGTGGGGCATAAAGCCTTTGTCTGTGTAGTCAGAACAATGCCATCAGCACAGACAGATTTCTGTGTTGATATTCAAAGAAGGACATTGCTGTAGAAATTAAGCAGGACAGAATCTAGGGATGATCTCCATGGTAAGACATTGCTGAGCATGCATATGGCCTGCTTACCTGGTCACAAAGAAAAATGTGAAACTTAAGATTGGTCAGAAATTGTCTGAAGAATTGGATCGTTCCCCTGCATGAGAGAATATTGCTGGTTTTCAGGAGAAGGCTATTCCTGAATATCATAGTGTAGGTGGTAGATGAGTCCAAGATAAGTGCTACAGTTCTGAGTTTTCATGGAATCCTGCCTCCATTGTGTGTTGTTAAGTCTAATACTTAGTTGGTACAGCTGCAGTCTAGTTGGAGACTGCTTGTTCATTCAGCAATGTTGTGTCTACAAGTGGCATTTTTTTTGCCAGTAATATTATCTCTGTGAGCTTATACTGTGCGGAGGAGTAATATGAGCTGGTATAATGAGAAGTTACTAGTTTACTTCTCAGGCCTGGCAATGGTGATGGATCCTAAGAAACTGATAGTAGAGAACAGTGCTGCCAGTCATTTCTGGCTTTGCTGAGGTTTTAGGAAATTCTGAAAAGATTTCATCAGGTCCCGTGGCTTTCATTGGTGACCCTGTTTACTTTGTGAACAGTGAAGGTCAGAGCTTAGGAGGTTGCAGCCTAATAAGTTTAGAAATTAATTGTGGATTGATAACTTAGACCGCAGTAGTCTGAGAAGGTTCAGCTTCCAGAACAGCTAAAATATCAGGATTCTCATGAGTGTGAGCACGAGAAACTTCTGAGACAGATTATATTTTCCTTTTCAGATAGGACCGAACTCACAAACATTAACACAGGAGAGAAGCATATACCAAATGTTCAACATTTGCATTCTGTACACCTCCCTGTGGGGAGTCCCAAAGTAGATGAGTTGGTCAGCATGTGGTCATTCATCTGGCATGTCCCAGTGTGCTCCACAGTACACAGACATGGAAGCAGCTTTTAAAATGGGTTGTGCAGACATCCACTTTACTCCACACATACTCATAATGAACTCAGCCCCTTATCCTCATCTGGGCTTCCATACCCTACTAATGATGGGTCTCCTATAATATATTATTAGTTACCTATACTCAGCATTTACAATAATTGCCATAGCCATCCTGTGGTTAAACATCTGTGAGGTTTACTTATTCTCCTTTCTTAGGATTTCCCTGATAATTGGTACCAACTGGTACCTTGTGGTTTCTGACTCCATTGTCATCAGCATTTAGCAAATCCACTTACTGCAGCACTCTATCTGGTGACTCTAGTTCAGTGGTTGGTTAGTTACTCGTGTCAGCCTATTGAGACCTTAAGCCTTGATCCATTTGGATCCTATGGCCTGTAAGTCTTTGTGGTACAGCTTTAATCAATAATATGGCTTACCTGTGAAACATAAATATACCTTATCCCTGGCTACAGGGGTGAGGCAAGTAATGGGCTGACTATTTCCAGATCTCTCTGTGCACTTTCCTTTATTAACCTTGTGTCTTGCTACTGTTGAGTTCATAAGAAGCATTCTTGTGATCACATCAGCTGAGACTTTAGGAGGATAGTAACTGGAAATAAATGGAAACAGGAACTGATAGTATGGAGATGGACTGAAAAGTAAGAGACTGAGTTATGGGACAGGAAGTTAACTTGAAATAAACAGACACAATGTGCAGAGTTCATGAGTCAGGCCTCAAGAAGATCATGCAATGGAAAATAAAACCATAACAAATAATAACTTTTTTTTTTTGCCTTCTGACTGGCAAAACCAGAACCCCCCCCCCCCCCAGTCTCATTCAAAAACTGACTGTTCAAAGTTTGTCATTTAAAGTCATATAGAACACCCAATTTTATGTGATGCCTCTAACCTACTCACTGCCAACATTTTAGTAGCCTGAGGCTAGGAAAGAATACTGTCATGAATACACATTTTAAAAGAAAATTTGACTGAACTCTGTGTATTCTTGGGAACATAATGCATGTAGCATCTACCTTATTGTTTTAGTTTTATTTTCTTTGCTCCACCAACATCAAGTAAACTGGAAGGGCAACAAAAGGGAATGTAGTGGTGCAGTTACCCTACTACAGCACCCATGAGGTTAACTTGGCCTGAGCGTAGCAGCCAACAGGGCGATTGGGCTGCAGAGTCAATTAGGGACAAGCAGCCCAGTATATAAAGGGAGCAGCAGCAGTAGCCAGGCAGTTGACATGGAAAGCCTAAGAGAGAAGGTTCTCTCTCAGGCAGACACTCTGTTACTGTGGGGTTCACAACCACTGAAATTCCTTCCGAAATAAGCACGTGTTTTTTGCAGCTGTTTCATGCACTCCACAAAAGCTTATCCCCACGTGCAGTTTATTGCATGTTTCTGCCGAAGACACAAATGCCTTGCAGTAGAAATGCAACAAATCTGTAATGTATGGTAGGTCTCAAAGTGCTGCTTACGTCATTGATTATTTACTAATGAAAGCATCAGATGACTCCAAGTCTGTTTTTAAAATGAAATACAGATGCTAATTCATAGTGGGAAAGAAAGGCAGTAAAGTCTCTGCGATAAACCACATAAGACAATGTTCTTTCATATGTACCAGGATTTTGAGAGCTTTTTTTTTTTCTTTTTTTTCTTTTTTTTAATATTTGATCAGGAATGAGCAAATGATGGATTGGAAATGGTTCCTGGATTAAGGCCTTTTGAGCAATCTGGCAAAAGATCACCAGTGAGAAAGTAAATGAATTTCTTCCAAAAAGACAGTGGTTTGTGACTGTCACAAAAGCTGAACACATTGAAAAATATAATGAAACATAGTAGCCAGGTATAAAAGGCAAGAATTCTACATAGCATTGATCTTCCACATTAATCCCACCAAGTACAAACGTAATAAAAAGACCACATGAGTAGCTCGGCGGTAGTCTCACACTGATACCACTAATCACTGTGAATGACATGCTGATCAGGTAGCTGTTAAAAAGAAGGCAAGCATACTTCAGTCTTTTAATTGGAATGAATGAAAAGGATATAACATCCACCATAAAAGTATGAGTCCTGTTAAAAATTAGGGAGACAAACCTGACTATACTATTGGTATTTTTACCTGCAAATTAACATCATCCAACTGACATCCTGTAGCATTTTTTGTAATCACAATCCAAACTGCATTTTGCCTGAAATTCAACTTTTTTTCAGACTGTTTTCCTAAAGTGTAGTGCAGTATTGATGGGAAAACCAATCAGAAACCTAGAGGTTCATCTAATCAATCCCTTTGTCTTACTGCATAAGCATTCATACCATTTGTCTTGGGGGTGGGGGTGGGGGGCCTACAGGTTTTTCCTGAAACAGAAATCAACTTTACAGATTTTGAACAATTGCCTTCCTTATCTCATTTACCTTATTCCAGGACTCAAATACTATCTCCGTATGGAGTGATATTATTCCTTATTTACTTTTGGAAGATTTCTGTAATGGATCCCTTTCTGTCCAGGCAATTATCAGTCAAGTTTCCCAGATTGCACTTGAATCTACTTTCTTCCATAACCTGGAAGATACCCTGATTCACCAAGCCTGCTGCAAGCTCTCTCTCATCATCAGCATGTCCTCAAACATTTCTCTTGTCATAAATACACCTGCAATACCTTTATTTAGCTCTTCTATTCTGTCAGCCTCTGCCTTTTTCATTCTTCATTGGATCTACAGTGTTCTTTTCCTTTATATGCTTAAACTGTTGTTATTCTTTCCAACATTTTCCTTTCACTCTTCTGCCTGCAGTTTTGATTTTCCTTGTCTGTATTCTGAATTTTCTTTTTTGTTGTTACTTTTGCAAGACTGTCCTTATATATACCTTATTTTAATATTTCTTCAATCAACTTAATATCTTTTCAATGTAGCAATCTCTTTTTTTCTTATGTAACTATTTCTAAATGGGTACATTTGTTCTCTGAATCGAATGTCTATTAAGAAGCAGCTAACCCATGTGTCCCTGTCACATGTGTTGTAAAATACAGTCCAGTTGGTTTTTACCCCTTCATTCCTTCAAAAGTAACTGTTTTAAAATGGGGGGGGTGTTTGTTATTGTTACCCCATCTCTCATTCTGAATCCTTCTAACTTGAATAAACTCAAACACAGGTTCACCATTTCCTAAAGTTATTTACTTTCTGCTCCTTTATTGTGTCCTGAAGGTTAAATGTACATTAATTTTGTTAAGTGTATATTAACTATAATCCTTCCCCTTCTATTGGAAGACATAATTCCACTAAACAACGCGGTCTTTTGTTTTTTCTTTTTCCATGAATGGTGGTCAGCAACAGACCCTTATCTAAGTATTTTAGTTATATCTACTAGTTGCTGTCATGGTCTCAGCCACATCCCAGCCCCCAGCCTGAAGAACTAGACTGGTTGCTAGGCAGATGTATAGGGATGGGAGTATAAAACCTCCCCATGGCCATAGAGCAGCTCTGGAGCTACTCATTAAGGAAATGGTTCTCTGCCACTTTACCATTGTGGGAAACATGCAGCTTTCTATGTGTGTTGTGGGCCAGAGCCACACAATACAGGGGTTCAGAACCACTGCATTAAGGTTTACTTCAGCCGAATAGCCAAAATAGCCCACTGCCATCATTCCAACCGTCATGAAATGAGCAGTGGATAATCTGTGCAAAGTTATATATTCTAGCTTTGACTTTTTCTGGACCATTTTTTTCTTGCTACCCACTGCATGGAGCAGATTTGTTGCCTGCGAGCCTCCCCAACCTCCCACTGTTGTGTACAGCAGTTTCACTGCCAGAGGACTCTCACCTGCTATCTTTATACCTCTGTTTTCTAGGATTGATTATGTTGCAGGTTTTTTCCCCACCAATTAGTCATCCAGTGACATCTGCAAAGGCATTCTTGTCTGTAAAATGCTATAACACGCAATGAACTGGTTGCATCTCATACTCAGAATTAGAGCTGTTTGCATTAGACACATAAATAGACCAGACCAGAATCATGGGGTTGGAAGGGAACTCATGAGATCATTGAGTCCAACCCCCTGGGGCTTGAACCCAGGACCCTCTACATATTAGGCAGAGGTGCTAGCTACTACACTATTTGCAGGACTTTTTCAGACAAGATGTTTCTCTTCCCTGATTGGATGAGTGTAAATCCTAAAATTCTTCAGCAGAACAATTAAGCATGTGCTTCAGGTTAATCATAGGAGCAGTTCCACTGAAGTCTATTCAGCTGTCCATTCCTTGAAGTAATGCATGTTCTTAAGTGCTTAGCTGACCTGGGTCCATCATCATGGGTCATATGTAAATATTCATAATTATAAATTTGAAATTCACTTTCTCAGATGATTCTTTGTATCCACACTAAATATTCTTATATAATCTAATATATATATATATATATAAAACATTCCTTAATACATGTAACCAGGCCTTGAGCATGTAAAAACATAAAAGGCATGAACATATGCTAAGAGAATTTGTTTTAAAATGTCTATGAATATCTGCTGAGTCTTATGAGAAGATCTCATCCAGCTCTAGCAGTAACCCGTCGTCAGTGGGTGTTGTACCAAAAAGCCTGATGCCTTACCCATTGACACAAGACTTTTGTTAAATTTGACTTCAAGAAAGTTACTCTAGATTTCCACTGATGCAAATAAAAGGGGAGTCATGGTGTGACATTCATCACAGGTATCCAGGTACCCAGCACTACCTGCTATTAGCATAAAGTTGTCTTGCTGTGAATCAGCTCCCAGAACCCCACAGATCAAGCACTGCCTGCCAAAGCCTCTGTTTCTCTGTACTCATAGCCACATAAAGTTGGCAGGTTCACTGCAATGTCCAGTCTCTTACTGACTGAATGATAACAGATATACTAGACCTCCTGTTCCCAAGGCTACAACTCGTAAGGCTTAACACAGGACCATCACTGTGCTTAACAACAGAGCACTTAGATACAGTTATACTGAAAACATTAAAACACAAAGTTTAATTGGTAGTGAGTAAAGTATTGGAAATGAATAGTTACATGTAAAACATATCATACCATGCTTTCTGGAGACTGTTTAGTTAACAGGCTAACCTCCTATCTAAACATTACCTCACCCAAAGTTCTCTTGTGTTCTCAGCCAACTGTTGCTTAATCATGAACGAAAGCTACTGTCCTTTTGCTTCCTCAGTGAAGGGTACCCTACTGTTTCCTCTACCCACTCAAATGTGCTCAAGCAAACCTTTTCTGTACCATCAAATGACATTCTCACCCCCTTGCTATTTCTCTCTGCCTGTTAGTTCCATTCTGAAGTCTCCATAGTTTTTCATTTGCATTCAGTTCAGACTGGGTGTAGGATACACATTGTGAATGAGACCATACTCAATTTACATGTAAGAAGCTAGCTGGATAAACATCTTGTGTCTGATAAGAAACCTGTTTTTCACATTTTCTGCTAACCACCCCCTCATCTAACACCACAGATAAAAGTATATTTTCACTATCTGTGCATAACTTGGTATATACATTCTGCAGTGATGTAGATGAGCCATGTGACACTAGCTTTCATTTAAGATGACACTTTTTGGTAAACTAGAATGTATATATCAAAGCAAATCCCAGCGTTCCTGTCACCTCTCTGCACCTCCTTATGTGATTTATGCCATCATGTGTCAGAAATGCCTCCACGCCTTATACATTGGACAGATAAGACAGAGAAGGGTTAATGCTCATAAAACTGATATCAGAAATCATGTCAGTTTCCAAAGGGATAGCTGTGTTAGCCTAGTCCAGCAAAAAAAAAAAAAAAAAACACACACCAAGGAGTCGTGTGGCACTTTAAGACTAACAGATTTATTTTTCGCATTAGCTTTCGTGGGAGAAAATCCCACTTCGTCAGATGCTTCAAAGATGGGTGAATTTACACAATGGAATGAAAATAAATGCAAGGGGGTGTAAAACATAGGTTCTTCTGTGAGCGTTGCTCGGATGCATTCAGTAATAGGTGCCTTCGTGCCGGAGCGCTGAATTGGTCGGAAAAAACTTGTCCTAGCCTGTCAGGAGCAGGCGGGTGGCCTCCGCCCCTCGCACCACCCTGTGGCTATATATACGGTCGTGTGCCAGCCCCTCCTCAGTTTCACTTCTTCCGCCTTGTGCGTCGGATTTGGAACGCCCCTCCTTGTGAACTGCAAGCAGCCTGTCCTTTTTCTACAGCTTACTGCCTGGCTGGGAGCATCTCTTCATGGATTTAATTCCACCACAAGAGTTCTCCACTGTCAGGCCAGAACATCTCGACGACCATGCCAGGGTTCAAACCCTGCACCGAGTGCGGCAAAGCCTTCCCCTGGGATGACCCCCACAGGAAGTGCCTTAGGTGCCTGGGCGAAGACCACATGCTCTCGGCCTGTTCCATCTGTGTCTCCTTCAAACCTAGAACCATCAAGGAGAGGGAACAGCAGTGCTGCGCCCTAGCCTCTGAGGAGGCCCGGCACCCTTCACCGAAGGCTTCAGATCCTTGCCCATCACCGAGACCCATCTCAGCACCGGAGCCTATGCAACACTGCACCACTGGTAGCTGCTGCTGCTGCCGCACAACCTCAGTGCTGAATCCGGAACCCCAATGCCAACCCAGCACCCTGGCACTGCTTGAGGTTGCCCTCAGGCAGCCCGGCACCGCCGATACCGGGCTCGCCACGGCGCCACTCTGTATTATCTCCAGCACCAATAGCTCAGTACAGTCTGGCCTTGCAGGTGCCAAGCTCACCCTGGCACTGGCCAATTTCACCCTCAGCACCGCAGCTCCGCCATAGCCTGGTGCTGCAGGAGCGGGAGTCCTCCCACCCAGGCAGTCCTCCCTCCCCAGGCGAGGACTTGCCAGAGCCACATGGAGTCACTCCTTGTGCCATCCACCCCAGAAGCAGTGGAGGCTGCACGAGCCCTCCTGTTGCTCCTGACTCCCCCTGCCCCACTCCCAACCAGAAGGGGCAAACCGGCCTTCATATCAAAGGCCTGGATCCACCCAGGGCATTTGCCCTTGCCACACAGCCCCCCATCTTCCACTTCCAGCCCGGAGGAAGTACCTTCCAGGGGCTCCGAACGACCTTGGCGCTGTAGATCGGCCCCATCGCCCTTCCATTTCAGGCTGCAGGAATGGTCCCCTCAAGGAACTCCCTCCCCACCATGGCAAGCTCCTGGTACCACCTTCACCCCAGCACCGGGGTCTTACACAGGAAGGCTGTCGGCGCATTTTGATTTGTTGCACTGGGCTACGGCCTATTTAGGCATGGAGGTGCAGCCCTTGAGCCTCCCCCCCGATACCCTCTTCAGGCCAGCCTTTACCTCAATGGAACCCTTAACAGTTCCACCCCACCCGAGCATATGGGACCTTGTACGCTCCTGGTGGCAGAGCCCAAGTTCCATTCCCCCAGTCTCGGACATGACGAGCGTGAAATATTGGTGTCCAAATTGGACTTTCCCTCTCTTGTGGGCCACCTGGTTCCCCTGAGGGATGTGGTCCAGATGGCAATGGGCTTCGGGGAGCCCCCTAGTGACCCCCTCCCATCCTCCAGGGAAACCAGGGAACTGGACCTGTTAGGCCATAAGATCTACTCCTCATCGGCCTTCCAACTGCGAGTGGCAAACAACCAAGCTATAACCAGCAGGTACTTGCTGGATGTGTGGGAGTCACTCGCAGAATTTAGAAGCTTGCTCCCACCTGAGGCCAGAGAGGAGCATATCATGCAGTGGACACAGCTGCTTGCACCATGGCCTCAGCCATAACCATCTGCAGGGTGGCATGGCTCAGGGAGGCTAGAGCGCCCCCTAATGCGCAACAGGCAGTCCTCGACCTGCCCTTCGAGGGGGAAGCTTTGTTTCCCCCTGAAACCCTATCAGTGGTGGGCACTGCTTGAGATCCCTGGGGAGAGGCCAAATACTTTGGCCTGCTCCTCCACGGACCCACCCCTCCAACTTAGCCCCCCCGACTTACCACCCATTTTCTCCCATAGTGGGACCACAGGGGAACTTCTTTCCACTGCACCAACTGCTGCAAAGGCTGGATCCTTGCCCCTTTTTCCGCAGGGAGGGGCCCGCCAACTCACTGCCACCCCCCTTTCTAACCTTGGGGATAGAGGCATCAGGGCGTCATCACCATAGATGGTTGACACACCCTTTTCCCCTCGAAAAGGGAACAGGATTTGGTGGGAACCATCTCCCCCCCTTCCCTCTTCCTATTTGCTTCTGCATCCGCAGACCTCTGATCTTGGGCGACATGGCCCTGACAACATAAAAACGACCCTCCCTGCACTGACGGTACTTGGGTACTGTGGTCCAACCCTCACACTCCCTAAGCAGCGGCTACTTCAAACACGCATGGAGAACCGCCCCCTTTTCCCCCTCTCCCTGCCTCTCCTTTTCTGGACATCCCTTCAAGCCCGGTACTTCCATGCCAACACTCTCGCCTGGGATGAGAGGCGCGTCTTGTAGTAGCCCCAGCACTACTGCAGAGGCTCCAAGACGTGCACATTTGATGCCTATCTGGACACAGGACTGCGCCTGTCACCCTGATGCCTCCCTCTGGTAGGCCTTTCTGAGTCCAGTTCAAGGGGCGGGGGATACCTCCGGTTGCATACTGTCGGCACAACAAGTACCAGCCTTTGTGACCTCAACCCCCAATTCGAGGAGAACTACCTTCAACTTGTCAAGGGGGACGTATCCGCTTAGCCAGAACAGATCTTAGCCTTGAAGGAGGCCACCCCAACCTACACTTCCCTCCCTCATGGGAACTGTGTCTCCACACACCCTTACTTGTGGTGATCTCAGTGGCAACCAGGGTTCCTACTCTAGGAACCCTCATCCTAAGCCCACCTCACAAATGTGGTGGTTAACTCTCCTTACGCCCCTCAGTCGTCAAGCAGGGGCTGGGTGTACCTTCTTCGAACACCCAGATAGGGAACCTAGGAGAGTAAAAAAACAACAAGCAGTTGTGTGGCACTTTAAGACTAACAGAT
>ML681996.1:10581561-10763442 GCA_007922195.1 Podocnemis expansa
TCTGCTTGCAGACCTATAAGTCTACCGTGGGGTCACCCCCACATGCGTTGGTGGCACCCAATAGTACTGCTGTTCCTCCTCAATTCTTGAAGAGACATTGACATTCACTGCCCATCTACTGGTGTGATAGACAATGGGAATCAAGCTGGAGCCTACTTCTGCAATATCCAGGAATGTGGGGATTGTACTCCCTCAAATCGCCTTCCGACTTTCCGGTTGGGGACAATACTTCTTTCGGTCCTGTAACCCCCGGGTACCCTTGAAATACTGCAGTTGCCACCCTGTGGTAGATTCAATTCCCAGCTGGTAGGAAATGAACCTTCTCGGGCATCCGTGTTTTTTGGGATATCCCCATATTCAGGAGCTTCCTTGGCGCCCACACTGGTGCAGCAGAGCGGTAGCGCTATCCCTCGTGGAAATAATATAGGTGCTTGAGACCATGGCCTTACACGCCACTTCTACGAACCTATTGGTCTGTGTTGGTGCGATCAAGTGATAGCTGGCGCTATCCCCGATCCTTCCTCTCCCTTCCTCACACACTCATGAGGACGTTCAATGCGAAACCCTGCGAGATTATAGGCCAAGCAGACCCTCCCCACGAGCTCTCATGCTATCGTGAGCAACTCAATAGCACTGCCTCAGGCCACCTTGCCTCTCTCGGGCTCTTATGTCCCAAAGCCTCTCTCCTGCGAGAACCCAATCCTTGCTACCTAATTCGGCTGAAAAACGTGTGCTCGCGCACTATCCGGTTCTATAGCTAGCATACCATAGGCCCTCCGTTCTGCTCAGCTTGGCCCTCTATATGCTGGTGTTAAGCGTCTCGTGAATCCTTCTCAGTTGTTCTCGGGGTCCCACCCTACACCCCTGTATCTTCACCCTCACTCGCACCAACCAGACTCTGCTACGTCTGATCGTGGTCAGGCCAAGGGATAAGGTTACTCTCCTACAGCTACCTGCGTACCCAGTAGACATCCAGATCAGTCCATAACTCCGCGAGTCCAGCTAAGACCTTGAGGTGATCAATTCAGGAAGTAATCTCCACTCGTTCCTTGTTCTCATGTGAGACATGGCTACTATGGCTAAATCTGCACTTGTGGCATCCAGTGTTCTACCACGCTGCAAGGCCCTTGGCCAGATACTATATTCTGTCTGTCATACATCACGTTTCCACCTATGTGGAACATCTAATGCAACCCTTTATGTTCATGTTGCGTCCTTCACTCTGGTTATGGCTACCTTGTTCTGACCTGCTTATGTTCTTATGTCTCGGCGGGTTTGGTCCTGCCCCTGTCCTGGGTTGGCCCTCAGTTCTTGACTCTTCTGGGCCACAGCAAGTCCTCTTCGCCTCCTGACTCTGCCTAGAATCTTGCTGCCAGACTCTACCCACAATGGGGCATGTTGCTGTGCTGAAGGCGGAAGACGCAACCCCACCCACCATCCATCAGCATGGCTAGTAGCCACCTATTACTGAATGGATCTGAGCAGCCCAGCTCGAAGAAGGATGGTTACTGGTAAGTAACCCACCGGTCAGGTCATACAGCAACAGCAAATCAGAGCAGTTGTTAGGTTCAGACCCTGGAAAGCCTGAAGTCAAATTACCTTTTGTAATGGGAAAAGAACCCATAGTCTCGATTCAATCCTACTTTCACAGAATTTAATTTGCATATTAATTTGAGTTCAGCTGTTGACTTCAGGCTTCCCAGGGTTTGAACCTAACAACTGCTCTGATTTGCTGTTTCTGTATGACCTGATCCTATGTTTTACACCCCTTGCGTTTATTTTCATTCCATTCTGTAAGTTCACCCATCTTCGAAGCATCTGACAAAGTGGGATTTTCTCCCATGAAAGCTCATGTGAAAAATAAATCTGTTAGTCTTTAAGTGCCACAGGACTCCTCTTTTTTTTTTTTTTTAATCAGAAATCAGAACACAAAAGGAAAACCAGTTGCTGAGCACTTCCGACTTCCTAATCACTCCACTGATGACTTGTTAACGATGGTCGTCAAGAAAAATCACTGGGACATCAAGACTTCAAAGAGAAACAGCTGAAATTGAATTAGTATGCAAATTAAATTGGGTGAAAGCAGGGATGAATCCTGACTATGGATTCTTTTCACATTATAACAGGTAATTTGACTTCACCCTCCCTCTGTATGCTGTTTCCTAAAGTTTGAATCCTTACAAATGCTGTGATTTGCTGTTGCAGTATGACCTCATCCCATGTCTTACACTCCCCTGCATTTATTTTCATCCAGTTCTGTAAATTCTCCCTCTTCAAAGCGTCTGACGAAGTGGGATATTTTCCCATGAAAGCTCATGCGATAAATAAATCTGTTAGTCTTTAAGTGCCACAAGACCCCTTGCTTTTTTTGCTTTACTAGACTAACACTGCTGCCCCTTTGGAACTTGGCATTAATGATTAAGAACTTCTTAAGTCACACATGGTTTAAGTATGATTTAATATTATCAGAAACACATCTCACTGGCCTATCTTGATAAAATTCTCACTGAATTCTGTGGAAGCAGAGTGAAACAAGTAGTGAGTGTGTATGAAAACACACCCCCTAATTTAGATTCAAGATAGCCACTGACTGTTAAATTAACTTGTTTAAACTGAGTTAAGTAGAAGTTAACAGCTAAAACTTGTGGTATAAGTTTTAATCCTCAACAAAACTTTTTATATGAGTTAGCATTTATGTGAACATCTATAGCCTATTAAATTGTTTGTTTTTAAAAATAATCAGTAGAATATTTCACAACTTGTTTTATACCTCAGGTTCATAGAATCATAGAATCCTAGGGTTGGAAGGGACCTCATAGGTCATCTAGTCCAACCCCCTGCCAGAGGCAGGACCACTCCCACTAAACCATCCCAGTCATGGTTTTGTCCAGCCGGGCCTTAAACACCTCCAAAGACTCTACCACCTCCCTTGGCAGCTCATTCCAATGCTTCACCACTCTCCTAGTAAAAAAGTTTTTTCTAATATTCAGCCTCAAACTCCCTAACCGCAAATTGAGACCATTGCTCCTTGTTCTGTCCTCTGTTACTACCAAGAACAGTCGAGCTCCATCTTCCTTAGCAACCTTCAACTACTTGAAGGGATGCTCTATCAACTCCCCCCTCAATCTTCTCTTCTGCAGACTAAATAAGCCTAATGCTTTCAGTCTATCCTCATAGGGCTTGTGCTCCAACCCTTTAATCATTTTGGTTGCCCTCCTCTGAACTCTCTCTAGCATGTCCCTGTCCTTTTTGTAGCGGGGAGCCCAAAACTGAACACAGTATTCTAGATGTGGACTCACCAGTGCAGAATAGAGGGGAAATGATCACATCCCTTGATCTGCTAGTAATACTTCTTTTGATGCAGCCCAGTATGTCGTTGGCCTTTTTGGCAGCAAGAGCACACTACTGACTCATATCTAGCTTCCCATCCACCATGACCCCCAGGTCCTTTTCTACACTGCTGCTACTTAGCTGAATGTTTCCCAGCCTGTAGCAGTGCATGGGATTTTTCCGTCCCACATGCAGGATTTTACACTTGTCCTTATTGAACTTCATAAGATTTTTATTGGCCCACTGTTCCAATTTATCTAGGTCTCCCTGAATCCTGTCCTTGCCCTCCAACGTGTCTACTTTTCCCCCCAGCTTGGTGTCATCCGCAAACTTACTGAGAATGCAGTCTATTCCATCATCCAGATCATTGATGAAAATGTTGAACAGAACTGGCCCCAGGACTGACCCCTGGGGCACACCACTCGTGACTGGTTGCCAGCTAGACATGGAACCATTGATTCCTACTCGCTGAAACCGTTGATCTAGCCAGTTTTCTATCCACCTTATAGTCCACCTATCCAACCCATACTTCCTGAATTTGCCAATGAGAATGTTGTGGGAAACTGTATCAAAAGCCTTCCTAAAATCAAGGTATATCACATCAATGGTTCTTCCTGCATCCAGAAAACCAGTCATCTGCTCATAGAAGGAAATGAGATTGGTCAGGCATGATTTACCCTTGGTAAATCCATGCTGACTGTTCCTGATCACTTTATTTTCTTCTAAGTGTTTGAGGATGGATTCTTTAAGAATCTGCTCCAGAATTTTGCCAGGGATTCAGGTGAGGCTGACTGGTCTGTAATTCCCCGGATCCTCCTTTTTCCCTTTCTTGAAAATAGGCACTACATTTGCTTTTTTCCAGTTCTCTGGCACCTCCCCCGTTCTCCATGAGTTTTGAAAGATAACAGCCAGCGGTGCTGCTATCTCATCGGCCAATTCCCTCAGCACCCTTGGATGCAGTTCGTCCGGCCCCATGGACTTGTGCACATCCAGCTTCTTTAAGCAGTCCCTAACCTGACCTTTCGTCACCAAGGGCCTCTCTTCTTCTCTCCAATCTGCCATACCCATGGTAGTGGGCTGGGAGCTGACCCTGCCTGTGAAAACTGAAGCAAAAAAAGCATTGAGCACTTCAGCTTTTTCTTCATCCTCTGTCACGAGGATGCCTGCCCCATTCAGCAAAGGACCTACACCATCCCTGATCCTTTTCTTGTTATTAACATACTTGTAGAACCCCTTCTTGTTATCCTTTACATCCCTCGCTAGCCGCAGCTCCATTTGTCCTTTGGCCTTTCTGATTTTATCCCTGCAGTCCCTAGCAATATCTTTATTATGCCTCCTTGGTCATCTGACCAAGCTTCCACTTTCTGTAAGCTTCCTTTTTATGTTTAAGCTCACAGCAGAGTTCTCTGCTAAGCCATTCTGGCTGCCTCACATGTTTGTTCTTTCTCCTAATTGGAATGGCAACTTCCTGTGCCCTTAGCAGGGTTTCTTTAAAATATAACCAGGTTTCTTGGATTCCTTTCCCCTTCAGATTAGCTTCCCAAGGGATCCTGCCCATCAGTTCCCTGAGGGAGCCAAAATCTGCTCTTTTGAAGTCCAGGGTTTTTGTTTTGCTTCTTTCCTTCCTTCCTTTAATGAGCATCCTGAGCTCAACCATGTCATGGTCACTACTGCCTAGCTTGCCATTTACCTCTACGTCCCTGATCAATTCTTCCCTGTTTGTGAGCAGCAAGTCGAGCAGTGCAAGGCCCCTAGTTGGTTCCTCCAGCATTGGTACTAGAAAGTTGTCCCCAACACACTCTAAAAACTTCTTGGATTGCCCATGCACTGCTGTATTGGCCTCCCAGCAGATGTCAGGGTAATTGAAGTCCCCCATGAGCACCAGGGCCTCTGATCTACAAGCTTCCGCCAGTTGTCCATAGAACACCTCATCCACCTCCTGCTTCTGGTCTGGTTGTCTATAGCAGACCCCCACCACAACATCCCCCTTGTTGCTTTCCCCTCTTAATGTAACCCACAGACTTTCTACAGGCATGCTTCCACTTCCATAATGGAGCTCTGAGCAGTCATAGAGCTCTTTTACATATAGTGCTACTCTTGCCCCTCTTCTTCCTTGCCTGTCTTTCCTGAACAGTTTATACCCATCCATGGCAGAGCTCCAGTCATGCAGACTATCCCACCACGTCTCCGTTATTCCTATGATATCATAGTTCCTTGCCTGGACTAGTACTTCCAATTCTTCCTGTTTATTTCCTAGGCTCCTCGCATTAGTGTATAGGCACCTAAGATACCCAGTCACTTGCCCTATTTTGTCAGTTTGGTTTTCAATTCTATTACATATACCTGCTTGCATTTTTTCTTGGAGTCCTCCTCCCCCACTCTCCTCATGTGTTGGTGCTTCAGTGGAACATTTAAGACAATTATTTGATCCCCCCTGCCCCATGTTCCAACTACCTTCTCTTTTATTCCTGGTACTACAGTCCCAACACCCCCCAAGTTCTATCCCTTCCCTCAGATCACCCACATTGCCACTTACCTGTGGGCTTTGGTCTCCTTCCCCCGTTGAACCTAGTTTAAAGCCCTCCTCAATAGGTCAGCCAGTCTGTGCCCAAATACAGTCTTCCCCTTCCTGGACAGGTGAAGGCCATCTCTGCCTATCAATCCTCTGTCCTGAAACAGAACTCCATGGTCAAGGAAGCCGAATCCCTCCTGACCACACCATCTTCTCAGCCAGGCATTCACCTCTAGGATGCATCTGTCTCTCCTCAGGCCTCTAGCCTTGACTGGAAGGATTGATGTGAACACTACCTGTGCTCCAAACTCCTTCACTCTCGCTCCCAGAGCCCTGAAGTCACCTTTGATCTGCTGAGGATCACCTCTCGCAGTATCATTGGTACCCACATGGATAAGAAGCATGGGGTGGTAGTCTGAGGGGCAGATGATTTTTGACAGTCCCTCCGTAACGTCTCTGATATGGGCACCTGGCAGGCAGCATACCTCCCTAGAGGCCTTGTCAGGGCGACAGATGGGTGCCTCTGTTCCTCTCAGGAGGGAGTCCCCAATCACCACAACCCTACGTTTCCTCTTAGGTGAGGTGGCTGTGATCTCCCCAGCCTCTGGGGTGGATGGTCTCTCCTCTACCTACCGCCTTCATCGTGTCCAGCACCGCATAACGGTTCCTCACCACAATGGATGGTGGGATGTGAGCAGGTGTGGAGCACAGTCTGCTGCCAGAGGTGACCAGCTGCCAGTGTCCTCCCTCTGCCATAGGCATCCCATCCGTTTCCAGAGCTGTGGCAGTAGCCCTTGGGACTGGGATAGGGACCTCCTCCTTGCAGGTCTCATTGTGTGTCAAGGAACTTTTCCAGGGCATAGATACCCCTGAGTTGTGACACCTCCTCCTGTAACTCTCCTACGTGCTTCCGGAGAGATGCCACCAGAAGGCACCTATCACATAGGCTGATCTCCCTAGCCTGATCATCAGTGGCAGGAAAATGAAGGCCACAGTCCTTGCAAATCCACACCAGGATCTGGGTGGAGATATCCATCGTCAGACACTCTGTCTGGCTACAAACAGTGGCAAAGGAAACAGCAGGGGCACTGGCACCAGCAGTGTGGCTCCTCTTCACCATCTTGGCCTCACCAAACTCCTCCTCAAACTCCCTCGCAAACTCCCCTGTTTGCTGTCCCCTGTTCGCAAGGTTGATGTAGTCTCATTTCCTATCTGATCTGTAGTACCTGAGCACTGTAAACTGTTCTTTAAAAACAATGTAATCATCAAGATTTATGAAACACCAATCTGTTTTTTAAACATTTTCTTTTAAAACATCCATTGTATTTTTAGATCATATTGTATTTCAGAATGAGGAGGGATTTCAAGTTTTTCCTTCTCTTCTTCCTTGTGAAGAATAACTCCTTCCTTTTGACATTGGAGGCAACTACCACCAGTTTTCTTTCTAAGTGGGGTGGCTAGGGCAATAAGAAGGTCTCTCCACCCAACAAAAACTGACAGTGGTTGCAAAACTCAGGATTTGCAGAGCCATGGTATAAATATTCAAGCCTTTTCAACCTAGCCACCCTGAAGAGTGTAAAGACAGTCAGTTGATTTCAGTGCCCTCATTCTTAACTAAGTGTAACCTGCTACCTGTGTTTTGAGCTAACTTGCAAAATTACCTCTTTTGAACCAACAGTTTGCCTTTTCCCTTACTTGTTCCCTCTGATCCATATCCACAAAGGTTCTTAGATTTCTAATTCCTAGTCTTAAACAGCACTATGATCTGCAGAACCCCATTTAACTGTTACCTGACACTAAGTCTTAAACTGATTGGTAGCTAAGTTTTCAGAGTATGTTTCCTAGGCACCTATGTTTATTTCCAAAGGGATAGCCGTGTTAGTCTAGTCCAGCAAAAAAACAAGGAGTCGTGTGGCACTTTAAGACTAACAGATTTATTTTTCGCATGAGCTTTTGTGGGAGAAAATCCCACTTCCTCAGATGCTTTGAAGATGGGTGAACTTACAGAATGGAATGAAAATAAATGCAAGGGGGGGTGTAAAACAGAGGATCGGGTCATACAGTAACAGCAAATCAGGGCAGTTGTTAGGTTCAAACCCTGGGAAGCCTGAAGTCAAATTACCTTTTGTAATGGGAAAAGAACCCATAGTCTCCATTCAATCCTGCTGTCACAGAATTTATTTTGCATATTAATTTGAGTTCAGCTGTTTCTCTTTGAAGTCTTGATGTCCCAGTCACATCTCTGATGACAGTCGTTAACAAATCATTTATCGAGTGATTAGAAAGATGGAAGTGCTCAGCAACTGGTTTCTTTGTTCTGTGATTTCTGATATCAGCTCTGTGCTCATTAATCCTTTTGTGCAGCGATCATCCTGTTTGTCCAATGTATAAGGTGTTGGGGCATTTCTTGCACATGATGGCATAGACCACATTAGTGGATGAGCAGGTAAATGAGCCTTTGATGGAGTAGCAGGCTTGATTAGAACCTGTGATGGTATCTGTTGTGCAGATATGTGGACAGACTTGGCAGCGTGGTTTGTTGCAAGGGTGTGTGCCTGCTTCAGTGTTTCTGTTGTTAGATTTGTAGTTGCTGGTGAGTATCTGTTTAACATTGGGTGGTTGTCTGTAGGCAACGAGAGTCTGTCTCCCAAGGCTTGAGAGAGAGAGGGATCATCTTTTAGAATAGGCTGTAGGTCCTTAATGTTCTGTTGCAGAGGTCTGATTTGGGGGTTGTATGTGGTGACTAGTGGCGTTCTGTAGTTTTCTTTCTTGGGCCTCTCCTGTAGTAGATGACTTCGGGGAACCCGTCTAGCTCTGCCAATTTGTTTTCTTACTTCCCCAGGTGGGTACTGTAGGTTCAAGAATGCTTGATAGAGATCCTCAAGATGTCTGTCTCTGTCTGAGGGATCAGAGCAGATGCGGTTATATCTTAGGGCTTGGCTGTAGACAGTGGATCGTGTGGTGTGTTTAGGATGGAAGCTCGAAGGATGTAGGTAAGTATTGTGATCAGTAGGTTTTTGGTACAGGGTGGTGGTGATGTGTCTATCCCTGATTTGTACTGTAGTGTCAAGAAAGTGGATCTCCTGTGTGGAGTGTTACAGCCTCGATTTGATGGTGGAGTGGAAATTGTTGAAATTTCTGTGAAAATCTTCAAAAGCATCACTGCCGTGCCTGTGGGCATCTCACCTGTGAAGTCTGATCTGGTAAGTTGGGTTCCATTCAAAGTCTGGTTGGAAATGGTGCCAACCTTATAGGATTTAATCCAATGTTTTGGGAACTCACATGGGATTCAGGAGACAAGGATTCAATGGCCCTTAGCAGGATTTGAAGAGGGGTCTGTACGCTTTGCCTGCATTAACCACTTGGCTGTGGACATTCTGAGATAGTTTCTCTAATTCTGTCCTGTTTCAGTTGTTCAGCTATAGATAAATAGTCATTAGAGCAGGGGAACTGGACCCTCAGTCACCCACTTAGGGTGGAAACATTTATTACGGGTATGCCTTCACTGGAGCCTTACGTCGACTTAACCTCCCTTAAGCTGATGTAAGGAACTCCACATCTAAATTGGGCTCCTATTAAGTCAATTTAAGCACTTGCTTAAGTTGACTTAAGTCCTGCCCCTAAGGTCAACTTAAGGCTTAAATTGACCTATTTTAAAGGCAGGAGTTGGGGCTTAAGCCTGGCCCCTGCCCTGCTCCGGGGGCCTAGTCCAGCTCCAGCTGTCACCAGCAAGTGGCTTAGAGTTTGATCCAGCCTTGAGCCGCCTGCTGTGGGCAGCAGGGGGCTTGGAGCCTGCTCCTGCCACTGCCAGCAAGTTGCTTGGAGCCCCGTGTGGGCCTGAGCCATCTGCTGCTTGTGGCAGCAGCTGGCTCCAAGCTACCTGCCTGACTGGAGCCCTGGAGCTGGATTGGGACCCTGGGGCGTGGCAGGGGGCGAGGCCTGGGCCCTGGTTATGTTCACTAGTGTAGACACAGCCTTAAGTCGATCTTGTTAAGTCGACTTAACTGAGCCCCTCAGTGTAGACATAGCCTAACAGATTATAGAGTTGGGGGATCCCTTTTTAAATCTTTTGACTTCTAAAGCAGACACGGGAATTTAATTGATCTGTTTCCCAGATGAGTACCCTAACCTGAAAAAACTATTCATGCAACTTTAAGGCTATCCAGTAAAAGTCCCAATAATAATACTGGTAAAAAATAAGGTTCCCAGAGCTATTTTCATTTCCATGTGGCATTTTCTGTTCCTGTTTTTGTAGTTAAGTTTTTAGCTTAATATATTACTGGATATCCTGTAAAACACTTCAGAACACTCAGGAAGTAAGATAATGAGTCTGGAAGCTTAACTTTTTTACATTTCCCAAGTGTCACTTTTACTTTGCAAATTTAAGAGTGAATTAAGTTTGCATTTAAAATCATCTATATGAAGACAGCAAGAGCATCAGAAAGGATTATAATTCAAGAAGAATTAGGTGCATGTGGAGGGGAAGGGGGAACAGGCATATCATACTCAATTTCTGGTTATCTTAAACAGTCTGCAGAAAAAGACAGACCATATTTAACCAGAATATCCACAGTAGTATGTTAACATAGCAACTAAAAACAGAACTGGCATTTTAATTTAAATATTCAGAATAGCCAGCCCAAAAAAACCCCACAAATAGCACAAAAGCAATTACTGTTTGTGTTGCTGTGAAAATGTATTACTTGGAATCCTCTATATCAGATGTTATATTGAATAAGTCTAACTTTCACATAGTTGGCTGACTTGCAACTCAGCTCAGATTGCTTTGCTCCTGCCTTATCAAAATAAGAATGGTAGTTGGAGTCTGTGCTGTTCTTGCTGTGATTGGCATCAAGAAAGCATGCTAGTGTGCCAGTTGCAAGAAGCTGGCTGAGATACTTGTGTTAGAGACAAATAATCAATCCAGGGAAGTGTCAGAAATAAAACTTTGAGACTAAGAATAAAGGCAGTTGAAGCATAGAGCTCTGTTTCTCTCTTTTCTGTTTTCTTCCCAAAATATAGATTTTTAATGAAGCGATGTACCTTATAAAATCAAGCTAACAGTACATTCCAAACTGTGGGCATAACAGAGTCAAAGAAAGAGAGACAAATTTTTTTAGGTAACTTGTGTATCTCCCTTCAACTGCCGCTAAAAATATTGAGCAGTCTAGACCTGCCGTATATCTCTTCTGCTTATATTTTTTAAGACATTTTTTCATTTATGGTTTATTTGTTAACCCAAGCAAACTTTGATTATTATCCAAAAGCTAGAAGGGTCTGGTTGCTCTCTACTTGGTATGTTTCATTGTTACACCAATACTCTATGATTCTACTTTCCTTGGAATGTACATATAGTACATACCGAAGTTGTGAACTGACTGAAGATTCTACACTGAAAAGGAAAATAAGAAATTTTATATCTTCATAGAGAACTCTACAGCTGTTTAAAATCCACTTTCCTGATTGATGGGAATCATATTGTCTAATGAAGAAAAAAATAGAACTGCTTAATAGTTTTCCATAGTAACATTTGTAACATTTTTGCATAGGGTGGTGCCTAATTCCTTTTTACTTGCTGGAGGTGTTGCATCTAAAAAACAGTAACTTCTGTAACACTGATTTACTTCCTTCAAGTACCACATTACTAGAGACCAATACTACAAACTGTTAATCATGTGAATAGTCCAGCTGAGTAAGAGTGTATGGGTCTTGTCCCTTACTCAGTATAGCTATGGGAATTAGTTGCAGTCTAGTGCATTATTACATATTTTAAAGGATACCTGTAGTTAATAATTAATAATAGTACTTGGCACTTATATAGCACAAACTCATTAATTTCAGATAAGTTGAATGTGTTGATAAATAAGGCTCACACCTTTGACTAGAACTCCACGATAAATCTTTTTTGAGAGTCAATTAAGTGTACAAATCAAAGCAAAAACATTATCCTTCCCTTCTTCTTTTTAAGCCCTTGAATACAGAGCAGCAGTGCAAAGAATCCTTAAACTGATTTAATGGGACATACATGAATTCTCCAGGGTAGAAGAATCTCATGTGCTGTATAGTCTCCCTGGATGTTCTTGCATCTCTCCTTCCCTCTGTTGCCTGCCAGATGTAGGGCATGGCTGGGGAAAGGAAGACATGGCCCTCAGCTAAAGAACATTATACAATATAGAAAAACTCTGAAATAGATGGCAGAACTTGGTGCCCCCCAAACTGAGATGGACACAGAATAACTGGACCTAAGAATCTGATTTATAGTTCACATTGCCATTAGTCTAGTTACTTCCACGTTAGCTCTCCTTGCCCTATGCTATCAATACTCCTAGCTATCCTTGAGAGACCTTGGACTTCGGGGGGGGGGGAGGGGTATCCATTGGTGACCTTCCAGAAAACACCATTTTGGACACTATGGATGTAAAACCTCTTTACACCAAAATCCCACACAAAGATGGATTACAAGCCATTAGGAGAACTATAGAATCATAGAAATTGGAAGAGACCATAAGAGGTCATAGAATCCAGTCCCCTGCATTCATGGCAGGACCATGTATTCTCTTAAACTATCCCTGACAGGCACTTGTCTAACGTACTCTTAAAAACTTCCAATGATGAAGATTCCACAACCTGCCTAGGCAACTTATTACAGTGGCAAATCACCCAGACAGTTAGGAATTTTTTTTAATGTTCAATGTAAATCTCTCTTGCTGTAGTTTTAAGGCCATTGCTTCTTGTCCTGTCATTGTCAATTAAGGAGAACAATTTTACTCCCTCCTCCTTGTAACAACATTTTAGGTGCCTGAAAACTGTTATGTCCCCTCTGTCTCCTCTTTTTAGACTAAACAAGCCCAGTTCTTTCAATCTTCCCTCATAAGTGTCCCAGACCTCTAATCATTCTTGTTGCTCTTCTCTGGACTTTGTATGTGTGCAATGAATTGTTCTTTAAGTGGAGTACTTTGCCAATGTTCCCTCTAAGCTGCGCTGGCGCGCTGCAGCGCAGCCCGCCGCAGCCGCCAGCACAGAGAAGGCTGCTGGCAGCACACGGCTGGCAGCCAGTGTCCTTACACAGAGCTCCTGTGGAGCAGGGAGTTTTCAAAACTCCCGCCCAGAGAAGCTCTAACGGAGCATGCCCAGAAAATCTGAGCATGCTCCATAGTGCTTCTCTGCCCCAGGAGTTATGGCTGGGCCGTCCGGCTCCAGTCCAGCCCCAAGGTAAGTTTGTGGGGGCCACTGGGAGCGGGGGGGGCGAGTGGGAAGGGGGAGATGCTGCTGGGAGCAGGGGGGTGCTGCCAGGAGTGGGGGAAGAGGCCGCCGGGGATGGGGGGGGCGAGCAGGAGGGATGCTGCCGGGAGTGGGGGGGGGTGCTGGGAGCGGGGGGGCGAGCGGGAGCAGGGGGGATGCTGCCAGGAGCGGGGGGGAGTGAGTGGGAGGGGGAGGGCTGTGCAGCGGGCCCCGGGGGGGCACAGCGAGCAACAGGAGTTGCTCAGCTGCCTGCTCCGCTTAGAGGGAACAATGCTTTGCACTTGTCTTTACTGAACTTTGTTCTGTTTACTTCAGACCATTTCACCACTTTGTCCAAATCATTTTGAATTGTGTTTCAATCCACCAGAGCACTGGCAACTCCTCCCAGGTTGGTCTCATCTGCAAAATTAAGTGTACTCTCTATGTCATCATCTAAAACATTAATGAGAATATTGAATAGAACTGGATGCAGAACCTATCCCTGCTTTTCCCCCGCTTCTTATGCCCTTCCAGCCTGGCTGTGAACCATTGATGATTACTCTATGAGCATGGTTATCCAATCAGTTTTTTACCCATCTTATAGTAGTTCCATCTAGGTCATACTTCCCTAGTTTGTTAATAAGAAGGTGGTGCTAGACCTTATCAAAAGTCTTACTGAAGTCTAGATACACCACATCTATTGCTTCCCCCAAGTCTTTTTACTCAATCTTAGACAGATATTAGGTTGGTTTGCCCCAATTTGTTCTTGACAACTCCATGCTGACTATCACTTAATACCTCATTCTCTTCTAGATGTTTTTAAATGGATTCCTTAATTATTTGCTCCGTTATTTTTCCTGGTACGGAAGTTAAACTGATTGGTCTTTAATTCCCTGGGTTGTTTTTATTTCCCTTTTTTATAGATTGGCACTATATTTGTTCTTTTTCAGTCCCCTTGGACCTCTTCAGTCTTTCCTAATATAAGATAATAGCCAATTGCTCAGATATCTCCTGAGTCAGCTCTTTGAGTATTCTAGGGTGCATATCATCAGGCCCTGGGCACTTGAAGACATCTAATTTGTTTAGGTAATTTTTAACTTGTTCTTTCCCTATTTTAGCCTCTGATACTATCCCACGTTTACTGCCTGCCCCTATGTCAGGCATCCAATCACCACCAACCTTCTCCATGAATACCAAAACAAAAAAAAACATTTAGTTCCTCTACCATTTGCACAGTTTTATTTTTTCCCTTCTTTGAGTAACAGTTCTACGCTGCCCTTGGTCTTCCTCTTGTTTCTAATGTATTTTAAAAAATGTTTTTTTGCTACCCTTTATGCCTTCAGCTAGTTTGATCTCAGTTTGTGGCTTGGCCTTTCTGATTCCCTCCCCCACACTACATAACTGTGTTATTTGTTTAGTCATTCTTTGTGATTTGTCCCAGTTTCCACTTTTTGTGGGACTCTCTTTCCTTATTTTTAGATAATTGAAAATCTCCAGGTTAAGCCAGGGTGGTCTCTCTTCCTATCCTTCCTATGCACTGGAATAGTTTGCTCTTGTGTGTTTAATACTACCTCTTTGAAAAACTGCCAACTGTCTTCAGTTGTTTATCCTCTTAGATATGCTTCCCACAGAATCCTACCTACCAACTCCCTGAGTGTGCTGAGGTCTGTTTGCCTTCTTGAAATCCACTGTCTTTGTTTTGTTGTTCTCTACCATTTCATGATCACTTTCACCTAAGTTGCCTTCCACTTCAAATTCTCAGCCAGTTCCTCTCTTTGTCAAAATCAAGTTGAGAATTGCCTCTCCTGTAGTAGCTTTCTCCACATTTTTGAAATTGTCTCCAATACATTCCCAGAACTAAAGCTTACTGCAGAACTGGAATTCATATGCAGACTAGACACCAATGCCTTAGGGTTAAATAGGGATTTGGGTTTTTTTTTTTCTCATTATGATAGGTGATGTCTGCCTTCTTTTTATCTCACTTCTCTAATATGCTGTTCTCTACTGTTTGAATATAATAAACAGTTTTGATTTGCTGTAAATAGTCTGACCTGGTACTATGACTTACACTTCTCTGCATTTATTTTCCTCCCATTCTGTAAGTTCTCCCTCTTCAAGCATCTGACAAAGTGGGATTTTTTTCTCTCTTGAAAGCTGAAAGCTCAAAGCTCATGCGATAAGTACATTTGTTAGTCTTGAAAGTGCCACAAGGCTTCTTGTTTGTTTTTTGTTGTTTTTTTTCTTTTTGCTGAACTACATTGACATGGGTACCCCTTTGGAACTGATGTGTCCTTACACATACCACAAGAGATCCCTGTAAAATGCAAGGAGTAATCACACAATATGAATGACTGGCGTTTTGTCAAGTACCGGTACTGCTTGGACCAGATCAATCTTTTCTAAATTACAGTTATTTATTAATGGAGCACAGTGGGTGCTCCTGGTGTCTGGGATGTAGTATAGATCTTTACTTCCTATCAATGGCATCTGGTGTACTTTGGGGCAAGTGGGGAGAGTTAGGGAGAAGCTTGAGACAGTGAAGGGTTTGAGAGGAAAACAGGGGCAGTGTGGGGCCTGCCCTCCATACCTTCTCCTTATGTGTGCCTAGCTTGTCCTCCCCCTGAGGAGTTTTACTTGCAGGAGCTCAGGAGCAAGGCTGCTCAGAAATCATCCAGCTACAGCTCTGTCCTGAGCTCCATTGAGTGATCTCCCCTTTTTCAGAGGCTTTGTTACATTTTTTTTTTTCAAATGCAGTTATGTCAAGAGTATTTCCTTTCTACCACTTTCTTTTAAAGCCTTGGGAAAGTAGCCCTTTTACTTCAATGCAGTAACTTATTATGCATACATGTGATATCAATAATTGCCCGATGTTCCAGAGGAAATTTGGTTGGGAGAGGTGTATACAAGTGGTAGAACGAAGCTGTCAATCAGTCAAACTGAACACTTCTTACTCTGCAATATGCTGTGAATTTGCTACAGTTCATATCTTGTGGTTTCTGGCGTATTTTTATACAGTCAGCAGATATTACTGATGGGGGGCCAGCTGGCATTCTGACTGTCACTTTACTGTATGTAGATTAAGTATGATGCCTGGAGGAGAGCAGCTGACTGCTAGCTTTTTAGAACTATCTGTTAGATGCTTCTTCTGCATGTACATTAACTGCTGAAAAGGCTGTAACTTAAACAACTTTCCTGTTCTCCGTTGCTGCCTTAGTAATAGTTGTCATGTAGAGTTCTTTATTACTCAGAGTATTGCAAAATACAAACCTTATGCCCTTTTTTCATAGGAGACTAATAGTATCCCCATTTCACTACTATACCATTTGCCAAATCAATGTAATAGCAAGGATTAGGACTCTGAAGATTCTGGCTCCTACATGTGTGCTTAACCTACTGCACCATATTGCTTGCCCTGTCACTTAATGGGCAGCAGCTAACAAAGATGATGAATCAAACATCAATCTGGTGTTTTAATCAATGCCCATGTTTCACTTCCATACAACAGAGTTATTATAATAGAGGTTCTGTAGATCCACAGTTCTGTGGCAATCTTGATGTCACGCTATCCCCTCAGAGGCCTTTTAAGAGCCTGAAACATGGCAGCAGCTCTGGTATGTAACTGTCCAGATCTCTCAAGCATGATCACTGTCTCTGGCATTGTCCAAGTGTTTGACAATTGCCACATGCTTGACATCCTGTCCAGACAGACTAGTACATAGTTGGTTCTAATTTGAAGCTTCTGGCTGCTTGATGTTAATGATCAGGAACTTCATTTTAACCCAATTAATAACCAAGCCAATATGTGCTGATTCTTGCCTGACCAGTCTGGCCATCAGCTGCAGAAATTCACCAAACTGTGCCAAAAAGACAAGGCAACAACATATTTGAGATCTCAGAGCAGAATGTTGTTCAGCTCTGTGTCTAACCGCTGCCTCATGAAGTTCATCCATCAATGCCAAAATAAAACAACAATGGTGATGAGAACTCAGCTTTTGCCAAACTACTATGGAGACAAAGCTATGATATGCATCTGCCAATAACTTGAATATAGCTTTCCATTCCATTATAGAGTTCCTCCATCAATGACATTTCTATCATTACATTATCTCCTCACAAGCCTACCTCATGCACTGAATAAAAGACCTGCAGGAAGCTTATAAAAGTGTTGAAAACAAATTGTTTAAATTTAGCCATCTTTTCTGCCTCAAAATACAAAACTGTCTCAAGATAAAGATCTGGTCCACAGTAGCATAAACAGGCTGAAGGTGCACTGAGAATCCTGGCCTTTGCTAGTGCCACAACATGCACCACTGACTCAAGACGTTAACATTAAAATGAACAGTTTCCCTGGAATAAACAACAGTGTAATACCCCCTGTAGTTGTTACATAGATCCTCATTGCCCCTTTTTGAACAAAGGCAGACTAACACCCTTCTTCCAGTCATCAGGGATGATACTAGTGTGTGGGATAGTGAGAGAACCCAAGCAGCCAGGATACCGGACAACCTGTCTTCACTAACTGTGGGGTGAAATTACAAACTCTTGGTGCCTTTCACACTTTGTCAGAAGTGGTGGGCACCCATCTGGGACAGGAACAAATGTGTGCTGCAACAGCGTGGAAACAGGCTGGAGTGACAGCATGCCCTAGAGCAGGAGCAAGGACTACTGCCAGAATGACTGGGTAATGGCTTGAATCAGCTTCAGCATCTGTGGTTTTACTTAACTCACTTAATTTTTGCAGCTGCATGGACTGTTTTGTCCTTTAACATCACATGAAATTACTTACACACCCATTAAAAAATGAAATACATTGTTTCCAACTTCAATTGAGCAACAATTTTGGTATCTGCTGCGAGTGTTCAGAGAACCATTCCCAGCTGTGATATTAATATTGTATTGTTTATTAGGAAGGTAACTTGCTGTCTTACTTCAAGTTGAAGGCCAGGATTGTGTCCCAGTGAGATAATAATGGTATATTTCTTAGCACAAAAGTATTGGTCTAATTATTTTTTTTAATTGTACCACAGTAGCAAGCAGTTACATACATTATAGTTAATGTGACTCTAGTATGCATTTGGCACCAAATCATCCTGTTGTTAATTTACCTCCAGCTCTTAAAACAGAAAGTCATTGCCTAATGAATTCTTATTCTTCAACATTAACATAAGGACACAGGACAAAAATCTGCACAGAATTTTTGAAGGCAGGAAGGAATTTTCTAGGAAAATACTTCAAGAAAGTGAACTTTTTCTCTCTCTTCACTAATATCCAAAGACAGCTGCAAATTGAATGTATGCAACATTTGTGTTTTGTAAGAATTCTCAGTCTAGAACATTGTATACTGTACCCTGTAAAAAGTATGCTACTACCAGGCCATTACATTCACTGATTATCCTGTAAATGCAGTATCACTCAGATTATCCAGATAGGGTCATATTAAAGATCCAAACACTTAATCAGCCATTGCTTGGTTTTTAATATTTTGACATTATTTTAAGAAAACTGGCATTAAAGCATAAAGGAAAATATAATCAAGATGGAATTTGATGTTGGGTGGAAAAAAAAGTAATATCAACATGATCGTAAACCAGCTAGTTTGCAAATCCAGAGGTACTTTACAGTCACCATATCATATGTATGATTTCTGATGCCCATATAGACTGAGGGGGAAAATGTTTTTGGATCTCCCAAAATAGGCTGTCGCTATGCTTCCTGCTTGGTATCTGGGGAGACCTAAAGTTGTTGAGCACTCCTGTGAGGAGTACTGGGAGCTGAATGAGCCCAGCACACTGGCAGACTGTGCTGAAAGTGAAGAATTACATGAAGCATCTGCAGTAAAGAAGGAAGGGAAATTATAACAGGGAGTTAGTTGGCCAAAGCCCACAGAAGTGCATGCAAATTGCTTGACAAGGTTGAAACGTTCAAAAATTAACAAAATACCCCCCCCCCAACTGTCCCCCAACAAACAAACAAACCCTGACAACCAGAATAAAGCAATGGCTATGTTGCTGGAAAAATAAATGAGTTTGGAAGAATTTATTTCAGCCTTTGAAACAGAATGAAACAAACTAGTATACTTGTTTAGAAAATGCTAAGTAGCTATAAGATGGAGTTTGAATTGCTTACTATCTCTAATTTGATACACATGATATAATCAGAGAATATTCACATGCATAATTTTGCCTAGAGGGTGGTTCTTGCTTCAGGGGCTGCCTAAAGGTTTTGAAAGTGAAAAAATCTGGCTTGTTTACCTCAGATCTGTAGGAGACAGTTTAAATAGTTGAAAAAACAACAAGGAGTTGTGTGGCACTTTAAGACTAACAGATTTATTTTTTGCATGAGCTTTTGTGGGAGAAGATCCCACTTCCTCAGATGCTTCGAAGATGGGTGAACTTACAGAAAGGAAAAACTAAATGCAAGGGGGTGTAAAACATAGGATCGGGTCATAAAGTAACAGCAAATCAGAGCAGTTTACAGGCTTAAAGAATGGGAAGCCTGAACTCAAATTACCCTTTGTAATGTGAAAAGAACCCATAATCTCGATTGAGTCCTGCTTTCACAGAATTTAGTTTGCATATTAATTCGAGTTCAGCTGTTTCTCTTTGGAGTCTTGATGTCCCAGCTACATCTCTAACGACAGTCGTTAACAAATCCATCATCGAGTGATTAGGAAGATGGAAGTGCTCAGCAACTGGTTTCTTTGTTCTTTGATTTCTGATATCAGCTCTGTGCTCATTCAATCTCTTACGGAGCGATCGTCCTGTTTGTCCAATATATAAGGTGTTGGGGCATTTCTTGCACATGATGGCATAGACCACATTAGTAGACGAGCAGGTAAATGAGCCTTTGATGGAGTAGCAGGCTTGATTAGGACCTATGATGGTGTTTGTTGTGTAGCTATGTGGGCAGACTTGGCAGCATGGTTTTTTGCAAGGGTGTGTGCCTGCTTCAATGTTCTTGTTGTTAGATCTGTAGTTGCTGGTGAGTATCTGTTTAAGATTAGGGGGCTGCCTATAGGCAAGGAGTGGTCTGTCTCCTAATGGTTGAGAGAGAGAGGGATCATCTTTTAGAATAGGCTGTAGGTCCTTAATGATCTTTTGCAGAGGTCTGACTTGAGGATTATATGTGGTGACTAGTGGTGTTCTGTTGCTTTCTTTCTTGGGCCTCTCCTGTAGTAGATGACTTTGGGGAACCCGTCTAGCTCTGTCAATTTGTTTTCTTACTTCCCCAGCTGGGTACTGTAGTTTCAAGAATTCTTGATAGAGATCCTCAAGATGTCTGTCTCTGTCTGAGGGATCAGAGCAGATGCGGTTATATCTTAGGGCTTGGCTGTAGACAATGGATCGTGTGGTGTGTTTAGGATGGAAGCTCGAAGGATGTAGGTAACTATACTGATCAGTAGGTTTTCGGTATAGGGTGGTGGTGATATGTCTATCCCTGATTTGTACTGTAGTGTCAAGAAAGTGGATCTCCTGTGTGGAGTGTTCCAGGCTCAATTTGATGGTGTCGTGGAAATTATTGAAATCTCTGTGAAAATCTTCAAGAGCATCCCTGCCGTGTGTCCAGATGATAAAGATGTCATCGATGTAGCGCAGGTAAAGAAGAGGTGTCTTGGGATGACACTTGAGGAAACGTTGTTCTAAGTCGCCCATAAAGATGTTGGCATATTGTGGGGCCATGCGGGTGCCCATAGCAGTGCCACTGATTTGGAGATATAAATGATCCTCAAATCTGAAATAGTTGAAGACTCCCCCTCTTATGTATCATTTTGCAAGGAGATAGTATATAAAAAATTAAAATAAAAGGAAAAATGCTAATTTTCAAAGCTATAACTTGCATGTGACTTGAGAAACAAGCTTGCTGCTGTGTTTTGATAATGGGATTAATTATCTCTTCTGGTGGCAAAAAGATATTTTTACTACTAACTTGGAAGTTTTGCTTGCCTTTGGCTTTTGATGCAAAGTTAATTTTAAGCATTGTTGCATGTGATTCTGCTGCAGAAAATTGATAAGGCAGTCTATTTCAGAACTGCACATGGAGTACGTGCACTTTGCAATAAATGGGGAAATAGTGTCAGATTTGAATTTTTTTCAAATCCCTTCCAAAAGTAAAGATTAATTCTACTCTGATATTTGCTTTGATTATTATAAAATTCTCATCCATTGTTTTGAATGAATATTGCTTATCTACTGAGTTTAAGTGGCTGGCAATATACAAATAAAAATGCTAACACTGGTTTGCTTTGGAACAATATTTAATTGTAACAGAAGGAATTATTGACACCATCAGATCTGAAGCTTTGCACAATGCTTTTCAATCACAAATTCCACCCGGTACTTTGTGATATTTTCTGTTTGTAGAAAGTATTGTGAAAAATTATTTAGGAATAGAAGAATAGGAATCCATTTACAAGACATGTTCATGTTGCTTTTAGATCATAAGACCATATATGTACTAATATGATATTTCATTCAAATAAATGACATTTTAAAGGGTAAGTATAGTGACAGATGTTTGGCATATTGTAAGATATGATGTGTAATCAGACTTTCATTGTGTTTGAAAAGTTTTACTTGTTTTTGCTATACCTATCAAACTTCCATGCATTTGTGGTCATTGCAACATTTGCTGTTTGTTTAAAATGGCAGGATTTCCTGGAATCTTTGGAATGTCTCCTTAAAATGTGTCTAACTCAGTTGTTAGTTTAACTTCTGTTAAAACATCAGTAATTATGACAGGACTTATACTTGTAAACACCATCAGTGGTAGGGATAGTAGTGCATCCAATGACAAAAACCACATGAAATACATATCTAAAAGGTTAAAATCTACATTTTCTTGTGTCTTTGTCAGAGAATACCTAAGTAAGAAAAAAGAATGGTGCATTCTGAATAATAATCTTTTCCTCTGGCCTTTAGTTCCACATAATATGCTAAAACTATAAATGCCTTCAAAATACCAAGCACATTTTTCTGTGAAACACTTCCATCTTTTTCATCTGCAATGTAATGTAAAGGCTACTGTTGAAATGGAAATATGGTTATTTCAGGATTTTTGTCCTAGTCCAACTTTAAGTCAGCCCACCTGCTTATGTTCGTCTAGACTTTGTGTAATGTGCAACCTGGTCTTTTTGTTATGAGGCCAGGCCATTTTCTTACTAATACAGTTGTGCCTTCAATAGATTCCCAAAGATTCTTAAGTCTCCCCCTTTGTCTGTTAACCAAATGGGTAACTGTAAGAACTGCACATTTTCAAGTGTTTTAATCTTTCTGGTAAGACAATAGGTAAAAAAAAAAAAAAAAAATTCAGAGCATATGGTAAGAAAGATGAACAAATTTCTTTCTGAAAAATATTTAGTTTGCAGGATTCTCCATCACCAGTAGTTTCTCCTCTGACAAACTATTTGTTTTCAACTCCCACTATTTGTTTTCAATTCTGTAGTGAATTATTAAATATAAAGGATGATTTAAAGTGATTTAATTATTTAATAGTGGTATAGTTTCAGTGGAAGCATTCTGTAGATATCAGTTCCTCATTCTCATCCACCTTCTGAGTTTTGACTGCTGGATTTCTGTCTTAGAGAGCATGCCATACTTCTCCTTGATGACTTCAACTTGCATACTGATATATTTGGCTCTATAGATTAGTGGTTCTCAACCTGTTGCAGGTTGCAACATGCTTGATGGCATATTCTGACCTTACAGAATACATGAGCCCACCTCCCCCAAGCTAAATCCAACAATTGCCCTGGCTCTGTGCAATGCACTTACTGTTGTGTGGAGATACAATAATGTGAACTGACACAGTGGTTGAGAACCACTGCTTTAGATGCCCATCTTCACACTCTGACATCCATGTGTGATCTGCAGTCACCTCACTCACCAAAATCGTTACTTGTTTGACCTGTTCTTCACCAAGAATTATTCCACTGAATTCTCAATCTTCAATTTTTTCCTACAACGATCACCTGGTTTTTTTGACCATTGCTCATTTGGCTCTTCCTTCTTGTTCTGTCATCAAGGACTTTCAGCAATCAGAAGCAATGACCTCTCTTCCACTCTTCTCCTCCTAAGCAACATTCATATAGTATTCTATCCATTCCATACCTTCCTCTCTTCTTCTCTCCCTTACTTAGGTGCACAGTGTCAATCCCAGTCCTGGTTCACTTCTTGTGTCTGCTCCTTTGCTACAGTTCCTACACAAGTGAGCATCTCTGGAAATTAATTCTGACAGTTGTACAACTATGCTGACTTCCCCTCACTTCATGCCTAGTATTTTTCTTGTCAAATAACTCTTTCACTCTGATTTAGAATTTATTGGTCATAATGGACCAAAAACTCAATTGAACAGTGTGATATAACAGCAAAAAGGGCTAATGGTTTAATGTATAAACAGGGGAGAAGCAAACAGGAGTTGAGTGTTTTTTTAACCTCTCTGTATGACTTTGGTGAGAATGACACTAGAATACAAGAAATTTTGTTGTTCACATTTTTAAAAAGATGGTGAGAAATTGGGGAGAGTGCAGAAAAGAGCCACAAAAATCATTCAAGAGCCAAAGAAAATGCTTTGCAGTGAGACTAAGGACTTGTCTACACTACAGTTTTGCTGACAAGTCAGCTTTTGTCAATAAAATATTGTAGGTGTACACACTGAAATATTCCTCCTCTAGATGTGACTGTACTGCTACCTAGCACGATAAAACCACCAAAATGAGAGTCGTAGGACTTTTGTCAATGTAGTTAGAGTAACACAGAGTCAGTATAGACACTGTGCTTTGTTAGGTTGCCCTAACTGGCCTCCAGGAGGTGTCCTACAGTGCCCATCTTGACCACTCTGATCACCAGTTTCAACTCTGCTGCCTGAAAGTAGCACAAGTATGTGCCTCTCTCTTACTTAAAGTGCTGGGAATTTTTGAATTTTCTCTTCCTGTTTTCTGGGTGTTCATTTTACACATCATCTTCCCAACTGTGCCAGCTTTCCACAGCAGACATGCTACCATATTGAGTATAGCAGAAAAGTTGACTATTCTGGTTCTATGGCAAGAGAAGGCTGTGTAGTCACAGCTTTGCTTCATCCACAGGAACTTGGATACCTATGGGCTGATTGCTAGTGGCATGCAGGAGCAGGGGCATGAAAGGGACATTCAACAGTTGAAGAGTTGAGGCAGATGTACCAGAAGGCAAGGGCAGTCAATTGTTCTGCTGAAGACATGCTCCTTCAACAAGGAGCTCAATGCAATTCTTGGCCGTTACCCCTCCTCCACCACCGAAAGCCCCACAGATACTTTGGGAGGACTGGAGGTAACACCAGCAAACTCAGTCCCAAGGCTGAAGTGCTGGACAAGAAAGTGGAGCTGGAGGACTATGTGGAACACATGACAGGGTTGTTTGGTGGCATTGACACATCAAGACCTTTTGCTGACTTCAGAGGGCTGAACCTAGTCCCAGCACTCTAGCTCTGGCATGCTTGATGTACAAGAGGGGAGCTTCGATAAATTCTCCTTCTGCTTTGAAACTGCACAGTGAGAGGACATTAAGTTCTCTTGTACTTTTTTATATAGCAGAGGAGGGATAAAGGGACAGAAATTAACAGTGCATCTAGGCAGTGGGGGCCCAGAAGGAAAGGTGGTAGATATTCCAGGTATCCTCCTTAAAGATCTCCAAGAAACTTTCCTGTAGGTATTCTGCAATCTTTTGTCAAAACTTCTTTGGCAGTGTTGCACTATATCTTTCCCTGCTACATGGCCATTATTTCTGCAGGGACAAAGTGACACAAAAGTTTGAAGTCACAAACACAGAAGAGATGAATGCTTGCATCTCTCATTGCCCCAAGGCATGAGATATCAGGTTCAATGACTCTAGCCCATGGAGAAGGATACCATCATTCAGAATAGTGTCCCTAGGCACTTGTAGTAAGTCCCTTTGCAAACCACCCATATCCTTTGTCCTTCTTGGCCTTAATGTACCCTTCCTTGAAAGCACTAGCTTCCTACTTTCTTTCTCTCCTTTTCATGAAGGTCAGGGCCAGTGCTATGTGACATATATTTGCTGACTCACTAAGGGTGGCTTTTTCTCACCTTGATATAACCACTCTGGGAAGAGTTCTTTCAAATGTAGTCTGATGATGGAATGACTGAGTTGGATTATTTCCCTAGCTTTTCACCTTGTAGTGTTAGAGCACAAAGCTCTAGTAGTCCCCGAGTCAATCCAAGTGGTCCCAAGACACACAAAGAGAGAAGGTCACAAGCGCATATATGCTTTATTACCTTACAGAGATCTCATGGAGCTAGCTCCCTGAGGGGTACAGTACAGCAAGTTTTATAGTACAGTCTACAGGAAAAGGGGTAAGGCGGGCACAGAGCCAATCAGAATTCACGGTCAGGGGCCGTATACCTTATATGTCTGGTCAGCTCACCTGGTCAGGGAAGGGTTGTTTCCTGATACGGTGCATCACCTCATCTGATGCTTCTGGGCCCATGTGACTGACCTGGAGATGGTGAGGACAGGTGAGATGTGACTACTCTGGGTCCCTGAAATGGTGTCTCAGGACCCAAAATGGAGTCTGGTGACTCATGCTAATCCCTTCAGTAGGAGGCTTTGAATTAAGTCATAAATATTAACTAATTTGATGGTCACAGTTGTCAGAGAAACAAAAAACACAACACACTGACAATTAGCAATCTATTTGTAGCAGGCCCCCTGTGAGGAGAAGGAGGTGATTTGTGGAAGAACTTAACTTGCGCTACAGAGGACAGATGTTTTGTTTCAGGAGCATTAAATTTGCTTTCAGAGGTTAGAAAACTGGAGTGCCCAGATTAATTTTAGTTGCTCAGATGAAATACAAGTTTGAGTGCCAGAAGTGTCAATAAGATTCCCTGAGAACTATTTACTAAATCTTTCAGCATGAATCTGCTTTTATGAACTATATTCGGAGGTTTATTTTACACAGAACTACTGGAAGCTTGACTGAACTCACAGTCTTTCTAATGTGAAATCTTTCTGGTACAGAGAGAAAATCTAATATGGCTACCCCCCATGGAACTTTCTGGTACAGCTTTTGTTGTTATCTAAATGGGCACATTGCAAGAGAAAAATAAAGTACAGAGTTCTTGTATTAGAATCCTGTTGCTTTTTACATGTATTCATATGTTATTAAAATTATTCATTTACATATGAATTAATCTGAAATTGTTGCAACAAAATTTATTGACGACAACGGGCACAGATAAACTTGAACAACATTAACATTATTGGGAAACTTGTATTTGTTGTAGCCATTTTTCTTTTTGGTTAACTTTTAATATAGGTCATCATTTTGGGGTTTACTGAAGTTAAGACTAGATGACTGATGCCTTTTGCTTTTAGGTCATGTGTTCAGATATGGCCCAAGTCACTAGTAAATTTAAAAAAAATCAATGAGATTTTAGCAACTCACCCCATTTGTGCCTTTAAAAATCTTCCCTATTGTCATTATATATGTGTTTTATTGTGCAAGAACTGCTGCCAATGTTCAGCTATGGTATCTTTAATGAAACTTCAGGGCAAATATATGTCCTTAAATGTATGCATGCAGATTTCCTTGGCTTCAGTGAGGGAAAGATTTATATATTCAAGGGTACAATTTTGCTTGTAGAAAATATTTAAAAAACATTTTTAGGGTAAAGTAATTAAATTGATAACCCAATATGGGTCCTCTATCCCCTATGCACAAGCAGATGTAGAACTATTATATGGCAGCTTCAAAAGAATCACTGATGCCTCCTGGTGGAAACTGCTGCATTGTGACAAGATAATGGGTAAACTGTACTTAGAATATTATATTTTATCCTTTATACAGCTGGAGAAAACTCGATGCTAAATATCAGAGTGAGAGGCAGTTGTAGGCAAAAAAAAAAAAAAGCTTTATAGTAAGTCAGATCCCACTAAGGAGAATAGAGAAGAGCATAAACTCTGGCCAGCCAACTGTGTAAGACCAATAATGCAATAGAAGAACAAAACTGTAGCATAACTAGCAAGAGACAACAATTTTATTTAAAGGGCAATCAGAGGTCTTGAACCCTCACCCCCACAAGGCTTATAAGAGCAGGTCAAGTCTGTCTTTCTACCTAGTGGTCTGCTAACAGATGTTAGATTAGAGCCTGACCTCTAACAGAGGACTGCATTCCTGGGTTCTGATTGGTGGAACCTTGGGGATCCTGATTGGTCCCCATCCCCTATTTAACTGCAGCATAGGAACAGGAAATTGTCCATACAACTGGGTGGCAGTTGTATGGGCAATGTCATAACCAATTTATAAAAAAAGCATCCCTAGGTGATCATGGCAATTACAGGTGAATAAGCTCAATTTCAGTAAGGAACAGAAATTATCAGACACAGCTGAACATGATATGTTGGGAAAGAGTCAACACAGCTTTTGTAAAGGGAGGTCATACCACACCTGTCTGTCAGAATTCTTTGAGGGAGTCAAACATATGAACAAAGGTGATTTAATGGATATCCTGTGTCTGGATATTCAGAAAGTTTGACACCAAACACTCTTAAGCAAAGTAAACAATTATGGGATAAGAAGGAAGATCCTCTCCTGTATTCATTACTGATTAAAAGATAAGGTACAAAAGGAAGGAATAAATGGTCAATGATCACAGTGGAAAAATGTGAATAGTGGAGTCCCCTACAGACCTGTACTGGGATCAGTTCTGTTCAATATATTCATAAGTGACCTTGAAAACAGGGTAAACAGTGAGGTGGCAAAATTTACCTATGATATTAAATTCCTCAGAAAGCTAAAACTAGAGCTGTCTGTGAAAAGTCAAATGTATCTCATAAAACTGCATGACTGGGCAACAAATGGCAGATAAAATTCAGTGTTGATAAATCCAAAGTAATGCATACTGGAAAAAAAAATACCAACTAGACTTAAAATGAAGGATTCTAAATTAGCTGTTACCACTTAGGAGAGAGATCTTGAAGTCATCATGGGTAGTTTTCTGAAAAAACTAAGTCTTTTTGACTACTACTGCACATTGCACAAATAGAATGCTAGGAACCATTAGGAAAGGGATAGATAATGAGACAATAAATATCATCAGGCCACTTTATAAATCCATGGAGCTCCTTGAATACTGAGTGTAAGCTGGTTGCCTCATCTTATATAATATATATATATATATATTATATATATTAGGAAAGGTACAGAAAAGTGCTCCAGAAATGGTATAGAACAGCTTCCATATGAGGAGGCATTAAAAAGACTGGGACTGTTTAACTTAGAAACAAAGCAATGAAAGAGAGATATGATAGAGGTTTATAAAATTAGGAATTGGTGTGGAGATAGTGAGAAGGGAAGTGTTAGTTACTCCTTCACATAACACAAGAATCAGTTCTTAGCCAAAGACCTGAACTGGCAACAGGTTTAAAACAAACATAAAGAGGTAGTTCTTCACACAATGCAGTTAACCTGTAAAACTTGCTGCCAGGAATTATTAAGGCCTTAAGTATAACTGCATTAAAAAATATCAGATAAATTCATGCAGGATTGGTCTATCAATGGCTATTTGCCAGATGGTCAGGGAGGCAACCCTATGCTCTGGGTGTTCCTAAACCTCTGACTGCCAGAAATTGGCAGTGGATCATGGGATAGGTGCATATTCTGTTCCTTCCTTCCAAAGCAGCCAGCAATGGCAGGGGGGGGGACGGGGGGACGACAGAATAATAGGTTAGATGGACCATTGGTCTGATGTGCTATGGTCATTTTATGGTTCTTAATATTCAGACTGTAGATTTAAGCACACCACTTCATAACCTCTACAAGGATATTTTTGGTTAGCATTTAGAAAAGAGATTTTACAACACATTGCTCCCAAGCAAGTCTCTTATCAGTAGAGCTGAAGCCAATATGCTTGATTTAAGTTCTACCAATAAGCTTTAGCCATCCAAAAATCCATCTATCATTTCTATTTTGTATCACTTATGAACTTTTTGTGGAAACCTGTCACTAAATTTTAAAACTTGATTAGTATTTAAAAGCATGATAAAGTTCCTCCTCTACCTTGGTTGGTCCTGCACTTCCCTCTAGTGGTGAGTATGATTCCTGCAGGCCTCCAGGCCTGAGAAACATCTTTTGACCCTTTCAAGCAGGGCTTTTTTCCTCCCACGAAGCCTTTATACCTGCAGGGCTCTTCCTGACCAGCATTCTGCTCATTTTACAGATCCATCTGCTTTCCAAACACACCTTGTCTCCTTTCACACACTCCAACTATGCCCTTTTTAACAAGACCTGGGTGTGGCCTTGATTAGCTCCAGGTGTTTCAATTAGCTTGGAGTAACCACTGCTCAGCTACAAGGGAAAAGGGGACTTGTTGAGTCTGGGGCTAATACATTGACTTTCTAGAATGCTCTGGAAACGCTCCGGTCTGACCCTATCACAAAAGCATGAAACATGCTACCAGTGTCATGAGTAGAATTAGTAAAATTTAAAATTTAAAAATATATTTGGTGAAATATGCCTTTTCATTATTTACTAATATTCCACATGCAAATTGGGCTTGTCTCAAATTTATTTGTTCAAAATATGTCACTAATTTATGTTCAATTCATAATTCTTCATATTTGGCTTCCCAGAAGTTTACTGCAATCATTAAATATATAAAATCTGAGCTGGCTTATGTGGACACAAAATGTTTTTTGTTCCTTGACTGAAATGCTGAGAATTATGTGTAAGTGCAAATAATTGAGACTATGATTTTGAAATTCACTTTCTGTGAAGGTCTGATGACCTGTGATTCCTGCTATGTCCTTATTTTTCTTCATAGAAAGGAATTGTCATAGAACTTGATCAGTAATGCTGAGATTTGGTTAGTGGCTATTCCCTAACAAATAAATTTAACAATTTCTTTTCAAAATGAGTAAGTACAATGAAGTTTTGTAACTGTGAGAGAGGAGTTTTTGGTATAGATGTACCAGGATTGGAGCATGAGCAGTCTGATCTAGTGGTCAGAGCAGAAGTTGGTAGTCAGGCTGGGTCAAAGATTAGTAAGTCAGAGTTAGAGTCAAACAAGACGGCAAACCAGGAGTTAGTTACCAGGGGATCAGCAGATATTGCAGGGGAAAGATCTCTGAATAGGGAGACCCCAGTTGCATGAAAAATGTCCTGTTTGTGTGCTTGGTTTAAATAAGAGTTAGGAGTTGGTAATGGCCTCCAGTGTTCCTCCAGTCAGATCCCTTGTATTTGAGTCCTCTGTCAGAATTCAGCTTCTATTCTGGCAACTGATTAGCTGGTTTCTGGGTGGCAGGTTTGAACTGCTTAGGTCTTAAGAGCTCTGCAGACCTGAATTCAAAACCTGCAATTCCTGACATCACCTAGTCTCAAGGGGTGCCCATAAGGCAATGTGAGGGTGGGGCTTTTTACGATGACTAATGGTTTTTGTAAGGAATGCTCACAAAAATGCAGAAGCATGTACATTTTCCACAGACTCCCATGTGCACTCCTCAGTGCCATAGCCCTGCCCTCCCAGCCTCCCATCTATAAGATAGCAGAGCCTGCTTCATTTATATTTAGTGATCACAATCTCATGAACCAGTCATTTCTTAAAGACTAACGAATTTATGTATTGCATGAGCTTTTGTGGCAGAAAAATCTCACTTCATCAAATGCTTTAAGTTCCCCCATCTTCAAAGCATCTGATAAAGTGGGATTTTTCTCCCAGAAAAGTTCATGCAATAAGTAAATTTGTTAGTCTTTGAGTGCCATAGGACTGCTTGCTTGTTTTGCTGAACTAGACTAACATGGCTGCTCCTTTGGAATCAATTATTTCTTCTGGCCCTGTACCTGGATTGATGGAGGAGGTAGTGGGTCCTGAAGGATACAGTTTTCTCTGTAGATTTTCTAATGTGATACATGAAATAGCAAGTGAATCTTCAGTGAGCCAGGGTAATTGGAGTTCAAAAGTGACTGGATTAACCTGTCACAGGATCGTAAAAGGGCCAAATAACTGAAAGTCCAGCTTGAGAGTAAGTCTGTCTCTGCAGGGATGCTCTGTGGAGAGCCATACCTTTTGTCTAACTAAGCAAGCGGGACCTTGCTATGGATGCTGGTCCATACACCATTTATTGTCTGCTCCTGCTTTTCCCAGCTGCTTCTTCACATCTTCTTGTGTGCAACAGATCTGCTTCACTAGATCTGAGGTGATGGGAAAAGATGCAGGTAATTGCAGGATGAATTGGGGATTGTACCTATAGTTGGTTTAAGAAATAAAAGGTGGAGTGATGCTTTAAGCCAGTGGTTCCCAACCGTTTCCTTTACATGGACCACTACATCATCATCAAAAGTTTTTTTTGATCATGTTCTAACTGCCAAATGTGGAAAGAGTATCATATCACACTGACATCATGCAAAGGTGCCATCATTTAAATTCACAGAATGTTATATTATACAAGGATGTTTGTGAAGCAAATTACATTGTGAATAATAATGTAACGTCAAAGAGTACATAAGAGATACACAGGATTATATTATTATTACATTATCTCCCCCCCCCCCCCGACCATCTGCAGTTCCCTTGTGGACCACCAGTGGTCCATGGATCACAGATTGGGAACCACTGATTTAAGCCTTAGATGCATTGTAGGCAAACTGAGTTATGGAGGAGGGATGACCGATTGTCCTGCTGAATACTGATGTAGATCTTAGCTTGAGAATGGTTGGCCCTTTCTGTCTGTCTTTTGGACTGTGGATGATAAGCATAAAAGAGATGTGTGGACTCCAAGCAGGCGCAGGGCCTCATTCCAGAAAAAGGCTGTGAACTGAGACCCTTGATCAGAGCTGATGGACTCTGGAAGGCTGTGGAGGCAGACTACATGGCTAATCCATAGCTGGGCTGTCTCTTCAGAGGAGGGGAGGCCTGTGGTCCTCTACCATTAAAGACTATTGGACTCTGGAGTTATTCTGTAATGAAGTCTAACGCAAAGGTTGAGGTGGGGAGCCCAAGAACTAGAGGAGACAGCAGAGCTTGTGGCATGGGATTCTGGCATGGGCATAGACATTGCAAGAAGCAATGAACAACTGTATTGCCAAGCACATTCAGGGCCAGCAAAAGGAGTACCATATTAACCCTTTGTTCTTGAAGTGCTCTGTGTATTGTGCTAGGGGAAAAGCAGAGCATAGTTGCAGGACAGAGGATGAGGAAAGACCTCGTGACAGAGGATGAGGAAAAAGCTGAAGTGCTCAATGCTTTTTTTAGTTCAGTTTTCACAAGCAAGGTCAGCTCCCAGCCCACTACACTAGGTACGGGGGACTGGGGAGAAGAAGAGAGGCCCTTGGTGACAGAAGGTCAGGTTAGGGACTGCTTAAAGAAACTAGATGTGCACAAGTCCATGGGGCCGGATGAACTGCATCCGAGGGTGCTGAGGGAGCTGGCTGATGAGATAGCAGTACCGTTGGCCATTATCTTTGAAAACTCGTGGCAAACGGGGGAGGTGCCAGAGGACTGGAAAAAAGCAAATATAGTACCTATCTTCAAGAAAGGCAAAAAGGAGGATCCAGGGAATTACAGACCTGTCAGCCTCACCTCAATCCCTGGAAAAATCATGGAGCAGCTTCTCAAAGAATCCATCCTGAAACACTTGGAGGAACGTAAAGTAATCAGGAACAGTCAGCATGGATTTACCAAGGGTAAATCATGCCTGACCAACCTCATCGCCTTCTATGATAAGATGACTGGATTTGTGGATGCGGGAAGAGCCGTTGATGTGATATACCTTGACTTTAGCAAGGCTTTTGATACGGTTTCCCACAGCATTCTCATTGGCAAATTAAGGAAGTATGGGTTAGATGCATGGACTGTAAGGTGGATAGAAAACTGGCTAGAACAACGGTTTCAGCGCGTAGGAATCAATGGCTCCATGTCAAGTTGGCAGGCAGTAACAAGTGGTGTGCCCCAGGGGTCGGTCCTGGGGCCAGTTCTGTTCAATGTTTTCATTAATGATCTGGATGATGGGATAGATTGCACACTTAGTAAGTTTGCAGATGATACCAAACTGGGGGGAACGGTAGACACCCTAGAGGGCAGGGACAGGATTCAGGGAGACCTAGACAAATTGGAGCAGTGGGCTGGAGAAAAGGACCTGGGAGTCATGGTGGATGGGAAGCTGGACATGAGTCAGCAGTGTGCTCTTGCTGCCAAAAAGGCCAATGGCATACTGGGCTGCATCAGAAGAAGTGTTACCAGCAGATCAAGGGATGTGATCATTCCCCTCTATTCTGCACTAGTGAGGCCACATCTGGAATACTGTGTCCAGTTTTGGGCTCCCCACTACAAAAAGGACATGGACAAATTAGAGAGAGTCCAGAGGAGGGCAACAAAAATGATCAAAGGGCTGGAGCACAAGCCCTATGAAGAGAGACTGAAGGAACTAGGCTTATTTAGCCTGCAGAAGAGAAGACTGAGGGGGGATTTGATAGCAACCTTCAACTACTTGAAGGGTTGCTCCAAGGAGGAGGGAGCTCGACTGTTCTCGGTAGTAACAGAGGGCAGAACGAGAAGCAATGGTTTCAAGTTACAGCTGGGGTGGTCCAGGCTGGATATTAGGAAAAACTTCCTTACTAGGCGAGTGGTGAAGCATTGGAATAAGTTGCCTAGGGAGGTGGTGGAATCTCCATCTCTGGAGGTGTTCAAGTCCCAGCTGGACAAAACACTGACTGGGATGATCTAATGGGAGTGGTCCTGCTTTTTTTGGCAGGGGGTTGGACTAGATGACCTCGTGGGGTCCCTTCCAACCCTATGATTCTATGATTCTAGGACTGATACTCTTGTGGATCGTGGGGCACATAGAGATGGTTCTTTACCTACATACCCCTGCGAGTCATATGGTCACTTGGTGATAATACCTAATTTCTCAGGTGGGATCTCTGAACTGGAGGCAGTGTATCAATATGAGCATATGTTAGTAACAAACTGTACTGAAAATGTAATGGGATTTGAGAATGAGGGTTGCTTCCTGCCTGGGGCCTTGTGGGTTGGTGTTGTATCTTCAGGACTGGGCATCCATTTTACCAATTTTGGATGCATGGCAGTATGTGATAAAGAAATCAGATCATGAGGAAAAATAGGATCCAGTGAAGCTGCTGCTGTTTTAATGCTTTCACCCTATGCAGTTATATTTTTATGGAATACCTGGCCTGGATGGTAAACTCCTTTCATTCTTCAAAAGTGCCTTTCAGTTGCCAGGAGTTCCTTGTCAAGTATTCAGTAATTTAGCTCTGTAGAGGTCAGATTGCTTGAGTAATAAGAGCATGGGTTAACACTTGTTTGGGACCAAGTTGCTGGGAGAGGGCAGTCCCAATGACCATACCATCAAGTGGAGGAGCTTTTACAACAAAGGCTTGTGTGAATGATGTTGAGGTGAGCCAATATAGGTGCTTTAGAAAAGGTGAGTTTCAGCTGGTTGAATGCAAAAGAGACCAAGGGAAAGGGGCCCTTTTCTGGAGAAGAGTGATACAAGGGGCTCAATTTGTTTTGAAAAATTCAGGATAAATTGTGGATAGAAAATGGCAAACTGCAAGAACTGTTGCAGATCATGTGCTCTGTTGTGAGTCAATCATTCTTGGATGGCGTGTACCTTGCATGGATCCATCTGGATCTCATATGGAGATAAAATGAAGTCCAAGAATTCTAGTGAGGCCTGATCAAAGGCACTTGTTTTGAGCTTTGTGTGAAGGACATGCAGTCATAAGCATTCTGGGACTGTTTGGATCTTAGCAGGATGTGGTTCAGTGTTGTTAGAGAAGATCAATATATTGTCTAAGTAGATGACTACATACTGTCCAGTGTGAGTCAGAACACACCATTGATAAAATGTTTAGAAGTGGCTAGGGCATTTGGTCAACCCAAAAGAAATTACAAGAAATTACATTATTCATAATGGCTATACCAGGTGTGGAAAGTGATCTTCCATCTTTCCATTTCCCTGATTTCCACTTGTTTGATTTACTCCTGCAGATCAAACTTGGTAAATGTACAGGGAGTCCCCGCATGTCCAATAGCTGATGAATTGGGGTAGTGGGTAATGATTCCTGATAGTTACCTAATTCAGTGAGTGGCAATCCATGCACTGTCAGAGACTGATATTTCTTCTTGATAAACAGCGTTGGTTCTCCAGCCGGTGAGGTCAACCTGCAGATAAACTTTTGAGCCAAGCTGTCTTGCAAGTAGTCTTGGAGTGTTGTTAGCTTGGGTTCTGAGATGGCATAAATCCATCCAAATGGTGTCTTGGCTCCTAGATGCTGTTCTGTTAGGAAGTCATAGTCCCAGCATAGAGTTAGGTGTTCTTGTCAAAAACATCAGCTTGGTCTTGGTATTTTGAGAGGAGTTCAGACACAGCTTCAGTGGAACTGGTACAGATGAGAATGACATGTCACAGATATATCAGGTCTGAAACACTGAAACTTTGTGCTATAGACTACAGTTCCCTGCTTGGAGCTTCCTTAGGACAGCCTCTGCTCTTTCAGTTCAGTGTGAATTATCTAACTGTACTGACGTGGTTTGGAGAAACTGTTTTGACATTGTTGGACTGCCAGTTACCATCAAACCAATTCAGCGGGTCTGTCCAGAACAGGGTTGTTGCAAACCATATCTGGAGTGCAGTGTTTTCAGCATGCAACAGCGTGACTTGTAATTGTAATAGCTGGTTCTCCAAGATCAGCTGGACAATCTTGGCCTGCAGGGTTTGGTAGTCTGTCGGAAGGTGGGCGGCCTACTCAGGTGTGTCTCATACTCCCACAAGGCTAGCCAAATCCATACTGCTGGTACTCAGCCCACTCATGTGCCTAAGTGGTCCATGTAAAGTGTCATGCCTTAATATGAGTGATCTGACATAATGGTTGGCGCCATCACCAGGAATCAGGCTAGTCAGATTCCAGGAGATCAGAGCTCAAGAGAAGCTCCCAGCATTCCATCAGTCAGATCTCAGGAGTGGCACCCTCTGTCAGAGTTCAGTTCTGTTTTGGGAACTGCTTAGCAAGTTAATAGATGGAAGTTTGGAATTACCTAGCTCCTAAGAGCCCTGTGCATGAGGGCTGTTCAAGGACTGCAGTCCTTGACAGGATGTTCGTAAAGTTATGGTAGAAGCAAATGAAACCTAAAATTTCAGAATCAAAGGACAGATCAGCAGATCATAGAGACAGAGAGTAACTAGATTTTGAACATAGTTTTAGAATTCAAGAGGGCATTTCTCCCCCCTTCCCAACCTCGTCTTCAGAATATGAAAGAGAATACAGCTCTGTTTACTCATACACAGCAATGGCAATGATTAATGTCTGATTGGTTCTAGATGAGCATCTGACCTTGAGAGTGATAAACAATCTTCCTATATGCTTGTACATTTCAAACAGCATCAAGAATCTAAACATTAAAAACATGTTTGTTAGGAAAAGCAATGGTCCTATTTGCCTTTGAACAGAAAAGCATTTTGAAACTCTCTAGCCTTGTACATTAATTATTTATATTTTATGTACACTTTTCTTCTACGCCAATACATTTGCTGGAAATATTAGACATGGAGAGGGGTGTTCTTACACTGTCTTTCCACTAATCCAGCATTTATCATTTCAATATACTATTCTGTAAGGGATTTATTTTGTTTTTTGTGTCAAAATATGAATGCTAAACACTCATGGACAAATTAGGAGATGAAGGTGGCCTGCTTCATGTGGCTGAACTGAGTGGTCCCTAAGTTAAATGGTGATACTTGCCCTGAGTGTCAAGGTTTGCCTCATCAGGGCCTAAATGATACTTAAAACCTCACGGTGTCTTGAAAACAAAAAGCTTCCTAGCTCAACCCAATCCTGCATGCGAGTGCAGAAAGGATGGAATACCCTCAGTCACCAGTGATCTGAAATATTGGGAACATGCAGATGGTTAACATACATAACATGCAGATACTTCTGTCTTTCTCAAAAGCACAGATTCAGTCCACATTTACATGACAATGAAATCATTTTCAAAAATTCTATCTTTTATAATAGAAGGCAAAATATTGCATGGAATGGATTTTGAAAAAGGCATCAAGTGTGTGAATCAATTATTTATGGCTAACCTTGCAACTTAGAAAATCTTTGGCTAGAAAAATACAAATACTGGTAATTTGAGTTGACAAGACATCACCAACAGGGCAGTATAAATCCCACTCACCCCCCCATTTTTTGAAAAAATAACTTACTAAAATTTGGCATCTTGATCATTTTAAAAAAGTCAATATAAATGCTTACCAGATGAGCTGAATTCTGCTTGCATGGCTACAAGAATGTAGGATACCACACTGACAGAGAATGACACAAATGATGCCAAAGATGCACTGAGGATTTTTCATTAAAATTCTCATTCAGAAGAGTATTTCTGCATTTACTGGACAAACTAGGTTGAAGCAAACTGAAATTTTAAAAATAAACGTCCGGAGTCTTTTGTGGCAGAAGTTAAAATAAATACATTCATTTCCTCCATTTTTGGGCCTTCCAGTGTATAAAACTGAGACAGCCAGTTCTTGTGCCACCTCCTTCTCCTGGTTATGGCATAAGGAGTGTACTAGAAGGGGGCCTGGCTGAAGCACTGATGCATTTGGCCAATTTTTAGCTAATTGATAGTGATCTAAGGTCTCCAAGAAACTTGAACATGTATCATGACTGAGACTAGGACTGGAGCTATGCAGGATTAAGAGAATCAGATGCTATCACAAGTTATCTGGCAGCTCCCTTTTTTTCTTTATATCCTCCCATCCCATGCCAAGCACTCATCTATAATGTGTATTCCCAGCCTGAAACTGATCTAGAGACTTCCATCTCTAGCTTTAGTGCGAACAAATAGTGATTAGTAAGCAGTGCTTTTTATGTAACAGACTTATGTTCATTTTTCAATACTATGTGTAAGATTTAAAACAGACACTGCACGATAGTGCATGCAATAAAAGCTGCCCTTTGTAGAAAGCTGGAGACATTAGAGACAAGTTAAATCTGTTATATTTGAGAGGCTTCTTTCTGGAGGCAGCATGATTTAGGTAGGTTTAGAATGCTAGGACATTCAGCAAATCAGGGTTCAGTTCACAGCTCTGTCACTAGTTTGCTGAATAACCTTGGTCAAATTGGCATCAGTTTCCCATCTGTAAAATGAGGTAATTATAGTACCATTTCATGTACAATGCTTTTGGGTGATTATGCAGGATGGTTTAACAGTGTCACTTGCCAGCTCTGACTTTTGTCACAGGTCTCATGCTATTCAATGACCCTTCTTTCTTTCTTTCTTTCTTTCTTTCTTTCTTTCTTTCTTTCTTTCTTTCAGGCCCAACTCCTGGATTAATTTGATTACCTAAGAATCTGAACTTTCAGTTTTTTAAAGGAACTTTCTTGACCTCATGATTGTGGAGACAAGTTTGAAATTGTGTAACAAATGCATATTAAAGGCATGAAACTGGAAGTCAAATAAAACAAACCCCATTTTTAAAAATCATTATTTGTAAGCCAATCTTGTGAATTTTTGAGCCCTGATTCATGACTTCAAAAGCTTGCAGTTGGCAATTATGGACTTTAACAATATTTTTATAACAATAAACTAGCAGTTAGGACTCTGATCCTGAACTGTTATTGAACAGGGTGGACTCCTGTGCCTGACATTAACAGGACAGAGCCTAAAATCATACATTGAAGAATGTCCTGTCTACCAAGGGAAATTCACAGGAGTAGCTTTCTGAATGGATGCATTATTCCAGAATAAAAAGCTTCACTTGGTAATAATCACTCTGCCCTGCAAGTGCCTTAATTATTTTGGATGAGGTATAGATAATGCCTAATACAATAATTGCTCACAGTTTTCATTACCTGTTCATTGTGGCAGCAAATCACTGGAATCTGGCTCTTCCTGTAGAACTGGGAAGCCATGGGTTAAATCCTCAGAAAGGTTAACAATCAAATGGGTGGGCTGATTGTATCCTAAAAGAACTTTCAAGTAATTAACTTATTTGAAGGTCTGATTCTGTGGCTTTCAGGTCATTTTTAGGGCATGGAGAATTGTGACTTGGATCAATTATCTTAGCCACACACTGGAAACCTCCACTTGGGGGACCAAGTTTGTACTGAATGGCTTCAGTGAGTTTGCATGGGTGCATCAAAAGGCAGAATTTAGATACAGTCTTCTGTTTTTGGTATGTTTCTCTTTATCTTTTTCTTGTCTGATCCTGGCACTCCATTTATACAGAATGACATAGCAGATTGCAAGCAGATGGGCTCAAGCAGAAACAGCAAACCTATTGTGCAAATTTGTAGTTATAGTTTACCTGAAGCTTTGGTGAATAACAACCCCCATTAATTTGATTTTTGAAATGCTACAATTTTAACTGGGCAGGAGGTTTTAGGTTCACACAATAACTGGGTTGGGTGCACTGCACACAGAGATAGGGTGTGAGAGTCTGAGAGAAGAAGTCTAGAACTTAAAAAATGGCTTTTCAGTAATGCTACTAGCATAAGATGCCTCAAAATGGAGGGCAAAGTACTGAAGCACTGAAGACACTGAACACACCTTTTTCCAGACCATTAAGAAAAGTGCAACATCATTGGAAAAAAACCCATGGTAGTGGCAATATGGTGTTTTACCTCTCACTGCATATAGTGATAAACAAATCAAAACTTAATCATCAAAAGAGATTTTCTTTAGCAGAATTCCCTTGTATGAGCCAGCACTGTCAGAACACAGCCTTGTGACTGTAGAAAAACACATTCAAACAGACAAAAATCTTGAACTATGCTAATCCACTCACCTCCAGGTTTCTACAATAAGGATGTCTTATCCTCATTTCCCACGAATATTTAATACTGGAGACAGTGCTTTATAGTGAGGTCACTTAATATGTTCCCTCCCTACCAGATCTGAGCATTTATAGACCCTATCTTGTTCTTTGTGTTCCTGTGTTGTTATATACATTTTCCCCATGATGTTTCCTTTATTTGTAATAGGAACTATTACAAATATCATGGTAAAAACAAATGTAATGTTCAGCAGCTGCCGAGCTACTATAGTGTGAATAAATGTAATTAAAAAATCCAAATTCTGGCAATTTTATATTGGGGTAATATTAGCCAAACTCAGTCCTGGTTTAAGTATGCACAACTCTGTTTATTTTAATGGTATTGTGCCCTCACCATGCCATAGCTTAATTTGGCCCTGTAAGTTGGAAGGTACTTGGGACCTACTGTAGATCACATTGGCATCAATGACAAAAATCCTTATTATTTCAGGGATGGGAAAAGGTATTTAACAAGTAAATACATCTTTAAAAATAATCTTATATTAGTGAAAGAATACTCTTTTCTGTAATGGGATGAAAATACAGTATGTAAGGATATTGATGGTGTAAACTTCCACTGCAGTATTTGCCATTTATTTATACATTTACCTCCTCCAGCGTTCTTCCTTTGTAATTTTTTTTCAGCAATCTCATACTTAGTATTTGTCTAAGGTAGCAGTTTATGAACACTTGGAATTTAGATAATAAGGTCTTAATTGGTCTCAAGGTTTCACCTCCTCTAGCAAGACAGTAGTGTTAAATATTCAATGTGGAGGGCAAGATTTCTGTGTCTCCTGATTGGCTTTAGAGTTACAAAGGCATTTCTGACTTTCACTGTTCTGATTCTGTCTTTTGTCTGTTCCACGTGCTGCACATACGGTGATGCCAAGATAAGTAAAATTTCAGGCCTCTTCTATGTCAGTGTCAGAAATTGTTCTTCATGTTTCTTGTTATGTGTTGATTCTCATGATTTTAGCTTTCTCAGTGTTGATTTTCAACCCTATGCATTGTACATAGACCTGCAGGTGATTTGAAACAGAAACCAACAGGAGAGGAAACTGTGGAACAAAAAGAGAAATGGCTAGGTCATACTTGGAGGAAAAACTGGATAATGTAACAAGACAGACACTGGACAAGAACCCCATGACAAAAGATGATGAGGTAGATAATGTGGAAATACACAACACAAGGAGGACTGAAAGCTATCAAAGACATGGGAAGCTAAGACTGGCAGGAGACTGCCAAAGATGAAGGGCAGTGATGAAGGGCTGACATTCTACCTGAAATGCAGAAGCTTAGGAGAGTGATTTGTGTGTTTTATATCACCAGCAAACAAATTAAACTATTTTCTGTTTTCAAATAGGTATCTATTGCTAAAATGGCTGCAAAAAGTTCTTTTATCAAATTAAATAGCTATCTGATTTATGTATACCTTTTACTTCTCACTGTATATAAAATGGGCCTCTTTCATTATTGCCAACAGAACTGTCTCATGTGGTCTGCAGTACCCTAAAAGTGCTTGGCCATGGAGAACAACAACAAATATAACTTGTGCAGGGTTGAGCCCTGCAAAAAAGAAAGGGGCTTCATCAGCAGGCAATTAATATAAGGAAATTCATGACCTGTGAATTTTACTCATTAATTTTATAAGTAACATTTTTGTTTTCTCTCTGAGAATCATGGGTCAGATTCTGCAAGGTCCTATGCAATTACCTCTCATATTGTTTTCCAAAGGAATGGGGGGAGTTCATATCCTCACCAAACGCACCAAGCACCTTACTGAATATGGCCCCAAATCTCAGTTGGAGTCTATTAGAAGAATACATCTTTCTTGAAAATGGTGTGAGTCCTCATTTTCATTCTTGTGCAGACTTGTTTCTAACAACTTTAGAGATTTCTGGAGCATATCACAAATGAACATTAAATAGATGAACTAGAGATTGAGAGTCAGATTTTTAAAGGTATTATGCTCTTCACTCCCATTGGAATCAACAGGATTTAGGTTCATAAATACCTAAGGGTTGTTTTCTAGTCATCTAAAAGAACTGAAACAGTTATAAATTAGGAATAGAATTGTAGGGCTGTAAAGCAACCCAAGACGTCATCTGCTCTATCTCCCCCTGCTGAGGCAGGACTGAGTATACCTGTGTGTGTGCTGATTTCACCTGGGATCCATATATGCTACTCCTTTCAGAGATCTGTTCTAGATTAAATTTCCATATTACACAACAAAAATACTATGTATGCTAGTGTTTTTAATTATTTGAAAGAGATTTTATTCTCTAGCAAAAATGTGGCAAAAGGTAATGTCCATATAAACTAGTGTTCATAATAATTAGTGTAAAGAGTGAGTAAATACAGTGTTTTAGTTGTGACTTGCAATAATCAATAAAACAGTCTTCATATATTGAGAAATTCTACAATAGGCCTATTGGCTACAGTGAAATGAGGTATCACCAGCTTACTCTGTTACATGTGGTCTTCTAAGTTTCTTTTTCAGTGTGTAAGACTTTGCCCTCAGAAAGACATGCTGCCTGTTTGGATGATGCCAGGTTCTGCATGGATGGTGATGTGACAGTTTGCTGTCCATCTCTGGTCTCTGATTTTGAGGCAAAGTTACTCCAGGGGCCCCAGGTGTGGATGCTATACTGAGATTCAGAGGGACCTTCTCTGCATGCTAACTGATCACCTCCTTTCAGGACTACCCTAGAGATTAAAAAAATATGAGTTACACTTACAGTATACCTGGATTCCATATCATGGATTTCTCCTCCACAGGAAATCATTCAGCAAGGTCCAACAATTTTGCAGTCTTTCAGTGCAGTGGAGACACTGATGTCACAAGAAGTAACAATAATAGTTCTTTTTACAGAAGTCAGTAATTTTTCATTAAAATATATATTTTCTACTTACATATAACATAGCAAGTACAGCCCAAGCCCCACCAAAGTCAGTCTAGTTGGAATGATACAAACAACAAACTATAAAAATTCTTATGTTACAGTCTTTAACACATCTTTGCTAGTACAGATTTGTTATAGTTACATGACCTACACAGGTACTAAAAATAATTTCATGAGCAAACCAAGATGTCTGGCTGCTTAAGTGCTTATAAGGTCCTACATGTAGAGGGTGAGATTCTAAGCTCCTGCAGCTATGCAAATAATCTACACAGTCTGCTGAGGATTACTCTGGCTGGGGTGACCTCAGCACAGTTGAGAATTCAGCCCCAAATATTTTATAAGCAAAATAACTAAGAAAATCTGTCTCTTTCTCTCTCCTTCTTCAGGATCTATGGGTATGTGTATCTATCTAGCTATCTATCTGTCTGTTAGTTTATAGGACTTTAAATGCATAGATTTATTTATTTATTTACTTATACATCTTTTTGTTTGAGAGAAACCAAGTCAAAGAGTTCTGAATACAGGACTCCTCTGTGAATGTTAGCATTCCTTCATTCATAAGCCTCACAAGTCAGTGGAGCATAGCTGTTGGTGGAGATTATGATATTGGGAGAGAGAAGTAAACTTTTGTTTAGGTGAGACCGATCTCATGGGCATCTTTAAATGTCAGGACAAAATTTGAACTGAACTCTTCTCTGATGCACTTGCTTCTCAATGAATAATGTCCTCTCTGTGGCTTGTGCTAAAAGCAGATGGTCCACTATATTTTAGACCAATGTGTGGCTACATTCCAAATATGTGTGGCAATAACTAATCATGGAGGTCACACATGTATGTTATCACTAGCCAAGTCTGCGTCTGGTAGAATGAAGCACAGTCTCCAAGCCAGATGGAAATTTTTATTTTTTGCTATTTGGGTATCCACTAACATTATGAAATCCCAAAGGGGTGAACCAGTTGGCATGATGTTCATTTATTGATGACTTTGTGCACATGCATGAATGACTGTGCTCTATGAAAACCCATTCTGGATGTAGAGTGGGAAGGTAAATGGTTGTATAAGAAATGTGACTGAAACATCAGTAATCGTTGCATAAGAAAGTTGACTGAAACATCAATTATATAATGCAGTAAAGAAGACTTCTGTTATCCAAAAGAACAAAGAACTGGTAGGTTGATGGAATTTAATGGAATTACACCATATTTACACCATTGAAATTTAGATCAGCATCTGGCTGTACCTTTCTGAAACATCTTTATTTAATTTAAATTTAATAATCTTGTATTTAATTTAATAATTGATTCTTTCCCTACATTGAAAACTCTTGGAGACAGAGATCAAATCCAGCAGTGCATTTTACAGTGTCCAGTACAAGATTGCTCAAGACTCAGTGTGGCTGCTTTTCATTGTGCTAGTGGCAGGTTATAAACATAAAAGTGGTGTAGGGGCCACAGGAGAAGCATTTTGAGTTAGTGGATTCTCCAGTGCTGTAGAGCTTGAGTACTGGCTGTAATGCTTCCTACCTTCATGCTACTTATATAGGAAGCGTGGTCAGGGCTTCCATACCCCACACTAATCTTCGGCTCGAATATTAGCATCTTTATAGCTGTCAGCAGATGATGAAACTGAGAGCAGTCTGGTTACCTAGCATCCAGAGACTGGAAAGGACACATTTGCATGTATCCCTCCTGACCTGCACTGCACTCTCTGGTCCATAATATGCATATATCCCAATAGATAATTTCATATTTTAAAGTTTGCTTCACATTCCATACCTACATAACTATGCAAATGTTCTTTTTTCCAAAATATAATTAAACCATCTAATAATATACTTTATGGTTTGGTATATTGGTAATATTTGCTTTCTGGTAGGAAAACTTGATGGGGCAGGAAAAGGTTCCATATTGCTTAAATTAACATTTTTAAAGTCAGAGGCCAATGAACCTCTGATTGACCTGGAATAAATATTACATGTCCAAGTGTGTGAGCAGCTTTGTGGCTGTTCCTCTGTCTTATGGCATGTGGAAGATGGGAACATCTTGTGGCAGTGTGCTCTTGGCCTATTGGGAAGACCTTGGCCCTATCTTTGGGCAATACATAGTGTCATATCAGAATTTATTGGCATCTGCCTCTTAACAACCCTGAGTATGGGATGACTGACTGTGTGGGTGATTATTCTATGAGAAGGTGAACAGGGAACATATTAGAAAAACAGTAGGAAAAAAATCTCTGCAGAACTTCTTACATACAGTACTTGCTTAACAGTCATTGCTTTTGAGAACCTGTTCTGATATTTGCCAGTGACTGGGTGGGTGATTGGTTGCTGTAGTGAACATGTGGGTGGGGAAGGGAAGAAACGGACATGGAAGTACCTAGACAAGGAAACAGCTGGACAGTGCCCCTTGCAATGATTGGTTCCCACCATAATGAAATAACAAAAATTCTGTATAAGCTCTCTTTGGATCTGAGGATGGGGCAAGAATGATCAGTGGCCCTTTAAAGACAAAAGTCAAAGTATAAAATGTACTTTTACTTTTATAAATGGACTCAGTCACAGTCACGTACATTAATATCAGCAAGTGCCCATTAGCTGCACAAGCATCATTCTTCACAACACAATTAAGGGCAACTTGCAGACTTAACAGGCACTAAAGGAGAAAGTCAATAAAATCAAATTGAAAGCAGCTTCACCCTTAATAATTTATTGAAGAATGTTAAGGCAGCATATTTTTCTCTGTGTGTGTGGTCTGTTATGTACATTTGAATTAAGGAATGAGAACAACAACAATTCAAAAGTAAAAGGGCTCTGCTCTTCTTGCCAGGCTGAGAAAAGATGAGTCAGTTGTAGGGATCTGGTGCACCATTAACTTACTCCACTGAAATTAAGATGTAAACCTGGAACCACACAGCACTGAATCAGATTCTAGGTCTTCTTTCTCACTAATGCATTCCTTTCTTCTCTCTTGCATGCTTGCCCTTTTACATCCTCTTCAAACAGGGACGGAGTTGTATACTTTGCTGTACTAGTTCCTAGTTTCCCAGACCTGAACACGAGCTCTGTGTAAGCTTGAAAGCTTGTCTCTCTCACCAGTGTAATTTGGTCCAATAAAAGATATTGTCTCATCCTCCTTGTCTTCCCAGTCCATGTGTACCAAGACCCTTCCCTTTCTTCTTTTCATAAAACGAATGTCTTATCTATCACCTGTACTGCTTCCTGGAACTCCATGACAACACTGTGTCAGCTGCTACACCTCTTGAAAGGGTCTAGAAGAGTGTTTTGCAACCACCAGCCCCAGGGATGGCCCAAGGTTTTCTGACACCCTATGTGCCTGTAATTTTGGTGCTGCCCTTTGGGGGGTGCAGGGCCCAGGGCAATCAGTTTGTGTGGGCCTCCCCAGCATTGGGTGCAGGGTACCCTGAGCCTGGCCCCTTACTCCCATCCCTCCCCTGAGTGAGGGGCAGAGCGGGCCAGTCATGGGGCTTGGCTCTGCTCTCCTACCTCACCTCTGGGCCAGCTTGCCCTGCCCCCAGGGCAGAACAGCCAGACCAGGGGAGGAGAGAGAAAGTGGAGCCTGGCTTCTGGGCTGGCATGCTCCACCCATGGGCCAGCTGTTCCCTGACCAAGGGGCAGGACAAGCTGGCCCAGCAGAGAAGCCAGATGCGCACTCCTGCCACCCCTTCCCAGCTCTCTTCAGCTCCGCATCAAAAGCAGGAAGAGGGGGGCAGCATGCTGTAAGGGGCAGCCATGCAGGCCCCACAATGCCCTGCTCACAGCAGGATGGCGTGGGGCCCACAGAACTGTGGGGCCAGGGGTGATCGCCCCCCCACCCCCAGGAAAGCCCTGAGGGAGCAATCTTGGCACCCCTTATTGCTTGGCGCCCTAGGCAACCACCTAGGTCGCCTCTATGAATAGACCAGTCCTGAGCAGCCAATGGAGCCTGACCAATGGCAGTCCCTGAAATCTCCCTGATACAATTTTGGAAGACCGTAATCTAGTCCCTGGTATCCAAATAACTGAGAAAAATTGGTGTAGACTGTTTTCTTCCCATCCTGGTTTAGCCATGGCTCCATCTCCTCCTGTCTTCTCTCTGCCTCTTTACGCAGAGGGAACAGTCCCTGCACACCAGAAAGCATGGGAAATGAAATTCTTCCCCTCTGGATGCACAAAAGAGAATGAAAAGCAGCAGCTGTATCCTGTCCTGGCCATATGTACCTGCCAGAAGCCAGCCATAATCTGACCCATAACTGGTTGTGGGTGGTTTTGTTTTTTAAAAAAGTCAGTTTAGAGCAAGATGTTTCTTTCATATTTGAAACGGTCCTTGGTGATTTTTTGAAACAACTAATACCAATAAGCAATATGAAACATCAGACTTCTTTCAAAGTGAAGGAATTGGAAGCAATGAGATGGCTCTCAAAAAATAGTTATTTCCCCACCCCAAGATTTACCAACTGCTTAAATTGACTATGAAGTGAGTCAGGCAGTCTTGAGCTCAAGTAGCATCTGATTTTTGAAGGGCCTGGAATCCATCATGCCAAACTTTCTTATCTGCAAGAGACTTGATGTGCTAATGTCATGTCCCTGACTTTCCGTTTCACCTCACTGAAGGTAATAGTTATCTTCACTGTTTTGGAGGTGGGAAGGTGTTTTAAGTTAAACAGAAAAGACTCTGGCACTCGGATCAGAACACAGCAGCCACCCAGAGTCTTAGGTGGGTATTGAAAATTAAGCAAGCATTGTGTTTGAAAACTTTAAATAAAAGGCTTCTCTTCCACAATCAGATTGCTGTTATATGCTGGCTGCAGGTTGCTATTGCCTGCAAGGCTTTGTGTTATCCTTTCTCTGCAGCAGCAGCAGCAGCATAGCGATAAGCCCACTTCAATTCAGGAAAGTTCCTTTTTTTCTCAGCTGATTTAAAAAGGTGTCAGGTTTTAAAAAGCTTGTCACAAATAGCTTTAAAAACGTGGAGAAATATTTGAAGTGTCATCAGTAATATCCCCTTTGTGAATCAAACATGTATTATACCCCATGGAAATATTAGTGGGTCATCATGAGATACATATCTCCTGCGAAGTACACATCATCTAAATGACAGCCTTACTGAGCATATTTATCTACATACAGTATTAGCCTGTATATCCATTAGTCTAGGCGCCAATATGCCCTTGCACTCCATAGTATGCAATCAGCTTGCAAACGTTAATCAGTTTATCCTCACAACAGCATTGCATTAAAATGATAAAATACAAATCACTAAAAATATAAAGACTTCTTGGACTATTACCAAAGTAATTCCTAGGAATCTGAATTTTCTTAGATGTTTCTGCATAAAGCAGAGAAACTTTCGTATATAAATAAATTGGCTTTGGCCACAAGACAATTTATCAAGGAAAATCAGCATAGTTTAAAAGTGAATATTATTTAGCCATTCCATTTTAAAAACATCTTTAATAGAAATAAAGAACAAATTGATGTATGAACTGAGTACTCGTACAGTATTCTCTTTCATGTGTGCATGCGTGCACACTTTGAATCAGGCCATTAAAGTAAATGGGAAAGTTTCCATTTAATTCAGTAGCCATTTGTAACAAATGTACTCTGTAATGATTAGTTCAGTACTGTATATGAAATTCACAATTCAGACTTGCTCCCAATGAGTACAATGACAAAACTAACCTTCTAAACACAGGCTAACACTCTAGGCTAATGCTAAGCACAGAACCATATAACATGCCCATGGGATGACCATTCAAAGACATCTCTGCCCTTTTATTTACAAAAGAAACAATAATTTCAGAGGCAGTTGTCACAGTGCTTCATATTACAAAATTTTTTAAATAGTTAATGTTAAAATAAATTCACTGATCTAAATCAGCAAACCCCCAGGCCCATATTTCTCATCCAAGGGTATGCATACCTCTGGGTACAAAGAGGTCTTCTGAGGGGTTGGGTGCGGTACATGACTCAGCTAGATATTTGGTTAGTTTTACAATAGGCTACATAAATACATATAAACCACTAGCAAAGTCAACACACACTAAAATTTTATAAAGACAGTTACTTTTTTATGCTGCTCTCTCTATACACTGAGTACAATATTTACTATACTATACACTGCGTACAATATTTATATTCTAACTGATTTATTTTATAATTATATGGCAAAATGAGAAAGTAAGCAATTGCTCAGTAATAGTATGTGGTGACACTTCTGCATTTTTATGTCTGATTTTATAAGCAAGTAGTTTTTAAGTGAAAGTGGGGGTACACAAGGCAAATCAGACTCTTGAAAGAGGTACAGCAGTCTGTAAAGGTTGAGAGCTCCTGCCCCAGGCAATTTACAAGTCACAGAAGCACAACTGACTGAATGCTTAGACCCTTGATGATTTCCTTGCAGTAGGAAATGAAAGGTATGCAATTTTGCCCTGGCTATAAATAGTATTCTGCATGAAGAACTACAGATGGTGAAGGGATTTTGTCACTCAGATTCAAAACACTCATTCTGTGAATGGGTTTCCACTATATACAGTTCATCATCTCTGATATCAAGTCTTGAAGAGGGAAGCCTGCCATGAAGTAGTAATTTGGTGCTCCGTCTCTTCTTTATCCTTCCTACAGGTCTCAGTTTCCAGCTTCTTCACAATTCATTTTTTAGTTATATGTTTCTCCCAAAACATCAGTGAATGGGTGTGTCAGTCACAGAAGATGGCTGAATTTCTAATGCTCATTCACCAAGGGCTTTTTCCTGCACCATTCAAGTCCATGGGAGTGTCTGCCAGGGTTAAAGTAGAATTTTGAGGGCCCTGCAACCCTCCTGAATTTCTGGGCTCCCTTCCCACAGGTCCAGGCTCCCTTCACCCACCCCAGCTACTGCCCTCCAGACACCTGCTCCCCACCACAGCTACTGCCCCCCAAATACCTAACCACCATCCCAGCTGCTGCTCCCACATGCCCACTCCCCACCCCAACTACTGCCCACAGTCCCCATCTCACCACTGGTCCCCAGAACCTTTCCCCAACCCCCTCCTAACCCCCTGTCTCGCTGCTGGTTCCCCAAACCTTCCACAACCACCGCCATGCTATCTTTCCCCACTGCCCCAGGTCAGCCCCCTCCCCTGCACCCTTTTCCCACTGGGCTGGCTCACATGTCCCCAGCCCCCCCCCCCCGGCTTCCTTACCTGGCCGCTGTGCAGAGCAGCCCTAGCCTGAGCTGAGGCTCCCTGCTGGAGCCTGCACTGACTGAGTGTGCAGGAGATTTAAAATCTCCCAGCCTGGAGGAAGCTCCCTGTGGGCCAGAACATGCAGGAATGGCATTCTGGGGCCCACTATTTTTAGGGGCTCAGCATTCAGCAGGCCCCTAAAAACAGAAATTGGAGCTGGAATGTTGTGTTCTGGTGCTCACTATTTTTAAATGGTGGGCCCCAGAATGCAGCATTCCGCCCCCGTTTTCTATTGTAGGGGGGGCTTGGAATGCTGAGCCTCTAAAAATAGTGGGCTCTGGAATGCCATTCTGGTGCATTCTGGCTTACTTTAAGCCCTGAGTCTTTGTCTCTATACACTTCAACAGGTCTCAGTTTCAATGATTATACAACTTTTGGAATTTAAGCAAGGGTAGAGTTTCAATAGCCATTATAATTAGGTGGCTTTCACCCTCTGTCCTGAAATCTCATGTAGTAGCACCCCTGCAATTCCAATTGAAGGAAAAACTGCATTCCACTAAAATGCTGAAGTAAAATTTTCAAAAGCATTTAAGTGATTAGGAGCTTAAGACTCAATGGCACAGTCACTTTTAAAAATAGGACTTTAAACTCTGTTAAAAATTTTATCCTGTCTCTCCTCTAGGCTAGAAAGGAAAGAGGTATCAGAGAAAGAACTTTGCAACACCACCACATTGCACTAACTTCATCTTTGTGTGAACTTCTCTCTTATCTCATTTTCTTCTTGGTTCAGGCTGAAAGACAATCATTTTGCCAACTGAATGAATACATTAGGTAAGTGCCTGTAAAATATGAATCACAATCTGGGGATCATGAGCTGTGAGTCCCGACTCCAGCCAGGAGTGGGGCTGTTACTCTCCCAGTGGAGGAACATGGGGGAAGGTGGATGAGCAGTGATACACAGATATTGCTCACCTTCTCCCCAGTTCTCCTCTGGCTCCACCCAGGCATTGTGAGTAGGGGAGTGAAAAGCCTCACCAGGGCTCCCTGCATCCTGGTCACTGGTGATTTCCTTATACTTACCTCACAACACAGCCCAGATGAGGAAAGTGACCTGGGTGCAGGGAGACTTATGTTACTCCTCTCTTCCTCCCCTGCCGAGCACAGCCCCCTTGGTGTGTGTGGAGGAGCAGCATTCAAGGGGGGAATGAGCAGTATTAGCTGCTCTGTGCATGGAGGGCTCTGTTTCCCCAGGTAGGTGCAGGAGGGGATATTAGGTTAGAGGTGAAGAGGGCACAGTACAAGGATTATGGATGAACGGGAAGAGTGCAGAGGGACCTGTGGAAGTGAAGGTGAGGCACCCCTGGGGGCCAGTGGCCTGCACTGAGAAGCTTGCTGTGTGAAGGGGGTCTCCAATACGAGAAGTCTGACAACCACTGCTATAGAAGTTAATGCACAAAGTCACAGCTTTATAGCAATGCAAACAATGCCTGGGAACAGTTAAAAATGGCTAATATGTGCTTTTTACTAGAAGTAAAAATGTATATTTTAAAACTTCTTGAAAATGCTAGTGTAAGTTTCCTGGAATTACAAATGAATTCCATAAACCTCAGTAGCATAAAGGCCAATAGGTCAAGCAGTATGTGATAGAACAAATTTCTTGCCATCTGGAATATGAGTGAAACACCTGACAATTACATTCCTCCCCCATCATGGAAAAATTACAATCATATAAAATGTTTAATCAAAGCTGTTACACCAAGTGTGCTGTGAAAGTGAGATCTACACTAGCATAGAACATTAAAATAACTTTATTGTTTTTAGCTTTAGACAATGTGGGTGATCTGGGGGAAGGGATGGAACTTGGGGGGTGCTGGGACTGTAGCACCAGGAATAAAAGAGAAGATAGTTGGAACATGGGGGGGAATCAAATAAATGTCTTAAGTGCTCTACTGAAGCCCCAATATGTGAGGAGAGTGGGGGAGGAGAACTCCAAGAAAAAATGCAAGGAGGTATATGTAACAGAATTGAAAATCAACATGACAAAGTAGGGCAATCGGCTGGGTATCTTAGGTGCCTATACACTAATGCGAGGAGCCTGGGAAATAAGCAAGAAGAATTGGTAATACTAGTGCAGACAAGGAACTATGATATCATAGGAATAACGGAGATGTGGTGGGATAGTCTGTACGACTGGAGCTGTGCCATGGATGGGTATAAACTGTTCAGGAAAGACAGGCAGGGAAGAAGAGGGGGAGGAGTAGCGTTATATGTAAAAGAGCTCTATGACTGCTCAGAGCTCCATTATGGAAGTGGAAACATGCAAATAGAAAGTCTGTGGGTTACATTGAGAGGGGAAAGCAATAAGGGGGATGTTGTGTTGGGTGTCTGCTATAGACCACCAGACCAGAAGCAGGAGGTGGATGAGGTGTTCTATGGAGAACTGGCAGAAGCTTCTAGATCACAGGCCCTGGTGCTCATGGGGGACTTCAATTACCCTAACATCTGCTGGGAGGCCAATACAGCAGTGCATGGGCAATCCAGGAAATTTTTAGAGAGTGTTGGGGACAACTTTCTAGTACAAACACTAGAGGAACCAACTAGGGACCTTGCACCGCTTGACCTGCTGCTCACAAACAGGGAAGAATTGATCAGGGACGTAGAGGTAAATGGCAAGCTAGGCAGTAGTGACCATGACATGGTTGAGCTCAGGATGCTCATTAAAGGAAGGAAGGAAAGAAGCAAAACAAAAACCCTGGACTTCAAAAGAGCAGATTTTGGCTCCCTCAGGGAACTGATGGGCAGGATCCCTTGGGAAGCTAATCTGAAGGGGAAAGGAATCCAAGAAACCTGGTTATATTTTAAAGAAACCCTGCTAAGGGCACAGGAAGTTGCCATTCCAATTAGGAGAAAGAATAAACATGTGAGGCAGCCAGAATAGCTTAGCTGAGAACTCTGCTGTGAGCTTAAACATAAAAAGGAAGCTTACAGATAGTGGAACCTTGGTCACATGACCAAGGAGGCATACAAAGATATTGCTAGGGACTGCAGGGATAAAATCAGAAATGCCAAAGGACAAATGGAGTTGCGGCTAGCGAGGGATGTAAAGGATAACAAGAAGGGGTTCTACAAGTATGTTAATAACAAGAAGAGGATCAGGGATGGTGTAGCCCCTTGCTGAATAGGGCAGGCATCCTTGTGACAGAGGATGAGGAAAAAGCTGAAGTGCTCAATGCATCTTTTGCTTCAGTTTTCAGAGGCAGGGTCAGCTCCCAACCCGCTACCATAGGTGTGGCAGATGGGAGAGAAGAAGAGAGGCCCTTGGTGATGGAAGGTCAGGTTAGGGACTGCTTAAAGAAGCTGGATGTGCACAAGTCCATGGGGCCGGACGAACTGCATCCAACAGTGCTAAGGGAATTGGCCAATGAGATAGCAGCACTGCTGGCCATTATCTTTCAAAACTCATGGAGAGCGGGGGAGGTGCCAGAGGATTGGAAAAAAGCAAATGTAGTGCCTATTTTCAAGAAAGGGAAAAAGGAGGATCCGGGGAATTACAGACCAGTCAGCCTCACCTGAATCCCTAGAAAAATTATGGAGCAGATTCTCAAAGAATCCATCCTCACACACTTAGAGGAAAATAACGTGATCAGGAACAGTCAGCATGGATTTACCAAGGGTAACTCATGCCTGACAAATCTCGTTTCCTTCTGTGAGCAGATGACTGGTTTTCTGGATGTAGGAAGAACCGTTGATGTGATATACCTTGATTTTAGCAAGGCTTTTGATACAGTTTCCCACAGCATTCTCACTGGCAAATTAAGGAAGTATGGGTTGGATAGGTGGACTATAAGGTGGATAGAAAACTGCCTAGATCAATGGTTTCAGCGTGTAGGAATCAATGGTTCCATGTCTAGCTGGCAACCAGTCATGAGTGGTGTGCCCCAGGGGTTGGTCCTGGGGCCGGTTCTGTTCAACATTTTCCTCAATGATCTGGAAGATGGAATAGCCTGCATTCTCAGTAAGTTTGTGGATGACACCAAGCTGGGGGGAACAGTAGACATGTTGGAGGGCAAGGACAGGATTCAGGGAGACCTGGATAAATTGGAACAGTGGGCGAATAGAAATCTTATGAGGTTCAACATGGAGAAGTGTAAAATCCTGCACGTGGGACGAAAAAAACCCATGCACCGCTACAGGCTGGGAAACATTCAGCTAAGTAGCAGCAGTGTAGAAAAGGACCTGGGGGTCATGGTGGATGGGAAGCTAGATATGAGTCAGCAGTGTGCTCTTGCTGCCAAAAAGGCCAATGGCATACTGGGCTGCATCAAAAGAAGTATTACCAGCAGATCAAGGGATGTGATCATTCCCCTCTATTCTGCACTGGTGAGTCCACATCTAGAATACTGTGTTCAGTTTTGGGCTCCCCACTACAAAAAGGACAGGGACATGCTAGAGAGAGTTCAGAGGAGGGCAACCAAAATGATTAAAGGGCTGGAGCACAAGCCCTATGAGGAAAGACTGAACACATTAGGCTTATTTAGTCTGCAGAAGAGATGATTTAGGGGGGATTTGAAAGCAACCTTCAACTACTTGAAGGGATGCTCTAAGGAAGATGGAGCTCGACTGTTCTCGGTAATAACAGAGGACAGAATGAGGAGCAATGGTCTCAAGTTGTGGTTAGTGAAGTCAAGGCTGGATATTAGAAAAAACTTTTTTACTAGGAGAGTGGTGAAGCCTTGGAATGAGTTGCCGAGGGAGGTGGTAAAATCTCCATCTTTGGAGGTGTTTAAGGGCTCGCTGGACAAAACCATGACTGGGATGGTTTAGTGGGAGTGGTCCTGCCTCTAGCAGGGGGTTGGACTAGATGACCTATGAGGTCCCTTCCAACCCTAGGATTCTATGAAAAGATAATTTGATGGCAGTGTGTGTGAATTCTAAGGTTTATCTCATTTCATCAGTGGATTATTAAAATAATTATTGAGCAAAAAATGTCCTTCAGATAGCTTGCATTCTGCTGCTGCCACTAATGCTCACAGCAATGATTTCTTTATGTCCATTGATTTATGAATTTGTTCTATGAGGGTTGCATGGCAAGTCACTTTCTCTACATGTATTCTGATTCTTTCATTCTAATGTTTATTCATCATCTAGTGCCCTTTTTAACTTATATTAATAATGTTTCGTGGAATGTGTATTTAGTAATAACATGAAAGGAGTTTGATCTTGTGAAACTAATGGGCTTTTTATTAAGAAAACTATTTTAAGAGACATGCAGCAGCTCAGTGAGATTTTTATCCATGTGAACTGTCGAACTTCCAGATATCTCTGACAGATTCTTCCTTCCTGTAATCTGTGCTCCTCCCTCCATATTCCATGCAAATTGCAACATTTTTTCTTTTAACAAATGTTTAGGGCTGTTAACTTATAGCAGTTAATACATGTGATTAATGCAACACAAATTAATTTGAGAAATATAGTTGTGATTAATTGCATTTTTAATTGCACTGTGAACAATAATAGAAAACCAATTTACATTTATTTTAAATATTTTGGATGCTTTTCTACATTTTCAAATATATTAACTTTAATTAAATCGCAGAATGCAAAACATGAAGTGCTCAGTTTATATTATTATATTTGATTTTCACAAATATTTGGACTGTAAAAATGATAAACAAAAGAAATAATATTTTCAGTTCGCTTCATACAAGTCCACTCAGTTCTACTTCTTCAGCCAATCACTAAGAGAAACAAATTTGTTTATATTTCTTATATCTGGGCGATAATGCTGCCCACTTCTTATTTACAGTGTCACCTGAAAGTGAGAACAGATGTTCTTATGGCACCATTTTAGTTGGGATTGTAAGGTATTTATGTGCCAGATATGCTAAACATTCATATGCCTTTTATGCTTCAGTGCATAGGGTTTAAAGTTTACATTGTTTTGTTTCTGAGTGCAGTTATGTAAAAAAGAAATCTATGTATGTAAGTTTCCCTTTCACAATGAATTGTATGAGGCAAACTGAAAAAATATTATTTCTTTAGTTTATCTTTCTAGGTGCAAATATTTGTATTAAAAATAATATAAAATGAGTGCTATACACAGTATTCTGTCTTGTAATTGAAATCCATACATTTGAAAATGTAGAAAAACATTAAAAATATTTGTAATATTTTTAAATTGGTATCCTTTTATTGTTTAACCATGCAATTAAAACTATCAATCATAATTTTTAATCATAATATCAATCATAATTTTTTAAATCTTGTGATTAATTATGATTTTTTAAAATCATTTGACAACCATACTAATTTTGTTATGTCTTTTGTGTAAGAGTTTACTTAGTAGGTAGCCCATTGTAGTGGCACAGCCTTTACCTCTAGCCCACAGCAACCTATAAAGCCACATAGTCCTTCAAAACAAACAAGGATGCTAGTGGTTAACAAATTTATTCATCACATGGGATTTCATCGGAGAAAATCTCACTTCATCAGATGCTTACAGTTCTCATCTTTAAAAATGCCACTAGACTCCTTGTTTGTTTTGCTGAACTGGACTGACATGGCTATCCCTTTGGAAATAGTCCTTCAAGTCTGCTGGTGTTCAGGCCAATTTCATCTTCTTCTTCTGTGTTATCACTATTGGTATGTGACATGCTTCCATTTTTTTGTGGCCTTCATTCTGTTAGATGGAATCCTATTGATACCGCACATTGCTCAAAGGACTCATTTTCTTCTGACTGTCCTGATAACTGAGGCATCACTTGTCTAGGTAGCCAGCTATTTATCTCTACTTTGCAACTGACATTTTGTCACCCAGTCATCCAGTTTAATGGGATCCCTTTCCCCCAATGGGTTTCTCTTCTTTTTGTGCTCTGTTAGCACTTCCAATCTTCTTTGGTAGCCTTCCTTTGAGTATGTACTTAACAATTACTTTGCTATTAATTTTTGTATGTTTTGCTAGTTGTCCTCCAGATTCTTTTTTGACCTGTAGTTTAACACTTGATTTACCAGAGTTTATGTTCCTTTCTATTTTCCTCAGAAGGATTTTGACTTTCATTTTTAAAGAATATTTTTGGTTCTATTACCGCATCTTTTACACTGTTGTTTAGCCATAATGCCATCTTTTTATTGGTCCTCTCACTGGTGAATTATTTTATTTTGGTATACATTTGTTTTGAGCCTCTATTTGATGGTTTTAAAAAGTTACTATGCTGCTTGTAGATATTTCACTCTTGTGAGTGTTCTTTTTAAGTTACGTTTAACTAGCTACCTCATTTTGTGTTGTTGCCCTTTTTGAAGTTAAATGCTACTGTGGTGGGTTTCTTTGGTATTCCCCCCACCTCCCATATAAGTGTGTTAACTGTAATTCCATTATGGTCACTGTTAGCAAGAAGTTCTGTTTTATTCACCTCTTGGGCCAGATCCTGCGCATCACTTAGGACTACCTAAAGCATTGACCTTCCTTTTGTGGGTTACAGGACTGGTTACATTAATGAAGCAGTCATTAGTGTAGTCTGTGTGCCTATAGCATTGGACACATCTCAGCATAACAAATGAGGAGTCCTGTGGCACTTAAAGACTAATAAATTTATTGCATGTGCTTTTGTGGGGGAAAATCCCAGTTCATCAGAGGCTTTGAAGATGGAGGAACTTATACTACCTTGTATTTATTTCCTCCTATTCTGAAAGTCATTGGATTGGGTCACACTGTAACAGCAAATCAAAACAGTTGTAAAGATTCAAACACTGGGGAACAGCATACAGAGGAAGATGAGGTTAGAGGGACATTTCTGGAACATGATGGCATAAATCACATAGATGGATGAGCCTGTGAATGAGCCTTTTATGGAGTAGCTGCTTTTATTATGTCCTGTAAAGAAGACAGCACACAGAATGCCAGAAGGTCTTTGAGCCTGACAGCATAATGTCAGGAAATATTTAAAATGACTTCAGTTTATATGAAAATTCATTAAATAAATTAATGTTGCTAGATGCTTACTAGAAATGTCCTGTGAAATGTAATATAAAAACACTACCAAAAGATTCTTCATTTTCATTCTCAAAGTACTCTGTTTCCAAGTAGCTGAAGAGCTTTGAGACACTAACTCCACACTTGTTTTGAGGAATGGATCCTGAAAATGCTGCAACTTGATGCATTCAACCTTTGCAGGGGAATACTAGCTGGACCGGCCACTGCACATAGCACAGTTCAGTAGGCAGTCTAGAAATAGTGTTCTTGTTTTTAGTGCTTATGTCAAATAGTGATAAGCACGTTTTAAATATCAAGTAATAAGGAGAGCTCAAGATGGGTAAGCTTTGACATCCAGCTTATCTCTGGTGATTGGTAAAGAATGGTATTGACAAATTCTGATTCAGTAAGGACTCAGTTCAGGAAAATCCCATGTGGAAACATAGCAATTTACTTCTCTTATCTTTTTATCTTCTTGTTATATGCTGCAATGACACCAGTTCTTACAGGGAGCACTGAGGGATCTTTTCTTAAGAGCCAGACGGTAACACAACAGAGAAGTTCCAAGGCTGGTTGAGACTTTACGTAGCACTTAAAAGTGTAGCCTGAAAATGGAATGTTTTATGCTAATTACCCAATGCCATAATTTGCATGCTGGTTTAATATTCATGGATCTGTCACAGGAAAGAGAAGTCTTAATGAATTGCAAGACGCCAGACCTTCTGCACTGGGCTAGCTCACTCCCAGTTCCAAATGCCTATCCTGCTTCCATTGGAAACAACAACAAACATTCTGACTTTGAGTAATACAAAGTCCCATAACACCTCTGTGCTTTGTGACTATTTTATTCATGGGCTATAAAACCGGGAGGGACACTGTGATCATCTAGTCCAGGGGTAGCCAGTTGTTTTTATCAAGGTCCAAAGTTCTTGGTCTAGTTATAGTCAAAGTTCAGACTCCAGAGAAACATGTTCTACACTACAATAACTATAAGGATAATAATAACTAAATAAAATATTTTACAGTTTGTTCAAAAGTATCTGGTGGTCCAGATTTAGCCTGTGGTCTGCCTGTTAGCTACCCTTGATCTAGGCTAACCTCCTGTATTACACAGCACATAGAACTTATGAAAACTAATTCCTGTAGCATATCTTCTGGAAAAAGCATCCTATCTTGATTTAAGTATTGCTATTAATGGAGACTTCCCCATAACCCTTGGGTTGTTCTGATGATTAATTACCCTCAATATTAAAAATCTGCACCTTCTTTCCATTCTGAATTTGTCTAGCTTCAACTACCTTTCCATCCTTATTCCTCTGTCTGCTAGAAAAGCCCCTAATCAAATTTTGTTCTTGATGCAGGTATTTATAGACTGTGACCACGTCACCCTTTAAACTTCTCTTTGTTTGGATAAACATGGAACTCAGTCTGTCACTATAAGGTATATTTTCCAATCCTTTAATCATTCTCTTTTCTGAATCCACACTGATTTATCAAGAGCTTTCTTAAATTGCAGACAGCAGAACTAGCATGGTTTTCCAGTAGCAGCTGAACCAGTGCTGGATACAGAAGTAATATAGCTTCCCTACTCCTGTTTAATATACCTGTGTTTATGCAGTTAAGAATTGTATTATCTTTTTGGCAAGAGTGTCAGGCTTGGAGCTTATTTTCAGCTGATTATCCACCACCACCCTTGTCACAACCCTGAGTTTCTGATGACCTGGTCTTGGTTACCTGCTGTCACTGCTAATCTCCTCACATGGAAATTTTGCCCTGGGGCATTCCCTTATTTCCAAGAGCTTAGGTTACATGGTAGATAGATGACATGGTAGGTTTCCCTTTAGAATATGGTGGGTAGATGACTTTGAAGAGTACTGTAGAAGTCACTATTCACCACAACTCCACTCCAGACCAAATTAATGAATGTAACTTTCATTATTTACAATTAAAACTTATAAATTAATTTTGGCACTGATCATCTAGAAACACTTATTGTCCTCCTCAAGTCTAATAAATTCTTATATCATACCCCAGTTTGGCTTCCTTTTCATAGAACATAGAATGTGATGGTCTCCCTGCTTGGTCTCTCTGCCACATTCTTGGCATCCCAGACCATTATCATTGCTGATGGACGGTCACTGGACTCTAGAAAGAGCTTTCCTGTTGCCGTCAGCAAATCTGAACTAAAACCATCATCATGTGGCAGGTCCTTATACTTCCACTTCCAGTGTTCCTACTCACACTGCTGACTTCTAAACTAACATTCTGAGGTAGCTTCTAGCAAAGCAAGGGAACCTCAGGCAGAGTCCTTTGGTTCAAGACTGCTACCTTACTTCTGTTCACATATTTTATCTCCCACCTACCTCATACCTACAATAATATAAACACAACATTCTCTGCAACCCTAGAAGTCTTTTTCAGTCACTGCTTTTCAGAATAGAGTTCTCCATCCTGTAACTATGGCCTACATTCTTTTTTCCTAAATATGTATGTTTATATTTTTTGTATTAAAATGCATATTGTTTGCATTCAGTTTTCCAAGTGATCCTGATCTTTCTGTATCAGTGACTTGTTCTTTTCATTGTTTACCACTCTTTCAATTTTTGTGTCATCTGCAAAGTGTAGTAGTGAAGGTGACAGTACAGATTATATTCAATCCATTATTCCTTTGAGAGAATAATGTGCATGCAACTTGTCACCCCAAATGGATTTATTCAAACACTTCAATTTAAACAGCTGGATTAGATAAAACAATAAAATGACTTTATTAACTACAAAAATATTTTAAGTGAATACAAGTAATGAGGCACAAGTGTCAGAAATTGTTACACAAGCAAACAAAAGACGTTACTAATACCTAACTCAGATAATACCTAACCTTTAGGAAGGGTATGCCCAATCTTCTCCCTGCCTGTCTCCCAGTGCTGGCAACATTGTCGGCAGCAGGGAGGGGGCCATTATGGTGGCAGTGTTGTCATTGTCAGTAGTCTGCAGCACCCTCCCTCCGGTAGCTGTGTCAACAGCATTGGTGGCAGGACAATGTGCTGCATGCCACTCAGAACTGGTGCACGTGTCACTTTTGGCATGTATGCCACAGTTGTTTACCCCTGACCTAACTTAAAATGTATCAAATTCAAGCAAAGTTTCTCACCACATGCTTCCTCCAGATTTACTGACCAAACCCTGGAGGTTAAGACCCTTCTTCAGAGGCCCACTAATGTTTCCTTTATCACTTCAGGTGCAATGTGTGCAATAGACGCAGAGAGAGAGTGGGTTCCTTGGAGTGCTGGTCCCTCCTTTGTATAGTTTCAGTCTTTTGCTAGAAAAACATTTCCATCTAGGCACTAGAAGACAAAGAGTCTATGTAGAAAGATCTTCACTGATGTCTTTTTCTCACCAGTTTGAGCTTTCATTGTTTCCCTTCTTACTTGATGACTCTGTATACTGATTAAAACACATTAAGAAGAGAACAGATTCCTCTGTTTAGGTCAGTTCTATTTGCTGACTTCTGTTTGGGCAGGTTTGTGGACCATATATTAATGACATCAACAACCAGATATGGAGGAGAATTAAAAGATGAAAAACAACCCAAGCAAATTGAGTGTATGTAGAGAAAAAGGAGGTTAGTGACATATTTTAAAGAATCTTTCAACTACTAATAGAAGATTTTGGGAATATATGTGTAATTCATTTGGAAATGAAAACTGAATCTGCTAACTCTATATGCTCTGTTGCCATTTATATTTTTACTAGCTGTAACTTGTTAAAAATGACAGGGGCAAATCAAAAAGAAATTAATGAAATAATTATTTATTTTAAGCAATTAATAGCTCTTTATTCATAACATTTTTGCAAAAGTTCTATGGTCAGCTAAAACTTTTTCTTGGTAGTTTGAATACTTCACATAAACTTTCAGATTTTCATGGTTTCTTCCCTGAATGAGCACCACATACAATTGACAGTGTCCAAAACCAGTACAACATTCATGAATCTGCAGTTATGACTAATCACTTCATTTTCACTGAATGTGTCATGATTAGGAATAGCAGTGTGATGCGCATTGCGAAGCTGTCTCATTCATTGAGCATTTTGAGCATGACACTCAGTGGCTTGCTCTTGTGTTTCTTGTTTTCATTGGTATTGGCGAAGCTGTCTCATTCATTGAGCACTTTGAGCATGATGCTCAGTGGCTTGCTCTTGTGTTTCTTGATCTTGTCAGTTTTGGCAATGATTTCTCATTTGTTCTGCATGTTGACCTTGACATGCAGCCTCTTGTTCCACAGATTCTTGTTGTTGGTGACAGCATTTGCTTGATAATTTCTCATGTAAGCGGCATGTAATGCACAACGTGCAGTAGCTTGATCCTCAGTTTCATCATTACACCAATGCTTTGTAATTTCTTGCATTTGCGGAGCTTGTTGCCAGTGATCAGTTTTCTACAAATGTTCTTTTACGTATTGTATGTATGCTATACTCATTATATGTATTATACTGATGAATTGACCAGATTATACATGTTGAAACATAGCTCAGAGCTTTAGTTTCTTTGTTACCATGGCAATGTATGTAACATACATAACATTTGTTACCATGGCAACATATGTAACACTGTCACATGTTACATTTCACATCACACTACACTGGACATGGCAAAGGTTTTTTTTTTTGAAAAAGCCTGCCTATCTCTTCCATTGGCTTTCTTTTTTTCGAAAAAGAAAGTCTGGTGTAGACTTTCACTTTCGAGAAAAAAAGCTGCAGTATTTCAAGACAAGGAGCCATCCCCAGACTGTTCTCCTGAAATAGCATTTTTGAAAAAAAAATATTTTGAGATAACTATTCTGAATATATTTTGAAATAATTTTTTCAAAAAAAAATTTGAAAATGCTCTGCAATGTAGACTTAGCCAACGAGCATTTGGTGAGGTCCCCCCCAAAATCCATCAGTACTACTCCTGTTTCAGCTGGATGGATTGCAGACATTCCCCCAAAATCTTTTATTGGTAGTTGAAATATTCTTTGCAATATGTCACTCCCCTCTTTTTTCTCTACATAGAACTCTTAATTTTCTTGGGCTTATTTTTCATCTTTTTATTTTTCTCCTTCCAGATTGTTTAAATGAGAAATAAGCTTTAAGAGGTTGTGAGGTGTTATTTATTGTTTTACAGTGCTGGCAGTGCTAGACGGTCACTGAACTGGTATGTAGATCCATCTTTAACCACTTTCACCTCTGTTGCCCTTTCCCTTACTTACAGTTAAGTGAAAAGGATTTAAATTCTCCCCAGCTGCGTTAGATTTCTAGCAATCCATTTCACTTCCCTCATGGCATTTTCACATTCCTTGTATTTCTCCTACTTATAATCTGTTATCCTTTAAGTCATAAATGTTTCTGTTACTTCTTCCTGCAGTGCTTGCCTTATTCAGCCCTACCTGGTGGAGCCCTCACCTCTAGGTCAACATATAATTCAACATTGTTTTGTTTGATCATGCTCAAAACAAGACAGTAATCAAAACTAAGATCAGCTTCATCTCTAATGCTTCCAGAGGCCAAGTCAGAACATCCTGAGTGTTCGTTACAAAATAAGGTCAAAGAACTTAGCCTAGAGGTCCAGCAATCAAATGTAAAATCAGATCCTTTTTTGCTAAAAGGTTTGTTTGCTCAATCTAACCTACCTATCTTGCTGTATAAAACCAAATAGAAGTTAGATATTTTAATAAATAATTTCCAGAGAGGTAGCCGTGTTAGTCTACGTGTAGCAAAATAAGCGAGAATCCTGTGGTACCTTATAGACCAGGTGTGGCCAAAGTGCGGCTTGGGAGCCACATGCGGCTCTTGAATGAAAAAGTGAGGCTCATGGAAGAACATCAGCAAACATCTGCCAGTCTTTGTTTTTGAGTAATATAAAGATTATTTTTTCACTTCTAATCAGAACTGTTTATCAGTTGTGAAAGATGTGAATACCATAAAATTTCTAAAAGATGAATAGATGCCAAGTCTCAATACAGGGCAGCATCATGAAAAAGTAGTGCAAATAGAAGAGTTTCTATTGGAAATTTTACAGTATTCTTGATCAAAGTTCTCTGCTCTCACCTGCTGAAACCAGCCAATGAGATTCGTATTATGTAAAAATTCTTGCTATCATGCCATTAGAGATATAAGTCTAGTACTCTAGTTGGTGCAGCTGGCCCTTAGCAAAGGTTGCACACTTATCTTCTGTTCTTTAAACTCAGTAATTTTAAACTTAGTAATTTTGAAGTAGATAAAAGTATATGGCTATATGCTTCAGTGCAGCTCTCAAAGGTTTAATAATCAACTTGTGTGGCTCTTGAGTTGCATAAGTTTGGCCACCCCTGACTAACAGACTTCTTCGAGCATAAGCTTTTGTGGGCGTCAATCCACTTCATCAGATGAAGTCAGTTGCATCTGACGAAGTGGGTTGAAGCCCATGAAAGCTTATGCTCGAAGAAGTCTGTTAGTCTATAAGGTGCTACAGGACTCTATCTTCTTTTAATAAATAAAAACATTTAAAGGGTATAGCCTCAAACAAAATTAAAAATCTCAATGAGGCATGCATTTTCACCCTGACACTAACAATGAAGGGCTTTCCCAGGATCTGCATACTTCACAATTTTCCATGAATGTCTGTAATTGCTCATTAATTTTTGGCCAGTATATAGCCTGTCTGGCTCACCTCACGCAACCTTCCTTTCCCAGATGTAATGAATGAATTTTGTACATAATCTCATACCTTAAAGCTCCTAGAATAATTGTTCTTTCTCCCTGAAATTTAATGCCATTCTGTATAGCCCTGTTATCTGAAAAAAATAACGTTATCTATTTAGGTACTTGCTCTTTTGTCACTGGCCATTCTTGTAGGATCATGAGTATCAATGGCTGCAGCATTCCACGTGCTCTGTACCTCTCTGCATCTCTTTCAAACAATCTTCTGAGACAGGTAAGTACTAGACTATATTTACTGCCTCTACCTCAGTGTCAGTAGATCTCTTCTTTCTGGGTTCTAGCAGGTATGCACAGTTCAAGATGTCATCCAACACCAAGTCTGTGCTTGGGCAATACTTGATCTGTATATTGTATTTCTGCAGTCACTGTATTGTCCACTGTAAGCACCTTGGTGCACTGGTTACTACTTTTCTCCAAATATTTTTGACAGATTTATGGTCAGATTGTATGCCAACAGTGTGACTGTGAGTGTCTTGGTGAATTTATCCATTCCAAAGAGTGCTACTAGCAACACTTTTGCAATTTGAATATAGCCCTTCACCATCACAGATAATGCTCCAATTGTAAATGCAATAGGTTAACCCCTTGCAGCAAACTAGCCCCTAAAGTGGATCCAACTCAGATTTATCACATTGCAGCATCAGAGGTTCCTCTGCATTATATTTCAAAATGAGAATCTTCCCAATCATCTCTTTTGCTTGTGTGGTCCATCCACTTGCATAAGTCGTCTCAGTGTGTCAGCTATCTCAGGACCATACAGATAAATGGTTGCAAAACTTTGGTAAATAATTGACCATTCACAAAAATCTTTGTACTCCTTTAATATTGCTAGGTTTTGGCATTTCTCTAATTGCCTTACCTTTCTCTGGATCTATTTTCAGACCTTTGGAGGTCAACAAATGTCAATGTATGGCATCAGGGTTACTCAGTCGGAGCTTGTCTAAATTCAGTCTAATATTCTTTTTGGTCTGCAACTATCTAAAAATTATTGTAATTTATAGTCATTATCTTATTGTTTCTTGTTCTGGATCATTATCCTCTCACACTATCAACACATTGTCTGCTGTTGTCACAGTCCTGTCAGGCCTTCCAATACTCAGTTGATTCTGCTCTGGACTATCTCTAGTGATGGACTGATGTCCACATGCAGCTTTTAAATCGAAATAACACCCGAAAGCAGGGTGTGCTGGCTCCCCGACCGGCCGCCAGGGCTGCAGCTGACAAGCCCCAAAAGTGGGGTGCACAGGGTCCCCGACTGGCTGCCAGGGCTGCAGCTGGCAAGCCCTGAAAGCAGGGTGAACTGGCTCCCACACCCGCTGCCGGGGCTGCAGCCATCTTGCCGGGGCAGGAAGGGGTGCCAGCTCCCACACCTGTCACCTGGCTGGCTACCGGCATCTAGGGTATCAGGGGTGCTGGCTCCAGCATCCCCTGCACCGCTAGCAGCAGGCTTGCCATGGCAGCGGGGGATGCCAGCATCCAGACCCGACACCCTGCCAGCAGCGGGCTTGCCAGGGCAGCATGGGATGCTGTCTCCAGCCCCCCCTGCCCCGCTAGCTGCTGGCAAGCCAGGGCAATGGAGGGTGCCGGCATCCCAACCTGCTGCCCGGGCAGCAGCCGGCAAGTTCCCTTTGCGGGGCTAGCCAGCTGGGGTACCAGCCACCCCGGCCGCAGCCGGGGTGCCCCCCAGTCCCTCCCTGCTGTCCCACCAGCAGTGGGGGACACAGGGCAGGGGGATCTCTTGTCTGGGGGCTTTTTTCCCCTGCCTGGCTCTCCAGGTGAAAGCCAGGCAGGGGATTGGGAGGCAACATGGCCCTGCCAGGGGGCCATGTTGTCACATCTCCCATGGTGCCCCTCTCCTGAATCGAAATAGCAAGTCCTGTCTCTGGACTTGCTATTTCGATTTGGTGTTTTTCCTTAATTCAATTTAAGTTAATTTGAATTAAGGATTTTGTTTTGAATTAGCTTATTTCAATTTAACTTAAATCGAAATAAGCGTCTACATGTGGGCATAGCTGCAGTCTTAAAAATTGGTGTCTCCCAAATGAAGTTGCAAAAGTTGCTAATTAACCTGATTTTTCACCAAGTTCAGCACAGCTGGATTCAATTTTTATATCACGCACTGTGAATGTTTTCACTTTATACAGATCTATAATAGTCCTTTATTATATGCAGGGGGAAATGTTTCTGTTTCAAAGCTTTGTCTAAATGATTGGGTCTGTGTATCTTCTCATCTTCCCTGATAGCTTTCTTACCACCACAAGACTGCTTATCCACTTTGTGCTCTTCTCAACAGACTGTATAATTCAATGATTCCGTAGGCTCTTGTCTTGTATTGGCAGCAGTAATGCAATGATACTTTTCTTTTTTCTGGTTTAACTGGCGTCACACTGGTGTCAATCTGTATTTTATAAACACCATCTATGTGTCCATTGTCTTGAAATATTTCTCTGTACTCCCTCTGCTTCATCTACTGGTCCCAGTTAATACCATCCAACATGTCTTCAGTCATCTCCTATCTACTTGCATTATGTTCTGGAACTGTACTTTTATTAAATTCCTGGGCTGGGCGACCTTGGTGTAGTACTGAGATGCTATTTCATTGAGGATTACAAGGTCCAGTCTATATTTCTTTTTGTTCCTTGGACTCCTAAGTTTATTTTTTTATTTCCTCATGGGGCCTTAATGATGTATGTTTGTATATAGTTAACAGCTGTTAGTCTCTTCCAAACATATGTCTGGTTCACCAGACTGATTGGGATAATGCTACATTTTGTGTCAAAATCTAATAAAAATTATATCACTTTCTACCTTTTGCAAACAACTGTGTCTGATGCTTACTAGGATGTTCTTGCACTAGTTTACCAGCTCTTCAGTCACCTGTATACTATCCTTATACTCATTGGTATTCTCTTCAGTTACTATGTGCACCTTGGATTTGTTTTTCTTCTCTCTGGAGCACACTTAACTGGAAAAAGTATGCATTTGTCGGAGGTACGGCATTTCTTTCCATGCACTCCCAAAAGCTGGACCATTTTCTTTCTGTCTTAAAATATTTTCTCCCACACTATTTGCATGTGTACTGCTGTGATCTTCTGATGATGCATCTGTTTTGATTTATCTTTGTTATGCATTGTATGGACAGTAAATGCTGACTGCCCTTCCAGGGGTCTTAGTCTTTCTTAGCTCCATCGCTCTAGATATCTCAAACTTTCCTGCAAAGTTAAATCAGCTTCTCTCAGCAACCTCTGTCATATTTGTGAGTCTTGTATACTGTCTCTAATCAATGAATTTCCTGGACTGCAGCTGCCTGGTAGCATTTGTAAGTTGGTGCTGTACTCATCTATGCCTTCCCAGCTGCTTGATTCTGAGTAAAGAAATTATAGCTTTTCACAGCTTCATTCTTCCTGAGTTTAGAATGTGTATATTGAGCTTGGGGAGTTTACACATGCAGAGTCTTACTTATCTGTCTCTCTCCCTTTCTCCAGTCAGGTAAAAAACAAATTTATTTACACAGCATCTTCTTTATCTGCCATAGCAATATTAATGTAGAGATGAAATTCCTCTTTCCAGTTCTTCCATGTCTGAACTAAATTCTTAGCTTGGAAGTTTAATGCCCCTTGGGGCTTCAGCCCCTCAATTTTTTGTGGTTAGCCTTGTCTTCTAAAATAAACCAGGTACATCCAGAAGTATTTTGCTCTGTGCAATACAGCTCTGAATGTTCTCTTCTTTCTAAGATTTGATTCCTCTTGCCATCAAGTTTTATTCTTCTTTGTGTCTGGATCATCTGCTGTAAAAAGATCTCACTCAGATACAAGATTAGTTACCAAAGCTTTATTGTGGCTCCTTACAAGATGGTTTCCCAGCCCCAACCTCCCCTTACTTCTCAGACAGTTCCTCAAGAGGTATTACTTCCAAATGGTTCCCTCCAGAAAGCAGCATTCTGCCTTAAAGTGTCTGCTAACACTTTCACATTGTTCTGTAACTGCATAGAATTGGCTCAAGGTTTTAGGCAGGGGCCTAGCCAGCCCCCATTTTCTGGCTGGGGCCCTGAGGCTGCAGGAAAAAGAATGAGAGCCCTGTGGCACCTTATAGACTAACAGATTTCTTCAGGCATAAGCTTTTGTGGGCTACAACCCACTTCATCAGATGCATGAGGTGGAAACTACAGTTGAGAGGAATATATACACATGCCAGAGTGGAGGAGGGCGAGTGTTAACAAAATTCAGAGAGCAGATGGGGCCCATTCACACCGGCTGATCAAAGTGAGAGAATGTGTGAACAGATGAATCACTTTGTGTAATGTTTTAACCATTCCAAGTCCCTATTCAGACCCAGTCTGATTGTGTCAGACTTTCAGATTAGCTCCAACTCTGCAGTTTCACACTGAAGTCTGTTTTTGAAGTTTTTTTTTTTGAAGTATGTCAACTTTCAAGTCTGCTACTGAGTGGCCATGGAGGTTGAAGTGTTTTCCTATTGGTTTATGGATGTTTCCATTTTTGATACTTGTTTTGTGTCCATTTATCCTTTTACACAAGGACAGTCTGGTTTGCCCAATGTACATGGCAGAGGGGCATTCCTGGCACATGATAGCATATACCACATTAGTGGATGTGCAGGTGAATGAGTCCCTGATCGTGTGGCAGATGTGGTTGGAGCTTGTGATGATATCAATGGAGTCGATGTGCGAGCAGAATTGGTAACAGGCTTTGTTGCTAGGATAGGTTCCTGGACTAGTGTTCTTGTTGTATGGTGTTTGGTTGCTGGTGAGTATTTGCTTCAAGTCGGGGGGCGGTCTGTTAGCAAAGATAGGCCTGCGTCCCAAGGATTGAGAGAGTGTGGTATCATCTTCTAGGATAGATTGTAGATTTTTGATGTGTTGGAGAGATTTAAGCTGGGGGCTGTAGGTGATGACCAGTGGTGTTCTGCAGTTTTATCTGTCAGGTCTGTCTTGCAGCAGGTGGCTCCTGGGTACCTGTCTGGCTCTGTCAATTTGTATTTTCACTTCCCCAGTTGGGTACTATAGTTTCAGAAATACCTGTTAAAGATCTTGTAGGTGTTTGCCTCTGTCTAAGGGATCAGGGGAGATCCAGTTGTACCGTAAAGCTTGGCTGTATAGGATGGATTATGTAATGTGCCCTGGGTGGAAGCTGGAGGCCTGTAGGCATGCATTATGATCAGTTGGTTTTTGGTATAGGGTGGTGTTAATGTGTCCATCTCTTATATGTACGGTGGTGTGCAAGAAGTGGATTTCTTGTGCGGACTGGTCCAGGCTGTGCTTGACGGCGGGGTGGAAGTTGTTGACAACTCAGTGAAATTCTTCCAGAGGCTCTTTCCCATGGGTCCAGAGAGTATATCTGCACTGCAGTTAGGGAAACCTGCTTCCAAACTCAGGTAGACAGACATGTCCTCACTGCCCTTGGACCAGCATGCCAAAATAGCAGTATAGCTGGTAGGAAGGGAACACAGGAGACTATTCTCATTAGCTGCCTGAGTATGTACTCAGTGGGTCCAAGCAGGTTTGTACTCAGGACACTAGTCCAAGCTCTGCTGTCAGTGATACGTCTAGCTTCACAGTTATTTCTAGTGCTGTAGCTCAAGCAGAGCTTACAAATGTCTGTCTACTCAAGCTTGGAAGCATGCTCCCAGCTGCAGCCTTTTGCAACTGCATATAATTGTGATTCCAGGAAGAATGCATAGCTGCTTTCGGGAGGAGGTTGTCAGAGGGACACTTGTAATAGGAGACGCTTTTCAGTGAAATTTTGAATTTTGAAAAAACAGGTGATTTTGAAATTGGCTTTTTGTGAAGAATATGTCCAATTTTTTTTTAGTGTTCAGTATGGGGATTTTTTGATGGTGGTGGTTTTGCTTTCTCCTTTATCTTACCCATCTAGGCAGGACTTATTTGCTGGTAGAAGCACTGTTGCCCTCCAGATGTGATGGAAGGAAGGGGAAAACAGCTTCAGTAAGGTTATGATGGTAGTGGGACAAGGGCAGAGTAATGGTGGGAGAGCAGCATAAGAAAGTGGAGGGAGACAGGAAGCTTTTCTGTAACATCATTTTCCTAAGACTTGCAGGATTTTACTTTATTTAAAAAAAAATTCTCACCAAGTAGGATAGAACCCCCCCAAAACATAACCTCCTAATCTATCTTTCTGATGTGCCATACAGGCTGAAATGCTGAAATACACTGCCCTATACAGCCACCAACTTTACCAGGTAGGGCATGGGTTCTCAAACCAGTCAAAAGTTTCAGGTGATGGCAACAACCTTCCCTCTCTTTGGGTATGTCTACGCTGGAGGCTCTGTTAAGTCAACCTAACAAAGTTGACTTTAAGTCAACTTGAAGTCGTCCTTGTTAAGTCAACTTAGAGAGTCTGCATTGAAAACTCGTTGACTGCCTGCGTCCACACTGTGAGTGCTAGGTCAGCGGAGGAGTGGTGCATTGTGGGTAGCTGTCCCTGGTGGCCAGAAACTCTGGGAGAGGGTCTGGAGGCCAGTTAGTTTGACTCGAGGGCTTTTCCTGTCTACATTGACTTAAGTCAACTTAATAAGGTCGACATAATTGTTAAGTCAACGTTAAATCATGTTATTAACTCAACTTAAGGAAGCACATAAGTCGACTTAATAAAAGCCCAATGTGGCTACAGGAGTCTGTAGGCTGACTTAACCTTCCTTAAGTCGACCTAAGGCTCCAATGTAGATGTATCCCATATGTCTAGATTGGAGAGATGTGTCCTGAAATGTTTTGATTTTGTAACATGGAGTCACTGTATGGAAAAGGTTGAGAACAAATATTGAAGTGAATTTTGACTGAAAAGGACTGGAATTCTAATGCAACCTATTAGATTTTTTTTTTAAAGCAAAGTAGTATTAATCTTTATCTGGATGAAGTAGTATAGATTAAAAGTAAAAGTCTCCCACTGTGAAGGAGAAACCTGTACAAATACCTTACAGCCCATGTTTAAGAGATCTGTATGATACTATAATGATAAACATCTTAAATATTTATTATCTATAAAGAATATCACCCTCAAGGCCAAATCATTAGAGACAAATGGAATTTTTTTCAATCTGGGGATTAAGAGATTCTGGATTGTATGATAGAGCTCCTGTTTAGGCCGTCTGGCCTTGTTTCTTTACTGATTTCATTGGCCATCTAGCCTTGTCTCTCTCCTCTTGTAATTAGGATTCTAAAACTGATTTTTCATCTGGTTCCAGAAGAGAAAGACAGAGTTTATCTAGAAATAATTTCACTTCTTCAAGGGTATTTATAAATTTCTTGTAAAATATAACTCTTCCCTATTTCCCCCCTCCATATTTAAACTACAAAATCACAGCTGTTTGGTTCTCTCTGTGGCAGCTGTTTCCATAATCCAGTTTGACTTTTCCTCTTGCTGTGCTATACTAAATATATACTCTTCTCATGCCAGAAGAAATTTTACTTATATATTCAAATATTGCAGTCTTAAATCTTTAGACTTGCTAATTTTGAACATTTGATGAAAATATTGCCTGGGTCACTGAAGAAATTTCAAACTCTTGGGCTATGTTCACACACAGGGGGTTATTTCAATACAAGTTGTTTCGATACAAGTTGTATCGAAGTAACGCCTTATTTCGAAATAAGTTAATTCGAATTAAGGAAAAAAGCAGGAATCAAAATAGCATGTTCAGACAACAGTTATTACGAAACAAGTGACCGTTGTTTCAAAACAACATGTTCAGATGGCATTGTTTCGAAACAATTGTTTCGAAACAACTTCGTTTCGTCCCCACATGGGGTTTAAGTTGTTTTGAAACAACGCTGTTGTTTCGAAACAACGGAACCTGTTGTTTCGAAACAACGGTGTGTCGTGTGAACATGGCCTTTCTTATTTTGAAACAACCTCTGTTGTTTCGAGATAGGATTGCTGTGTGAGCACACCCTTGGAGATTTGGTAACTAGATGAGTTTTGAGTTCAAATATTTTCAGCAAGGTTCTTTTTTACAATACTTCTGTATGCCTGTAAGACTCAAAAGATATAGTACACATATCTGGAAGGAGATATGATGATCTTTATGGGGTGAAATATAGATCTTGAATCTCTCAATTCCTCTATGAAGGAGGTAGAACAGTGTTACGCCAGACATAAATATACATTATTTTCCCGTCAAGTTCAACCACTCTCTTTCATGAATTTAGCCTTTTCATCAGCTAAAACCAGAGGTTTGCCTGGTAGAAATGGTGCAAATTATTTAGTAAAAAACTTTTTTCAGGTCATATTTTTAAAATTTCTTCATTCTTAAAATGATGTTAAATATTTGTTATTTGTGTGGCTATCATTATTCTTGCCTGTTTGGAAGATTTTTGTGTCTGTGGGGATTTTTTTTTTTTTTCAGTTGCAGGTTCTTGTAAGAGGTGGTGCCCTGTTAGGCTAAATTTAAAAAGCTAGCTTCCAGGTGATTAGTGGGAGTGAGGTACTACAAAAAGCAATCCAGAGGACTGTAATCCTAAAGTGTAAGACAAACTGTGTAGATAGAGCTTAAAGGTTTTGCAAAATTGCTTCTTTCTAAAAATAGCTAAATTTACTAATGTCCTGGTTGTCCTGCCTTGATTTTGGAAGAGAGACTATGCCTCTGAAGTGAAGTGAATATTTTTATCCTGTTGAGTCAGCTTTTTATATTATTATTGTTTGTTTGTACAAATGGCCTTTTCTACTGCCAGGGTGATGCCAAAAAAAAAAAACAAAAAAAAACCAGGCCTAAGAGGCTAATGGGGGTTCCTTCAGCATGGACAAAACCTCAGCTGATATAAAACTGGCATATCTATCTCTGTCATAATATATAGGATCCTTTAAAGTACACCGGGGTCCATTTTGTCGACTAGTAGCCAAAAGACTGACGGAGCAGAAATGTCCCATTTTCCTTCTCTGCCCCATTAGTTCAGGCTCAGTGTAGCTATGATACTAGCCCCTTGTCCTGAGGCAATTTATTTATGAATCCCATACTGTCCCTTTAAAAGGGTTTTGCCCCTTATTATAGGAGAGACAGGGACTCTGAATCATTTCTGACTTCACTGTGAAGTGCAATTTGTGTTCAGACTTTATAGATTCAGAAGAATATAGTAAAGCAATACTACAACACTTTCTTCCTCCAAGCCACTTTCAAAAAGGAGTGGTACACAAATCACTAGAGTATGGTTGGATGTGGGTGTAGGGATGATTATCATCGCTGCTCTTTATTTTTACAGCACTCAAAAGTGTGCTAACCTGCTTACAAGTGCAATTAAAGAGGCAGTCCCTGTCTTTAAAAGCTTACAATCTAATTTTAATTTCTAATATTTTTATTAAAGATAAATAGATATGACACAATGAATTAAGTTAACAAAATGGGTTCAGGAAAGGACAAGAGTTACAGTTGATATAAATAGTATTCAATAGAACATAATTAATACAACTAATGTCATTAGTACAAGAGAAAATTTAAATCCTATTTCTAACCATGTATGAGTTATTGATCCTTCAGAATTATTATTGTGAATTAGATTATCTAATTGTTTCTCAGACTACTCTGTGCTGTTCCTGATTTGGATAACATGGATATTCTTTTAGTTAATACATTTTTATGATCAAGTTAAAGTATTTATGTGGAGATATATTGGTCAAGGTCCATTTCTACTGGAATACCATCAGTTTCAGGTTTTTTTTCTCAAAACTGTTTTTTTTCTAGGGATTGTAAAATGGAAGTTGTTATCGGTAACAAGATACATGAGAAAGCCATATTGAAAGTCTTTATTGTTAGTTATCACACAGTACTATCCTTTTCTGTTTATAGAGCATGCTTACAGCCAGTTTATGCCACTTGTTGTATCATACTGGGCAGTACACTGTAGCGGCTAGTTCATTGGTCTCATAAGACTCTTCTTTCAGTCCAGCACATCCACAGAGTTGTAACACCTAAATATATACAAATTACCTTTTACAGAGCAACAGGTCATATGAGGGGCTCTGCAAGGCCTGAGTTCATTATGATATATCAAAAATGCCAATAGCTCCTGGCTTCCTTTATAAAAGTTTCCTTACAAGTAACCGACTGAATGGTTAGTTGCCAACTTATCAAATTCTTGGCCACAAGGATTAAACACAGGCAGTGACAAGATAAAGAAACATGTAAAAGATTACTATAGTCATTGATATGTGGCATTACTGGCCTCAGTTTCTTGATACTATTAAATGGAATTACTTTAAACATCTGAACACAGGTCCATTTATGGGCTGTTTTCCCCTGGCACATTTAGGACAATACCCTTTGGCCATTTGTTTGTCTTTAATGAATCTAGGCATTCTGTTTTCATAAAGATTCTTTAGTACTCCATCCATAGCTTGTACTGTAACTACCATAAGCAGTACAAATTATTTCCTTAGCTATCCATTTATCTTTCCTCTTTGCACTATTAATATTTGGTCCAGAGCTAGCCCATCAATTTCATTTGTTATTGACTTAGGTATTATATCAGCATCCTTATAATTCAAAAAACTAATCTGTGTTTTGGTAATCTCTGTGTCAGCCCTATTCCAAGTTGACATGCCTCATTGAAAAAGACCTCAGAATAGATTCTATAATTTTGTTTAGGCTTGTGGTAAAGCAGACAAACCACCCCCAACAGCATGGAAAGAGTAAAAAAGAGCCTATGGGCTGAGCTAGCCCTGCCCCATTATACTTTCAGGCAATGTTAGGCCTGGAGGAGAACCTAATTCAATTCAGGGCTGACAGATGAAGAGACAGGAGCTAACTGCCTCTCTGCCTGAGGGGAAAGATCACTAATGTGGCAGCCAAGGCAGCAACTAGGCAGCCTAATAAGGTCCTCCTGCCCAAAGGAGATGCAGAAGGAGGCCTCGGAGCACCTGACCTAAAAGAAACCCTGGTCACAGAAGCACAGAGCTTTTGTAAGGTTCTAACCCTGCCAAACTTATGAGTGTTATGCCCAGAGGAAACTGGGTCTGCAGTAGAATGCAGACCAGGATCCATCAGGGACCATCACTAGAGACATTCTGCAGCAGGAACTTGAACTGTAAAGACAGTGCCCCAAACTGACGGGACAAGGAAGTATCCCAGGGTGGTACATGCAAACTGATTGCTGCAAGGTCCCCTACTCAGGAGCTCACTTATTCAGGACCTGGACTGGGAGGCGATGGAATGGGAGGTCCTGAAACTTCTTAGCTTCCTTTCTTAAAGATCAAGGCATCTCAATCACAGAAGCAGGGGGCAGGATATTGACTACTCAAACCAGTAGGCTGAAAAGCCCTCCAGGCCCCCTTTTACTAGGCTTTGTAACCCTCATGTTCTAAAAATGTGAGAGAAGGATTGAATTTCCTGAAACCAGTAGTATTTTTTACTTGATTATGAAAATAAATGCAGGGGGTATAAAACATAGGATCAGGTCATACAGTAACAGCAAATCAGAGCAGTCGTTAGGTTCAAACCATGGGAAGCCTGAAGTCAAATTACCTTTTGTAATGGGAAAAGATCCCATAGTCTCGATTCAATCCTGCTGTCACCAAATTTATTTTGCATATTAATTCAAGTTCAGCTGTTTCTCTTTGAAGTCTTGATGTCCCAGTCACATCCCTGAGAACAGTCATTAACAAATCATTTATCGAGTGATTAGAAAGATGGAAGTGCTCAGCAACTGGTTTCTTTGTTTTGTGATTTCTGATATCAGCTCTATGTTTGTTTATTCTTTTGCGCAGCGATCGTCCTGTTTGTCCAATGTATAAGGTGTTGGGGTATTTCTGGCACATGATGGCATAGATCACATTAGTAGATGAGCAGGTAAATGAGCCTTTGATGGAGTAGCAGGCTTGATTAGGACCTATGATGGTATCTATTGTACAGATATGTGGGCAGACTTGGCAGCATGGTTTGTTGCAGGGGTGTGTGCCTGCTTCAATGTTTCTGTTGTTAGCTCTGTAGTTGCTGGTGAGTATCTGTTTAAGATTGGGTGGCTGTCTGTAGGCAAGGAGAGGTCTGTTTCCCAATGCTTGAGAGAGTGAGGGATCATCTTTTAGAATAGGCTGTAGGTCCTTAATGATCTGTTGCAGAGGTCTGACTTGAGGGTTGTATGTGGTGACTAGGATGTTCTGTTGTTTTCTTTCTTGGGCCTCTCCTGTAGTAGGTGACTTCGGGGAACCCATCTAGCTCTGTCAATTTGTTTTCTTACTTCCCCAGGTGGGTACTGTAGTTTCAAGAATGCTTGATAGAGATCCTCAAGATGTCTATCTCTGTCTAAGGGATCAGAGCAAATGCAGTTATATCTTAGGGCTTGGCTGTAGACAATGGATTGTGCAGTGTGTTTAGGATGGAATACTGATCGGTATAGTTACCTACATCCCTCGAGTTTCCGTCCTAAACACACCACATGATCCATTGTCTACAGCCAAGCCCTAAGATATAACTGCATGGGGCTTAGGCCAGGGTGTCTGAGATACAGTTCCTCTGGGCCACTTCCTTCCCCCTCTCCCAGTAGTACCTGCCCAGGCTCTTCAGTAGAGTCCTCAGGGTAGTAGTCCAGGGGCAAGCAGCAGAAGCCCTCCATTTCGTCTGGTGGAGGTAGGTCAGGCATCTCCATTTGGACCTCCATCTCTGTTGGTGGGGGTAATTCAGGGAGCTCCACATGGTCCTCTGTGAGGGGCAGCTCCTCCAGGTCCTGGCCCATAGGGGGCTTGCCTTCCTCTGCAGCAAGTGGTAATTCCTCTAGGTCGCAGCAAGGTGGTGTTGGGGTTGGGTCCCGGAAGCCCGGGGCTTCAGGGGAGACTCAAGGATCCGTGGCTCTGGCAGCTCTCCCAGCTTGCCATTCCCAAGAGGAGTTGGCCCTTCCTTAGGGGTATCTGCCATGGGAGGCCCGAGCCAGGACTCTTGGTACCGGGCTGGAGCCCCCTTCTTTGGCTGGAGGGCTTGCTGGGGCTGAGTAACTGGGAGACAGCCATCCTTCCTCTTCAGCGGCCAGAGCTGAACTGAGTTGCCTGGCTTTGCTTTTCTTCTTCCTGTCCCGCCCCCTGACTTCCAGTTTGATGGACAGGCATCCCTAGGCCCTGGTTGCCAGCTGTCCATCTCAGGAGGCGGCCAAGTTGCCTCTTTTCCCTCTGGGGGCGGCCATATTGCCTTTCCTGGGTTGCCCATGTTTTCCCTTTACAGTAACCATCAGACACAGTAGGAGCACTAGCCCAGCTAAACACTGAGTTAAAAGAGCATAAAATTACTTAATTTTGGTAAATAACATCAATCTTGCTGTTTCTTATACATGTATTGAGTGACGCTTTTAGTGTGAATTAGCTTATTTCCTAAAGGTGACATGGCAAAACCGAACTTTCCGGAGGCCTCAGAATTAAGAGACAGGGTTGGATGGTGAACTGGGGCTGGTGGGTTTGTACGATGTGTGAGGGCAGCACAGGAAGAAGTCTGAAGGTAGGAGAAAAGCATCAAGAGGCCCTCCAGTCTAGCACCATTATTTCAATGCTGTCTACCAAGTGTCAAATCATTTCTTACAAATAATAATAAGTGTAATTCTTATAGTTAATACTGTATGTCAAGAAGAAATAACAGTATATCATCTCTCCTATAACTGTCTGAACTTTAATTAAGTTCCTTCATAAAATGCTTGATTATAATGACTTCTCAGGGAGATGGCTTTGTAATAGCTTAACAAGAATATTTAAATATAATTCTACAAAAACTGTATGCAGGAACTTGTGACTTTGTGAAAAAGAAGCCCTGTTTAATTGATGAAAATGGTGGCATTCAAACTCCTAAGATTTTGTCTTGTAATTCCAACATTATCTGTTTGATTTCTTATTTCTGTAGCTAGAGATGTGGTCATTTCACTGATAACAAATGATAAAGGGTAAATCTCCAACATCAAGCATTAACTCACTTAACATAAAATTAAACAATGTAAGCTGCTGAAGTTAGTTTTATAGGTTTCCAGTATCAGGCATTTCCTTGTGCCTCTCGGGAAAATTTACTGATTGGTGTGATAAAACCAATATGTAAAATTTTTTCCCCCTACATCTTTCTGGAATATCAGTTTTCAGAGTTAATTATCAGCATTTAAGTCCTTCATTTCTTGAATCACTCAGGACCAGATTCTGCCACTCTTACTCTGCTGGTAGTGGTTCATGAAGTATGATGGAAGAATCTGGCTCAATATCCATTTTATATTTAAGTGGTTGTAGTTATTTTTCCATAAATGCCATAGTGATTTCTTATATTACTGATGTTCTTTCACTAAAGTTTTGATTAAAGTAAATACTTTAAAAAACTTTTTGCTAAATGACTAAACTCTTAACACTGGTAGATTTTGACATTGTCTCAGACTTTGAAGGGCAGGGTTGCTTTGAACCCAAAACACTTCTCTAACTGTAGCATTTAATATTGAAAAAAGCTTCTAGTCAACACGCATTCTCAATTTGTTTTTCATGGACATTAGAACAAGCAAATTTGCTTTGTACAAATGTTCATCTTGTAATAGATAAGTAATTAAAAAAAATTAAATTTCTTTTGAAATAAAATTCAGATTTTTTCAGGCAGAAGTGGTTTATAAAAGTTTGGATGTTCACAAACACCCTGATGAACTATGTTGCTCAAATATCAGGTAACCAGTCAACAATTTACAAGCCTCAGACTGAAATTTCTTCATCAAAACATAAAATTAAACTAAATTATAAATTAAGTTACTAATAAGTAAAAGTCATAATTCAGTCTGCCTGAGCTAATTTGTTAATAGGAAAGAAATGACTCCATTCATCAGAGAAATTGCTCATTGTGTGTTCTTTGGTTCACCCTAGTTGATCTTAGTAAAATTTGAATTGGGAATCTTAAAGTGAAAGGCTCATCATTCTTGTCCTGACTTACCCAGCCTCCAGTAGCTAGGCTGAATGACTGCTCTGCAGATAGAATGTGCCCTGTATGCATCTTTACTCCTTTAGGAGGGAGACTTTCTAAATATTTTCTGTGACTGCATGTACTTTGTTTTTTTCTCATGCCAGCAAGAGGTAACAATAATAACGTTCTTTATAGAATTTAGGTCATAAGTCTTTGAATGTATTCATATTTATTTAACAGATGTGAAAAATCCAGCTTCTTCTGCAGCTTTTACAAAATAATGTCACCACAATTATTATATTTTTGATTGTAGTAAATCCTGCATCCTGATTTCACATCCTGCCATAGTACCTTGTTAGTATATCTTAAAATCATTCCATTTTACACCTGGCATCTTCTGAAGACCTCTCATCTCTATTGTCTCCAGCCTTCTGATGGTTATTTCATTTAACACATCTGCGTCCACTTACTGAGTTCCCAGAGGCAGGTCAATGCAAACCCACCCACATCTAGAGCCCTCCCATAATAAGTGATGAGCCACTGAACTCAAGGTTCAAATGAAGTCGGGGGGGGGGGGAACAAATGATAAAACAGGGATGGAAATGAGGGTTACAAGCAGGGATCCAGAAGGGAACACTGAGCAGAGAAACCTGGATAACGCCCACTGTTCTTCAAAGGCTATGTCTACACTGCAAATGACTCTGGTTTAAGGAGGTTTACTCCGGATTAATTTGGTCCCTGTCTGCACTAGGCTTTCCCTAGTTCAAACTAAAAAATTGTTTAGTTTGAACAGGAAGTTCGATCTAAGCAGGTAGTTCGAACTAGCCACATTTTTTAGTTTGAACTAATTGTTAGTTCGAACTAGCCGTGCTTTTTTAGTTTGAACTAAAAACTTATTTAGAACTAAAAAACACGGCTAGTTTGAACTAAAAAGCTGTGGTTAGTTTGAACTAACCAGGAACTGTTTAGTTCGGACTAAGGATGTCCAGACCAAGCTTCCTGGTTTAGACATAGCCAATGGTATCCATGGAACCAGTGGATGCAGCCCAGAGGAACTCTGCCCAGAGATGTAACTTCAGGAAGGAGCAGAAATAGGCCCCACCACTGCAGAGTAACTCCCCATTCAACATCTTCCTTTTTGTATAATCAATGGTAACCTCTGCCAGCATCAGGAAGAGGTTGATGAAGAAGTCCTGTGACTTCGTGGGGCCAGAGACAGGGAGTGCAAAGATCAGGTGTTGTGAGGAAAAGTAAAGCCGGAAGCTAAGGAGAAGGTTCTTGAGGAATCAGAAAAGGGGCTACAAGCTGGCAGACTCCAGACAGATATGCACCAGGGATTCTCTCATGCCACAGAAGGGGCAAATGTCAGAAAGTGAGTGAACCCACCAGGTACACACCCACGCTCATTGCTTCATGAAGGAGCCATCAACTGCTATCCCTGATGGGCTGGGGGACAGCAGTTGTGGAAGGTCCTGCAAATGGTGTCAGAGCAGGACATGGGGGTGAGGAAGTGAAGATTATGTAGCACAAATATGTACAGTTGCTCCTAGCAGTGGCTCAGAAACAAAGTGGCTGCAGATCACAAACCCAGTTTGGGTAGTACAGAGAGGATTGCTTTGGGGCTTGCAGGGTAGTGGCCCAATGGCAAGATCCAGAGGGCTAAGGATTCTTGCAATAAGAAGCCTAACCTATTATTGAGTCACTGAAGTTCCCAAATCATGGTTTAAAGACTTAAAGGTACAGAGAAACCACCAGCAAGTGACTCAAGCCTCATGCTGCAGGCAGAGATGGCCCCCTGCCAGGGTCCCTGAAAAGCTGCCCTGAGAGAAAATCCCCTCCTGACCTCAGAACCCCCCAGAGACCCAGTGCAGCCCTGGCCAGAACTTTAGAATTGTCTTCTGGAATTGGGCCACAGTCCCTGGGGCCATGCTCAGGGTGTTGAGCCAGTGCTAGAGCATAGACAGGACCCACTGATTAAACATAGCTGCTTAGATAGACAGATAATTTTACTGTATACTGAAGGTGGGGGGACCATCAAAATCATAGTTTGCTTAGAGCACCAAAAACCTTTGACTGGCCCTGCTCAGATCAATACTGTTAGCGCACTCATTTGATAAATTGTCACTTTGGTACCAAACATATTGTTTTTATCAGTCCGCAATTTCATATCCTCCAGTGCAAACATTTATCATCAGAAGCTGCAGCCATATGCCTTTCCTAGTTAACATATGGTTTTATGATACAAAGAATTTTCAAAGCAAAGTGTAAAAATAAAACATCTAGGAATTCACAGTATTTCTCTGTACAGACCAATGTTTTAGATGATGTGGTTTTATAACCATAGATTATGGTGTGCTTCATAGCCTCCAACCTCCTAAACTCCTTGCAGCTTCACACACACTATAATTTTTTATATGAGCAACATTCATTAAGCTTTTAAAGTTCAAATCTTCAGAACTCTTCAACTCCTTTCATGAAGGATTAGCAAAATAAAATGACTGCAGACATATCTACAGAAAAACATAATTTCCAGTTATGAATACAAACTTTAAGCCTTGCATTGGCATTAGCTGTTTTTTCATCACAGTTTGAGTGTGGATACTGGTTAGGTAGAACAAATGAACGAATTATGTACCTCAAAGAAAAGGCATTTTCCTTTTGAGTATTTATAGATGTTGAATTTATTTTATTAGAATACTCCTATTGTGTGGAAGAACTGTAGATAAATTAACAAAATGAACTGTCATGTATAAAATTCAAAATAGTTCAAGTAGACAACTGATTCAGTATCAATCTATCTTTGAGTTCCTAAACATATTTTTATTATCCACATTTTCTATTAGAAAGTAAAATACTGTTTTGCTTAATGTACAAAAATTTTAAAATAACCAAAGGTATTGTAAATAAATATCACAGCTAGTAGAAGGGGAAGCTACATTAATACCTCTGATATAGAAGCATTCTGAACACTCTTCTGGGACCTAAATTTCTGGTTTTGGGGTAATCAGTGAGACAGACATCATATAGTTTGAATTAAATAACATTAAATGTGGTCATAGTAAATAATGGGGGCCATAAGTGTGTATGAATTGTCCTTATGGATTTAATTTTGTATATACCTGGTAGGTCAATCAAAACTGATTAAAATTTTTGACAGAAAATAACAAAAAAATTAGCTAAATGTTTCATTAATCTGTTTTGCTGTTTTTATTTGCTGTTATGAGTGGTAGTTTTAGTAATATGAGTATTTGATTCTCTTTACTTTAAAAGGAAAAGTTAAGGAAGTAATAGGTGATAGGTGTGGATTAGTAAGACTACATCTACACTTAAAATGTTAGTTCGAATTAACTTAGTTCTAATTAATTAATTTGAACTAGCAATGGCTAATTCAAATTAAGTTAATTTGAACTAACACGGCCCCACTAGGAATCCAAATCGAAATAGCATGTCCATTGGACAGGACTTCCTAGTTCAATTTAGGAGGTGGACACCATGGAAAGTGTGGCAACATGACACCCAGGAAGAGCCATGCCCCACCTGCTGAGCCATGTGGCAGGGAAGGCATCCCCTGCCTGGCTCTGGCCGCGCTGAGCCAGGCGGCGAGGATATCATCCCCCATCTGGCTCTGGCCGTATTGCTTCCTTGCCACTTGGCTCAGCACAGCCAGAGCCAAGCAGGGGATGCCTTCCCTACTGCCTGGCTCACTGCAGCTACAGATGTGTGGGGGATGCTTTTCCTGCTGCCTGGTTCAGCAGGGTCAGGGCACCCCCTGCCTGACCCTGGCTGTATTCGGCATGCAGCAGGGAAGGCATCCCCCACCTGGCCAGGGTGCTGGGGCCGGATTGGGCCTCAGGCTGGATCAGGGCCAGGGTAAGGGGGCAACTTTGTGGCTGTTGCCCTGGGGATCCACACTATTGCCCTAAGAAGGCATCCTGGGAGGAAGAAAGACAAATGGCATTAATTCAAACTATTGGTTGCTTGGAATTAATGCGGTTCCATTGGGTTAATTCGAACTAGTAAATTCAAATTAACTGTTGTTTTGAAGTTAAGGGAGGTTTTATAGCTTCAAAATAAGCATTCATTACTTCGAACTAAGGAATTCCTTAGTTTGAAGTAATGAAAGCCAGTGTAGCCATCTACTAATTTAGTTTGAATTAATCCTCATTAATTCAAACTAAATTGTAAGTGCACACATAGCCTATGGGAGTAGTGGTATTTGCAATGAATGCAGTCACAGTATGTAAATTTGTGAAATCTTTCAGGTACATAAATAAATTTGTTAACCATTAAAAGTCTTTTTAAAGTGCCCACACCCTAAATTAGATAACAGGGAGAGTAATTTAGGAAACCCAATGAGAACCCTGCAGTGAAGCCACTAACTTACTGCAAACTAGAAGCAGGAATAAAAACCTAGCTGAAGAGGGTCATGGATAGCTAAGCAGCCCTGAATCACAGCTAAGCACATGTGCTCAGACATGCCATTTCCCATGTACAGTCAGCTCTCTTCTGCTGTGCACTGTTTAGATTAGAGATGCTAATGGGCAAAGGGCTCTAGCATTGCCTCTGCTCAGTGCAGATAAGCTGGGCAGTAAGTTTTATTCATTGCTTGAAATCAGTATGCTTTCTGTTTCAGTAAACTGTTAAAATAATCTTCCCTTTGCGTCATTCATGTGGTTATTAAAAGATTCAATACATACATAAAAAATATAGTAATAGCAACTTTACGTAAATATCAGCAAAGTATTCTATCAGATGGGTTACTTTGCCACACACTGGTTATATTTAATGGTGCTGTTACTTTTTGTTATTCTTCTACACAAATGGCTTGAAACAGAATCTAAATGCCAAATCTGTCAGATACTCATATGCAGGCTCCACTGAACTTGATGACAGTCATGAGGTAGATTTGGTAAATAATTTGTAAAGTCTGATTTATTTAGTGGTACTTTTTCTGTTCAGAATTTTTTCACAAACATCACAGCTTCATCCAATTTATTCATTGTATGGAAATTATTTGCCTGTAATTCTTGGTCTCTAACTTGTTTATGAACAGTTTATTGGACAATTTTTGTGAGAACAAAGACTAATCACGGCAGGGAAGGATTATCAAAGGGGCTTTAGGGGCTTAACCCCCCGGATCCCAGTCAAAAAAGGGGCCCCAAGCTCCAGCCCCTAAAATCCCTGCCATAATCCGTCCCCCGCCTGGCTCAGCACTGGCAGGGCAGAAGTGCTAAAAGTGCTCGTATCCTGCCAGCACCATAGCAGGCAGGAAGGGGTGGGACCCTAGGCCAGAAGATGAGCTCTGTGTGCCACCCTCCCTATTCCTTCGTCACACGGGCGAAGAGCAGATGTCCCAAGATCACCCTAGGAAAGACTGTGGTGAGGATGATATCATTATTGATAAAGCTTGTAGATGACATAAAATATTGTAGGTTTACTACAGGAATGAATGGGTGAGGTTTCATGGCCTGCAATGTGCAGGTCAGACTAGATGATCATATTGGTCCCTTCTGACCTTGGAGTGTGAGTCTGCAGGAATCTGATTCAGAGTAATCTGGTTTTCTGGGTGAACTGCATGCAAATAAATGTGTTTTAAAAGGACTAAAAGGTATGTACCTGCCTGTAGGAGTAACAAATCGAGGCCATACATATGGAATGGGCAAGGGAGATGCTGTCCTTGGAAGTAGTGACTCTGAAAAAGATTTGGGGGCAGAGACATCACTTGCCCCATTAAAATCTTGGGGGGTCGCCCCACACTGGCCCTTGCCCATGCAGTGCTGGTCCCACCCTCTAGCCCTGATCTAGCCCCTTGGCCCAATATGCCCATGGCTTCCTGAGTGGGGACCAAGACCAGAACCAGTTCTTGCCAGCAGCAGCCCTGGCTCTTCTTGGTGGCAGTGGCAGTCCCAGATCCCTGGCCAAGGCCAAACTTGGTGGGCCCAAGTTCCCAGCCACGGCTGTGGTCAAAGGTGGATGGGGTTTCTGCCATTGCAGCAGCCTGGACCTGTGTCCGGAGTCAGGGTTGGGGATGGATAAGGCTCCTGCTGCCATTTGTGATCTGGCCCCATGTTACTGGCAATGCTGGGACTCCTGCTCCCATGGAAGTCCAGCCCCAAGTCCCTGGCTGGGGTTGGGGATGGACTGGGCTGCTATTGCAGTGGCCCGGCCCCACATCTCCAGCTGGGGTCAGGGCCAGAAATTGGAGACAGCCACTGAGACTGGCAGCTCATGCCCTCATGTAACCAGTGCCAGCAATGCTCACATTTTGGAGTCATGGTGAAAAATAAGCTGAACATAAGCTCCCAGTGTGAGGCTGTAGCCAAAAGAGCTAGCACAATCCGGGGAAGCACAAATAGGGGATACTTGAGTAGAGAGGTTATTTTACTTCTATATTTGACCAGTAGTCCACTGCTGTAATACTGTGTCCATAGTTCAATGATGTTGATAAACTAGAGAGGGTTTGGAAAAGTGCCAGGAGAATGAATAAAGCATTAGAAAACATGCCTTACAAAGATAGACCAAAGACTTCAATCTATTTAACATAACAAGCAGAAGGTTAAAAGGTAACTTAATTATAGCCTATTAGTATCTGTGACATAGGGTATGTCTACACAGAGACTTGAATTCGAATTGATGACAATCAATTCGAATTCAATTAAGTGCATGGCTACACTCACTTTCCTCAATTCAACTTCAGGAACTCCTCAATTTGAATTGAAGAAAGATGACTTTGAATTGGTCAAACCTCATTTGACTTCAAAGTCAGGGTCAATTTGAAGCTAGTAGTTCGAATTGACTCAGTCTGGCCACATCAGTTCAAACTCACTGAGTTCAAATCGACAAAGGTTGACCTTTCTCCCAGGGTGTCATGCACCCTGGGAGGAAGACCAGCCCTTCAGCACCTGGGGCCAGCAGCCCCAAAGGTGCCTTCAATCCCCAGCCACATTGCGCTGGGGGAGCAGTGGGGTCCCTGCCCCGGGACAGGGACCCCAGCCCCCACTCCACCCTGCCTGGCTGTGCACTTGAAAGGCACCCCTGCAGGCAGTGCCATCCCTGCTAGGCCACAGGCAAAGCATCCCCGCTGGCAGCTTCTGCAGAGCTGGCTGCCTGCAGGGAAGTCACCCCCGCGGGCGGCTCCATTGTCCAGCAGGAATGGGGGTGCCTTTTCTGCGGGCGTCAAGCTCTGCAGAAGCCTCCTGGGAGGGTGTGTTCCCCCCAGGCTGCTAGCAGGGATGGAACCGCCCACGGGGTTACCTTTCCTGCCAGCAACCAGCAGGCGAGAAGCTGCGAGGATCCCTTCGTCCCTGCCCAGGCTGTGCTGTCAGCTTGGGGCTGGCGGAAGCCCTTGGCCCCGAGCTCTCAGTGCGGGGGCCAGGGGAATCACTTCTCCCCCGCCCCTGCTGCGCAGACAGCTCAGGGTCAAGGGATTTCCCTGACCCTGCACTAACAGCACAGCCGGGTGGGGGAGAAAGGATTCCCCCAGCTGCACTGACAGTGCAGGGGGGATTCCCTTCTCTCGCACCCCCACTGTGCTGTGTGGAGGGGTAGAGGTGCCCTGACCCCAGGGATCCCTGGCAGGGGAAAACATCCCCTGCCTGGCTCCTGCCCTCTGAGCTAGGGTTGGGGAAATAGATCTGCTGCCCAGCTCTAGCTGTAGGGAGGCTAGAGCTAGGCAGGGGATGCTTTTCCCTGTGCCGGGGAAGAAGGCTTGGAGGGGGGCAGGGGATTGGGTGGTGTCATGGCCCTACTAGGGGGCCATGTTGTCACACCTCCCATGGTGCCCCTGCTCCAATTCAAAGTTGAAAGTCCAGTTCATGGACGTGCTAGTTTGAATTGGGTTTCCTAATCTGGCTAAGTTAGTACAAATTGACTCAATTTGAACTACTCATAATTAGTTCAACTTGATTAGTTCAAATTCAGTCAATTCAAACTAAGTCTAAATGCAGACATAGCCATAGAGACCCAATGGTTGTTCACTACCTTGTGTCAGCAACTCTTAAGAGGACTGAGATATTCATTACATGCAACAAGCTGTTAAGGTGGCATGTAATGAATCACTGGAAAATAATAATTCACTGATTAACTCATAATATTCTTGAGTGACATATGTATGCAATGTGTACAAAGAGTTATGAATAACTGCTAGAATTATGGCTGTTTGGCAAGTAATCCATATGCCCTGGGCAACCTTAGTCAAGGGATGTGTATTTACTTTTTTGACCAGCCTGGTCTTCAGGCAGATACAACAAAGGTACATTTACTCAAAAAAGTAAACAAAGCCATCAAATTAGTGAGGAGAGTGGGACGGGGGGGGGGGGTGATAGCATCTTAACTGGAAAGACTGAGAGTCTGAACTTCAAATGATAAACGGGAATCAACTGACTGTAGTATACAATATTACTATATTTTAAAAAGGTATTTAGTAAGATGTTTTCTGTAAAACTGTGACACTGGTGATTAATATTATTGTGAAGCATATGTATTAATACTTCGAGGAATTATAGTTACTCAATAAATTTGTGCTTTAAAGACTGTGATCAAACAGGGAGAAACAGTTTTCTCCCAGATGTGAAGGAAGGCAGCTAGATAGCCTTCTCCAGTGCAAATTAGACACTGTGGAATCGAAACAATGGAAGCCTTATTTATACACTAATCAGTAGGGAGATTGAGACTGCACTCTCAGGTAGCATTTCTGCCTTTTGAAGCAGGGTCAATGAATTTTAGGAAAACAGCATGGTATCTATATTCAAGCAGGAAAGAGGACCCTTGCCCCTGGCTTACTTTTCCAATAGTGCATTTCAAGGGTTTACTGGACTACAAAAAGAAAGCGGAGAACACCCCAGAGCTGACCATCACTTCAGTGCCTTAATTGAAATAAGAGTGTAAACTAATGTACTGCAGTGTATTGTCTCTTCAAAGGAGCGACAAACTTATCTTCTGTGAGTTTTCCAAGAGGGGACAGGACACTGCAGGGAGACATCTCCAGTGAACTAGAAGCTCAGGTTTACTGTTTGTTACTTGGAAGTCAGTGTTTGGACTGTCACAGTCCTCAAGAGTTTGCTGACAAGGCAGACAAGCTGGTGTGTTAGGAGGTTCCCATACTGCTTCACAGTAGCAAAACTCTTACTTGTGGAGGCTGAGAAAGATAAGACAATAATTTGCAGTTCTGGGAACCCCAGCAGATTGTTTCATAGATGGTTTGGGGAAAATTCAACACTGAGAGGTTGCTGGGATTACTCTGCAAAAAGCAAGTGAATGATGGAAACCAGGGCGTAACTACATGCTTGTGTGCTTATTGTTGGTGTCAGGGCCGTGAGACATATCTGCATAGTTTTGAAGGCACCCGGAGTTGTAGAGCAGGTAGTGACACAATCCCATTCTCATCTGGATTCAACCAATATCTACATAATGGGCTCCTCTGTTCAATGGAGAAAGGTATACAGGATCCAGTGACTTAGCTGAAGCTACAAAAATTCGGACTGGAAATGAAGCATCTGTTTTTAACAGTGAGTGTAACTGATCACTGGAACAGTTTACCATCAGTGACATTTTTAAATCAAGATTGGATATTTCTGAAAAATAAGCTGTAGGAATTGTTTTGGGGCTATTCTATGGCAGATCAGACTAAATGACCTCAGTAGTCCCTCTAGTCTTGGAATCTATGAAGCTAAGAAAGAAATGCTTCATTGACATGCTGAAGCTGTTTCCTCAGAAATATCCATTTTCCATCCTCAACCTATCCATTCCTTTTTTTTTTTTTTTTTTTACCTATCTACATTTCTATAACAACAGTTGCAACAGTAATTACTCCCATGTAGTCAAGTCTAATAAAAGTAAACTTGGTGTCCTTTTGGACTCCTCAGTGTTTTGGATCCCCAAAAATGCATGGCATTAAAAAATGCCTACTTCCATCTGTGACTAGTCAGAAGGTGTTGCTATTGGACTGAGAGTTAGTCATGGTAATCTATGCATTTGTGACCTAAGATTTTGATTATTGCCACTTATCTTTTCTAAAAGACCACATCTGTTACCAAACCCACTATTCTCTGTCTGCTTAGCAGGACAGTGTTCTGCTCCCTACACAGGCTTTATGCTGAGACATAGTTCAGCTGAAGGAACTTCCTTACATTCAAAGCCCTCCATGCATTGATCATGAGAAGTCCCCTCTCCCTCTGCAACCTTGAATTCTTCGAAGAGTTCTGTTTCACTGGAAACATGACGCTGTTGTCCAAAAGAGGGAGGAGACTGAACTTTCTCAGAATTATACACCTCAGTGCTGCAAAAGATGAAGCTGCTAACTTAATTACTGTCAAATTGAAAGCAAACCTCAGTCATTTTCTAGACTGTGACTGTAAAGAGAAAAAATAGGACAAAGATAATCAGAGTGAATTATTTTAATATTTCAAATAGTTATTTGTGGAAATGTTTCCCCAGTATTTTCCCAGTTCTAACATGAAGGCAGATTTAGTCCATTAGATTGTGTTTATGCTCAGGTTTCTAAATATTCCAGTTAAAGAGAAAGGAAGTTTCTACGCTTTGTGCTGTATCTACAGAATGTCTAAGGATATACAGTATAAAACCCAAAAGAACTACATCTAAACCAGTACTTGAAAGCTTTATGAGGAGATAGGAAGATTTATTATTTGCTTAGGACCAGGGCATGGCCATCAATCTTGTGTGAATATCAGGGAAGAAAAAAAGATAAGCACCCAAAGGGGTAGCTGTGTTAGTCTGTGTACTGCAAAAACAATGAGAGTCCTGTGGCACCTTGTGGCAAGGCTGAGTCCCTCAGGGGGTGGAGTTGGCCTCTACCGGGGGTGGACACACCTCTAGCGTCCACTGCCTTCCAGCCCCTCAGGTAGGGCGAGGTAGGACACTCTACAATTTGTGGCCTCCCAGCCTTCAAACCGGACAAGGCCATGCCAAGTCCAAGTCTGTAGCCTCCAAATTCTTTGGCCTTCCAACCCCTTGGGCAGAGTAGGGCCAAGCACAGTCATAAAGTTCAGGGCCTTCAACCCCTCAGGCAGGGTAAGGCAGCACCATGTAGCAGTCTTTGGCCTCTCAGCCCATCAGGCAGGGCTAGGCCACACCAATAGCCTGGATGGCAATGGGGGGAGGAGAGGGGAATGCAGACCCGCCCACACCATTGTGCTCCAGCCCAGGGCCCTAGAAGTGGCGGAACAGCGTGGCACTATGTCAGCGGGGCTTCTGCCGAATCATGCTGACCCACAACAGCTGAGCAAGCACCCACTGTCCCTGGGCTTCTTCCTCCCAATTCTCTTCCAGGTTACCTGTGTCCCATAGTCCTCTTCATTCTCTGGGTACGCAGCCAACGGTAGCCCGGTCAGGCCTTTACTGTGTACAGGTGGAAGGTCTGGCAACTCCTTGGGTTCATCCGCCAGTAGTAATTCATTTAGGTCTCAGGGGCCATGCACCACTGGATCCTCTAGGCTCTCAGCAGAGCATAACTCTTCAAGCTCCTCACCTTCTGTGGTCTTGGCCCCAGTCCGGTCCTCCAGCTCCTCAGCTGAAGGTAACTCCTCCATGTCCTTGCCTTGGAGGAAGTATAGGTCAGGGCCTGCCTTCTGGCTTCCCCAGTGATCCTCAGCTCCCACAGGAGGGACTCTGGCCTCTCTGCTGGCTGGAGCTCTGGTGGCCAATCGGTCCAGCTCCTAAAAGGCTCCCCTTGTGCCGGGCATGGCGGCCTCTGTGGCTATGGCAGCCTCTCTCCACTACACACCTTAGGCTGTGTTCACACAGCATTTTTGTTTTGAAACAATGAGGTTGTTTCGAAACAAAAAAAACCATGTTCACACGACGCACAGTTGTTTCGAAACAATGGGAAGCCACTCTGCAGGCACCAGTGTGGATCAGTGCTGGGCTGCGCTGAACCCCGCCGGTGCCTGCAGCCCCCTCTCGAAGCGAAATAGCATGTTCACACTGTGAACATGCTATTTCGTTTCCCGCCTTTTTCCTTATTTCGAAATAACTTTTTGTTAATTTGGACTAAGTTATTTCGAAATAAGGTGTTATTTCAATATAAGTTGTTTCGAAATGACTAATATCGAAATAACCCCCTGTGTGTGAACCCAGCCTTAAAGACTAACAGATTTCTTCAGGCGGCAGTCCACTTTTTCAGATGCATCTTCATGTCACTCATGCAATCATGAATCTAACGAAGTGGGTTGGAGGTCACAAAAGCTTATCCCCTAGAAATCTGTTAGTCTTTAAGGTGCCATAGGGCTCTCATTGTTTTGACCCACCCAAACAGCTCATGTCTTATCACAATTACATAAAATTGATTTGTAAATAGAAAACCACTGAGAATAATTTTGCATAAAACCTATCTTAAATATTGCAATTATTTTTGTATTTTAGACTTGAATAGATAATATATTGTGCACCTCTTATGTCTTCCTTTGATGAGGTGGTTAGCACTGAGAAGATTTTTGCTTTTGCTTCAATCCATTTGCTTCATCTATTCAACCCTTTAAATTAATATTCATATTTATCTGACTTTTTTTCAATCAGGCTGAAAGCTGTGTTAAAAAATTATATGATCTTTCTTAAGTTGGTTAACAAAATTTTAGTTCATATATATGTCCATACTTCATTTCTAGTCATTTCCAATATTGATTTAATTCAGAAATCCATTTTTATTCTTTGTTCATATTTCCACCCTGGATTTTGTTATTTCCCCCATCCTCTATCCCCTGACCTCAAACTTCCCCCCTAGAAACTTAGCTCATCAGTTTGGCTTTTGATTCCAGCTTCAACTTCCCATTCATATCTTTATATACTCCCATATAAGGAAAATACATGAAGAATGAACTAGGGATTCCACTCCTCAACCTGATAAGCACATGGGCAGAATTTGGTGTTTGCATGGAGTCCTACCATGATCACTAGGGTTCCACATGGCTACAGCAGTCCACTCAGGTGCTATCAGTTGCAAGACTGAGTCCTAAGCACAGAATGGTGCACTTGATAAGCATGGCAATCTACCACCCCGTCTTGATTCAGGTCTGTTTAAAAAATAACTCTTGTGATGCCAATGTTAAGTAAGATAATTTTTTTAAAAATCCCGACATTTTAATGTGTAATCTCTTAATGGTCTTGTAATATGAGACACTGATCTTTTTCCAAACCCCAAATTGCGGAACATGTGTACAGCAGTCCTAAATTTACCCGAAGACTTTTCTTAGTTTTTTTAAAGCAACTCATGAGTGGTTCACAGCAGTCAGCTGATTTCCCTAGAACTTTGTCTTTTACATGATTTATTGCTTGCTGAGAGAGAGCCTAATTAAGTCTAATGGACTGCTGGTACAGAGTTATTGGAATATTGACATTTTATCACCAATTAGGCTATATTCCTTATCTCATTATCCTGTTAGCTTGCTTTTTATCACTTTGCCTTGTAGGATTAGGAGATGGTGGTTCTGTATTTTGACTGATTTTTTTTTTTTTAAATCAAGATTTGTTTTGTTTGTTGTACAGAGAAACAGATAGGAGCTTTAAGGGTGAGAAGATAAGTGTAGAAGTCATAAAGATCTGTACTAGACAATAATAATCATTCTGTATTACTGTCTTCTACCATTTAACTCTACCTCTTTATGTGTTGCTTTTCCAAAAATATGTCCTGCTTTTTAACTAAGCTATTATGTGCTGCACTTGCTTTTAACCTGGAAATTATTTTCTCTATTCCAATCAGCATTGCACATTGCATTATAAAGGTTTGATCAACTTTAATCTGTGACAGCTTCGTTTTGGTCATGCTGCAATGAGTTCCACTCCTGTCTTCTTGTATGAACAGTTTCTTCAAATTATAAGTGTAACATTACTGTGAGAGTGATTCTCTGGTGTTATGTTGCTGCTATGCACAAAATCTACCTTTAAGGATGGTTTAGCCTGCTCTGGCAAAATCAATGTAATACAGTGACCCTCAGGTAGTAGAGCTGGTGTAGATGTATCTTATGCCCATCTTCCTCTGTGCTGTTGGTCAATAAGGAAAAGCCGAAGGAAAGATATGGCTGGACGCTTCTGTGCTGTGCCTGTTCTTTTTCGTGTTTTCAGACACTCAGGGCTGTTGCAGCCTGAGGTAGGGTAGTAACTCTCCTGCTGTTCAAAAACAATAGTTGGCGGGGGGCGGGGGGGAGATGGGCGCTGGCTATCTTGCATGGTGCTGCACCAAGATCAGGGCAGTGCCAAAGCAGAGGTAAGCTAGTTTTGCACACAAACCATGATTTGGTGCAGTTTTGCCACATGCCTATATCTGTCCCGTAATTCCTAACATGCCAAATGTATACATTGTGTTTTACAAGCCTATTAATGTAAATTGTGGAGTAAATAAATCAATACTGAAATGTAGTTGCTGAAGATACATGCCATGTAGGGAAAAAAGGATTGTGCTGTGTAGGAATTTGAAAAAGGAGTGTGAGACTAAATTTACCCCGAGGTTAAGCAAATGCTACTCCACTGATATTGATGGAGTTGTACTTGCTTATATCAGGGCCTAACATATAGAATCCTAATGTTCATAAGTCATTATAAGTAATCTTTATAATCACTTTTACACAAGATACAGCACCTGCCAAGTAAATAGATTCTTTTGTTAATGAGTATGTGCTGTTAACTGGTGAAGTGGGAGACTCATCAATCTCTTCTGTTACTCTAAATCAATTTTCAGTAAATATTATTGATGAAATTATAGGAAGTCAGAAGCATGAACATTGCAGAGAAGCTGGGATGAGATTGAAATATTTGCTGCATGTCAGTAGATTTGCCAGCCAAAAACATTATTCATGGGCTAGAAGATTACTGCACATTAGTTCTCCCGAAGTTTGGAATACAAATGAATGGCCTACAGGTGATCAGCTAAGATCATAGCTTTCTGATTCAGTATTCTGTGATTAAAGAACAAAAACACATGTTTATGAACCAGTAAGAGGGAAACTTATTCATTAAAGTTCTATTTAATCCCATTCAGAATCACATCCTCATTGTGCTTTGCACTCTGCAAACACGTGGGATGTATGGTTCTTGCTGTGGACAGAAAGTTTGCCATCTAAAAAGACCAAGCCAGAAGATTCGTATGAGAAGGAGTACAACGTATGAGGAAAGAGATGCAGTGGTCTCCAGAGCAGCTGGAGGAATTTAAATATTCACTCTAATTCTGGTTTTATTGGCTAATTAGGGTTTGCCTGATGGTAGTGGGGGATACTGTTTAGGCTCCACATTCTTAACAGGAACATTTTTGGTTCTGATTGAGACTTAGACTGGCCCCTGACTTATCTGTTACCCCATCAGGCTTTGTGGGAAAGTAAGGGCTTTAAATCTCTGCCTTCAGAAGGCCATATGGTAGACTGTCTTTTCAATTAATTGATACCCACAATGAGCAAATGGCAAGTAATACAGATGCCTTGCAGAGATATGGCACGTCATGCAGATGCACTGGGGAGACAGGCAGGTGATTTATTAATTCTGACTGCACAAGAACTAAAACATTGTTATTCTATTTAGCTAAAAGTAATGGTGCCACATTAATTTATGAATTCACATTAAATAACTTGTATTACTGATGACTGAAATACATAATTTTTTACTGCCATCTAGCCATTTATATACAGATTGTGGTGGTGAGGGTTTGGTCCTTAAATGATAAAAAAAGTCATTCAGTGTCATAACATATTGTTATTCTCATGACTGTGGAGCAGTTTGTATTGTAGTTATATTAGCTACAGGGACAACAGCAGCAGAAATGGCAGCACAGGCATCACACTATACTAGCTCATATATGTTCCTCAATTTGAGGGGCCTGGCAGGGGAGCCATCATTATATTGACTATTCTGAAACTGATAGCATGAACAGTGACCTGAAGTGATATGAAAACAGTGGTATATAGATCACATTTGCACCTGTTTATTGAAAATTGAATGTTCTGTCATTAAGACTAGATACCAAGTTCCAAAGGGGTAGCCATGTTACTCCAGTCCAGTAAAACAAAAAAGGAGTCTGGTGGCACTTTTAAAGGCTAACAGGTTTATTTATCAGAGGAGCTTTTTGTGGAAGAGAATCTCAGATATGACTAAATAGTACAGATTGCCTTTGCCAAGTCTGTTTTGAAGTGATTAAAGTGCAACATATAGTATTAAATAACTAATCCATAGAGTCAAGGAACATTTGTAGCATCCAGCAACTGTTTTGCATGGCATTTACTTTTCTCCTGTTCCATTACCCCAGGCATTGGCAACCTTTGCCAACCCCAGTGCCAGACCTGCCCACCACACGCTTGGGGGTGGGGCCCAAAGGGGGCGGGGCCAAGCCTCCTGTTTGGGAACAGGGTTGGCATCTGTCTCTGGCAGCAGCAGGCAGTCTCCAGGGGTTGGGAGCGGGGATGTCTGAGTGGCGCCACGTGCTGCTCAGGCTTGGCCCCCTTGCCATTTTTGGCACGGATGCTGAGGGTTGCCAACTCCTGCATTACCCCAACAAGCAATGTAAACATGACTCCATCATGTGAAAGTAATGAAATTCACTTGCAATAGGTTACATTTTACATCTTTCCTATGAAAAATATCAAATAAGCTCAGCAGCAAGAGGCAGTCCTTTTCCCCGCTCAGTTGTATTTTATCATTGTTTAATTTTTAGCGGTCTGATTCTTAATGGCTTTTTAGTAATTTGTCACTTACATACAAATCAGCAACTATTTTGCCCAGCTCTTTAGTACTGCAGTACCTGGATGATGCAAAACTAAGATCACAGTTTAACCTATTTACTTCTTCTTAGAGTAGTTTAAAAGATTAGAAGAAATCCATACATGATGGACAGACAAAGAATAGAAGGTAATAGTTAATGTTGATTCCTGCTATCTACTATTATGAGAATAGACAAGCCAGATTTTGATAGACACTGTATTTTTGAGAATTGTTACAAAGAAGGACTGGCAGATACTTCCAGTTCAATACCAGAAACAAACATATCTTCTCTTTGTTTTTACAGCATTATAATTTCTTCCAAATTAGGCATAAGATTGGTTGTTGAGCTTTCCTGGATAACTAACAAAGGGCCTGGACTAGTAAATTATTTTTTTCATTTCTGGGTTCAATCTATTGATCAGGCCTGGTATCAAATAGATCTGAAGCACTATGCATTCTTGAGAAGAGATTATCATCTCACGGTAGCACATACACACACAAGTGATAAGGCTGATATGGCCTCAGCTGAAGTATTGGGTTCAGTTCTGAGCCCCAGATTTAGGAAGGATATGGACAAATTGGAGAAAGTCCCAGAGAAGAGCAATGAAAATGATTAAAGCTCTAGAAAATATGACCTATAAGCAGGAGAAGTCTTAGGGATTGCAGGGCGCAGGGCAAAAGCCAAGAATGCTGCCCCATGCCACATGTCAGGCCCCGTTCTTGACTTTGGCACCCTCCCTACCTCACTGGAGCTCCTGCCAGCCCACCAACCACACCATCAGCCTGCTATCCTCCCTGTCAGGACCTCCCAGCACCCCAGCTGTTCCCAAGCCCCCTCACCAGCCCTCCCAGTGCCGCCACTGCCCGGCTTCACTGGGGCCACCACCAGCTCCTCAAACCCCCACTCCTGCCAGGGCCACCGCCAGAACCCTAGCTGCCCCTCTGACCAGGTTTTTGGCCTCCTGGCCCCCTGCCAGGGCTGCAGCCGACTCCCTAGTCTCCCCCACCTGGCCTCACTGGGGCTCCTGACAACCTCCTGGCCCCCTGCTGGGGCCACTCTCAGGTCTCTGACCCCCCTGTCCCTCCACCAGGGCCACTTCCAACTTCTCAGTCCCCTCCTTTCCTGCTGGGGCAGCCGCCGGGTCCCTGACCCCCTTTCTCCTGCCAGGGTAACCACCAGGTCCTTGATCCCCCTCCTTCTGGGATTCGGGCCTCACAGCTGTGCCACTGTGTCCACAGCCCTCTTCCCCCACTGGGCCTTGCTGGGGCCATCCACTGGCCTCCCTGTTCCGCTACCAGGTTCCCATCCCCTTCACCGGGGCCACCGCCAAGTTTCCAGCCATTTTGCTGTGCTTTGTTGGCCCCTGCCACTGGGTTCTGGCCCTCACCATGGTGGTGCAGACGAGCTGGGGTTCCCTCCTCCCTGCAGGGCCCGGGGCAGCTACCTGTGCTGCCTGCCTGCTAAGACGTCCTATGACAGAAGTTTGAAAGAAATGGGGCATGTTTAACTTGGAGAAGAGAAGTCAGAGGGGATATGATAACAGATTTCAAGTACATAAATGTTGTTCCAAGGAGGAAGAGGGAGGAGAAAAATTGTTCTTGTTAGCCTCTCAGGATGGGACAAAAGCAATGGGCTTATATTACAGCAGGAATGGGTTAGGTTGAATAGTAGGAAAAATTGCCTAACTGTCAGAGTAGTTAAGCATGTGAATAAATTCCCTAGGGAGGTATGAAATCTCCATCATTGGAGATTTTTAAGTGCAGTTTGGACAGCTACCAGACAGGGATAGTCTATATCAGTGGCTTTCAACCTTTCCAGACTACTGTACTCCCAAGATACCTGATTTGTCTTGCATACCCCCACGTTTCATCTCATTTAAAAAATCCATGTATGGAAAATCTGACATAAACATTAAAAAAATGTTGCCACACATTACTGAAAAATTTGTAATTTTCTCCTTTTTACCATATAATTATAAAATAAACCAATTGAAATATAAAAATTGTACTTTCATTTCAGTGAATTTTATGTAGAGCAGTATAAATAAGTCATTGTCCCTATGAAATTTTAATTTGTATTGACTTCACCAGTACCTTTCATGTTGCCTGTTGTAAAACTAGGAAAATATTTAGATGAGTTGATTTATACCACAAACACCCATCCCCTGGAAGACTTCTACGTACTTCCAGAGATATGTGTACACTTCATTGAGAACCACTAATCTAGATAATACTTAGTCCTGTCTTGATTGCTGGAGACTGGATAAAAGAGCTCACAAGGTCCTTTTCAGCCTTACCATTCTGTGATCTGTGATATGAAGAAGTGTTTCACAGCATTTGAGTCAAGATTGACATTGATTTAGGAATAGGGAGAGCAATGTCTGAGGTATGATTTAGAGGTTTTAAGAGTATACATGAATGCCTACCCTCCTTGAAACTGCATAACTGATTATGTCCCTTTGTTTTTCTGAGTTAAATTTACCTGGATAAATGTTTTTCAGTTTGTTTTGTTTCTTTTAGATTATATACAAAATCTGAAATCCAATTCCTAAATCCTTTATGTGGTCATTATCCCAAAGAGTGACAGTGCTATTCAAAAGGCTGAGAATTTATCCATTTGCTTCACCTGTATTGATTGGCATTCTCTGCTCCAGTTATCTTCCTGACTGACAGACTTGGATTCTAATTTATGTAGGTGCTTACATCGCACCGTCCTCAGAATATCTGAGCATTATGCAGAGTAGAAAAATAAGTCAGGATGACACAACCCTCTGCTAAAGGATGGATGCATTTCAGTGATGAATTTTATTGCCCTATGCATATAATTCTTAAAGCTCTTTAGAATCTCTCTAGTTGAAAGTTTGTACGGAAATAAGGCACTATTATTTATCCTAATTCCTCATGCAAGACAAGTCATGTGAATACTGTAAAAAGATGGAAGTTAGGGGTAGCTTTGTGAAATGTTTGGTTTGAATCAAGCCATATGAAATTAATACCATATTAATTTTAGGATTAAAGTTTAAAAAACAATCCTCCAAAGAACACAATAATATTAAAGATAAGGAGAAACAAATAGAGTTTAGAAATTCAATTGTATCTTCTGTTTTTTAACTGTGCAACTACTAACTGGTATACAGCCCAAAAAATTATGTTGACATTGTTTTTTGTACAGTTCCTGTGGAGAAACAAATTTCTCTACTTTATGACATTTTCTTTTTGGTTATTGAAAACCATAGAATCACAGAATCATAGAAACTGTAAGGAACCATGAAAGGCCTAGTCCAGTCCCCTGCACTCATGGCAGGAGCACGTACCCTCTGAAACCATCCCTGACAAGTGTTTGTCTAACCTGCTCTTAAAAACTTCCAGTGATGGAGGTTCCACAATCTGCCTAGGCAACTTTTTCCAGTGGTTAATCAGCCTGACAGTTAGAAACATTTTCCTAATGTCCAACCTAAACCTCCCTGTTGTTAATTTAAGCCCATTGGTTCGTGTCCTATCATCAGCAAAGAACAATTTTTCTCCCTCCTCCTAGTAACAACCTCTTAGTTACTTGAAAACTGTTATCATGTCCCCCCTCAGTCTCCTCTTTTCTAGACTAAACAAACCCAGATCTTTCAATCTTTTCACATAAGTTAAGTGTTCCAGACCTCTAATCATTCATGTTGCTCTTCTCCGGACTTTCTGCAATTTGTCCACATCCTTCCTGAAATGAGGCACCCAGAACTGGACACAATACTCCAGTTGAGGCCTAATCAGGGCTAAGGAGAGCAGAATTACTTTTCATGTCTGACTTACAACACTCCTGCTAAGACATCCCGGAATTGTGTTTGCTATTTTTGCAACAGCATTACATTGTTGACTCATATTTAGGTTGTGGTCCGCTATGACACTCAGATCCCTTTTTCTGCAGTACTCCTTCCTAGGCAGTCTTTGCCCATTTTGTTTATGTGCAATGGATTGTTCTTTCCTAAGTGGAGTACCTTGCACTTGTCTTTATTGAATTTAATTCTATTTACCTCAGACTATTTCACCACTTTGTCCAAATCACTTTGAATTGTGATCTTATCCTCCAAAGCACTTGCAACCCTTTCCAGGTTGATATCATCAGCACACTTTTAAAGTGTGCCGTCTAAATAGAGAAGTACAGCTGCATACCTGAAGTTGTGTTCCATTCATACAGTGTAGGCATACTGTAAAGACAATACTTCTCACAGACGGGTTTAGTTTACTACTGAGGATCACCATTTATAATGTGTCATCATTGCTCAGGTCTGGAATCACAAGCATCATGAATAGCAGTCAGTTGATTTTTATTTCTGTACAAAATGATTCCAATGACAGGAATTCTCTTGGCATAGGAGTACAATTTATCATTCCAAATGCTCAAATAAAAACAATAAATCGGTCCAAGATGCTGTAGCACAACCTGCCTCCCAGGCACATGTATGCAACTATAAAAACAGACTGCACAGCTTCACCTGGCTGAGTTTAGCTGATTTGTGCTCGCAGAGCACAGACTGTGTAGTTCTGGTCCAGGCAAGCTACAGTTCTTTTACAATGGTGTAGACATACCCTTAGCTACTAACCCCAGGTAGAATGGGAAGAGAAATTTTTTGTCCTAAAATTAAGCAGTTTTAACTTTCTTTTGAACAAGTGGAGGGAGAGAATTTCAGACTCCCCTCTGAGGAAACCCAGTCATCAGGTTTCTGATATTTAGCTCAGGGAACGCTAGCTCAAATACTTTAGTGGACTTCAACTTTTCTGGTGGGACAAAGTGGAATTCAGCACTGAATTCAGCATGAAGCAAGTAAGAAACCAATATGCTTTCAAACATGCTTTATAAAGCTTTATAACATGTTTTCTGTGGCTAACAACATAAGGAAGGTAGGCACCCATATGTTCTGCCAGTTTAAGCTCTTGAGTAGGCTTCAGCAGTAGTCTGGGCCAGAGCATAAATAACTGGGTTGAGGTTCAGATCTGAAATAACAGCTGCAAATACCTAGCCATATGCAAGCAAAAGAGGTGCTCTTGGCTACTGATGCATACCAGCTTGATTTCAAAGAAGGTCGTGTATAAAACATCATCTTCAAATCATGAACTGCTTGAAGAAACAGTGGACAAACTCCTGCAAGAGTGGGGCAGAAACCAAAACTCTTATTTTCTGGGACAAATTTCTTGCATGGTGCACTTATTGAACTGCTCAAATTGCACAGGTGGAAACAACCCACAAATCCCCTGCTTGGAATTCCCTTGCATGGGGGTGTCTCCAACTTCCATAGAGGGTCCATCTACAGCTGACACAAACTGGAGTGGGCTACTGTCACCTTCACAAGCCCTGGCGCAGAAAAACAGAATTGTACCTGGTCCCTTGTCAGCATACACATAAGCGTGCGCGCACGCACACACACCCCCCAACAAGTTTGTATGTGTGCAGGTAAATGAAACTTTCCGTTGATGACCCCATTATCAGCATTCCATTGTGGCAGATGAATGATTATAAAAAGAAATCTGAGGCTTTTTCCAGTCAGGGAAGATCAAAATCATTCAAAAGTGATGTTGCTCATCTCAGCATGGGTCAACAATACCTTATGGTCAATATATGAGAAGTTACTAATACTGAACAAAAGGGAACTGCATATATAGTTACTTGTAGCCTATCACAAGGAGATCAACATGTAAAACCATTTCAGTACTCACGGCATTTGTAGATATAAAGCTAGACTGAATGTGATCAAGGAAAATTGAAGACTTTCAGCTGAGACCAAATTCCCCAATGCAGCCTTTTTAATAACCTACCCTAAATTGGAAGGAGTTGAGACTGGGCAGTAATTGGCAAGATGGTATCTTTGTTCTGATGCAGAGCATCTTTGATGTCCTGCCCAAGTGCTTGAGGCAGCAGGCCATTAGGAATTTTAATTCATATGAAGAGACAGACATTACCTGGATGCATGTTCTATGACATGATTTAAAATGATTATGTGCCTGATGGACTAAGATTGAAAACAGTCAGTTCTTTAAGATCTGTGTCTCTCTCTGATAAGTAACATTTCCTAGTTCTGAACCTCTCTTTGACAAGTAGTAGCTTATAATGATTATATACATTCCTAGATTCCAAGGTCAGAAAGGAACATTGTCATCATCTAATCTGACCTTCCGTATAACTCAGACCTTACCACTGCCTCAAAATAATTCTTAGAGCATATATTTTAGGAAAAAACATCCAATCTTGATATTAAAAATCGTCAGTGATGGAGAATCCACCATTACTGTTGGTAAATTATTCTACTGGTCAATTATTGTCACCCTTAAAAATGATGCCTTATTTCAGTTCAGAATCTGTCTAGCTTTAATTTCCAGCTATGATACATGTTATAGCTTTCCCTACTAGATTGACCAGTCCATTATTTTATTTGTTCACCCATGTTGATACTTACAGATTGTTATCAAGTCACCTCTTTATTAAACTAAATTGATAGAACTCCTTGAGTCTATCAATATAAGAATGTTTTCTAATACTAAACTCATTCTCGTAGCTCTTCTCTGAACCCTCTCCAATTTATCAGTCTCCATCTTGAATTGTGGGCACCAGAACTGGACACAGTATTCCAGCAGGAGTCTTACTATTGCCAAATGCAGAAGTGAAATAGTCTTTTTTTCCTTCAGGATTCCCTTGTTTATGCATCCAAGGATTGCATTACATCTTTAGTTCACAACATCACTTTAGGAACTCATGCTCAATTGATTGTCCACCACCACCCACAAATGTCTTTCAGGGTCATTACTTCCCAAAATAGAGTTCCCTATTCTGTAAGTATGATGTATATTCTTTGTACCTTGATGCATACATTTATACTTAGTCACATTAAAAATACACATTGTTTGTTTGTGACCAGTTTACCAAGCAATTCAAATCACTTTGAAACAGTGACCTGTCCTCTTCATTATTTGCCACTCCCCCACATTTTGGGTCATCTGCAAACCTTATATGTGATGTTATATTTTCTTCCAGGTCATTCATAAAAATGTTAAACAGCACACGGGCAAGAACCAATCTCTGAATGACCCCATTCTCTGAAATACACGCAATCACTGGTGATCCCGATTTACAATTTCCTTTTGAAGTCTTTCAATTTCCAAAGGAATAGCTGTGGTAGTCTAGTCCAGCAAAAAAAAACCAAACAAACAAAAAAAAAACAAAACAGTGAGTCATACCCCCTTGCATTTATTTTCATTCCATTCTGTAAGTTCACCCATCTTCGAAGCATCTGATGAAGTGGGATTTTCTCCCACGAAAGCTCATGCGAAAAATAAAACTGTTAGTCTTAAAGTGCCACACAACTCCTTGTTTATTTTGAAGCCTGCCAGAGAAGTCCAGTTTTTAATCCATTTGATGCTGTCAGGCTCCTAATAGAGAGTCCCCCCACCTCCATGTGGGGGAAGGGAGACTAAAAAGGTCAAAATACTAGACAGAGTGTTGGTAAATAATACTCTGATTAACTGTATCGATTACAATATGAATTTACTCATTCCATTTCCATACTACAAATACACTATACTGGAGTCCAAAGATAGGATGATTAGGGAGCTGCAGATCCATGGATATCAGTTTTATATATGTAGATGTCTGCATTCATGGAAGTGATATGGACATTTGCAGGCCATTCTTGTGAATCATGGGGGGATTGTCGGACTGAGCAACTAATCACCCGTTAGGGAGGAGGGGCATCTGGGAGGGCTCAGCAGCTGTTAGGCAGGAGAGTGGGGCTCATCAGGTGTTAGGCAGCAGGGCTGAACAAGAAACCGTCTGTTAGGGTTCATCAGCTGTTTGGGGTGGCAGGAGCTCATTAGCTCATAGGGGGCTTCTGTCTACAAAACAACTGCTGAGCAGATACTGGTAAGTCGAAAAGAGGGAGAGCGGATTGAAGTAAGGTGAAAGTTTATTCATGCTAATGAAGGCTGCAGGCAGATACACATATTTGTATAGATGCAAAGCTCTCAGAATAAAGTCCCAAAGGCCAGTTTGGGTCTAATGCAATCTTAGGGCTTGAAAGTCAGCACTGCACGCCTCTTCCAAGTCAGGGCTCTGGTTCAATGTCAGACTTCAAACTACAGAAGTTTTAGTCTATCTGTTATAGCACGTTCTGTCATGTCATCCATCTTGTGTTCACCTTTCTAAAGCCTTTGGCCCTTCACCTGCAATTTCCAGCAAAAAATCCTGGGCAGGCCACTATCACCTTTCACCAGTTGTTTTTGCACAATGAAATATCCTGGGCAGGCCCTTAACTCCAGTTTTTCAATTTATTACTTTCAAATATAAACATACACTCCTATCAAGTTCAGCTAAGGCATACTGGATCCCAGTGGCCTGTAACATATTATAGTGGATATAAGTGTAATTATAGTTTTTCTAGATCTTAGCAATGCATGGTATATTAATTTTATACTACTCTTGTGTTTTAATAGGAACTCTTTTAATATCAAGTCAAATGCCTTATAAAAATCTAATGTTATGTCTACACTGCCAATGGCACCACCGACAGTGCAGAATCAATTTTTTGAATTCCACTGAGTGTCAGTAAAGGTGCACTTAATCAAACCCAGAAGTCCATGGAAGTTGATGCATTAAGACCATCCCCACAAGTGGTGTAGCACTGCACTGACAGGAATGTATTTCCTGTCAGCACAGTGCAGTGAGAATGCCATGTAGAAGAGGAGTTAAGAAGTCAGTGGGAGTTACACAAGCTACTTTATGTAGTTTCAATAACTTCAGTCAACTGCCACTGAATTTACTGGTAGGTATAGAGCAGGCCTAAGTATTTTATTTCAGTGCTATTATGTTTGGCAATCAAACTGGTAATCTTATAAAAAAGAAGAAGATATCAAGTTAGTTTGACAGGCTTTATTTTCCATAAGCTTATGTTAATTTGCATTTATTACATTATGCTCCTTTAATTCTTTATTAATTGGATCCTGTATCAGCCAGTTGGTTATTTTGTGTGGGATTGATGTTAGGCTGACAGGCATATCCAGGTCATTCAGTTTTTCCTTTTTAAAAAATTGGCATGTGGCACGTTGCCACTGACCTTTTCCCCTTCTGGGTCCTCTGTGTGGTCTCTCCCACTTACGAACAAAAGACTCGCAGACATAACCTGGTAAAATCATCCATGCTCATTTATTTATAGTATATGTATACAACCCCCAGTCTCACAGCAGCCCTTTTGGCTTTGGGCTGCTGACACTCTATCCAGGAGACAGCTGAGTAATAGGGCACCTGCACTGCTCCCTGGTCACAACTCCCCTCTGATTTCTTCCTAGCTGGCTTATACCTCCTCCCCTGCTAGGGAAACAGCTGTTCTCTCTTGCCTCATTAGGCAGAGATCTGGCTTGCTCTCATCAGTGCATTTGGCTGTGACTTTCCTCTCTGCAGTCTATGGCCCTGCTGGCCCACTTTGCGTCAGCACAGGCAGCTTGGTTGGGGGTGGCAGAGGTATGCAGGGGCTTGTCACCCTCTATTATGCCCAGACCTCCCTCCTTCAATTAATCACCAAGGTCATTCAGTCTCTCATAGAATCATAGAATCATAGGATTGGAAGGGACCTCATAGGTCATCTAGTCCAACCCCCTGCCAGAGGCAGGACCGCTCTCACTAAACCATCCCAGTCATGGTTTTGTCCAGCCGGCCCTTAAACACCTCCAAAGATGGAGATTTAACCACCTCCCTTTGCAGCTCATTCCAAGGCTTCACCACTCTCCTAGTAAGAAAGTTTTTTTTCTAATATCCAGTCTCGACCTCCCTAACCGCAACTTGAGACCATTGCTCCTCGTTCTGTCCTCTGTTATTACCGAGAACAGTCGAGCTCCATCTTCCTTAGAGCATCCCTTCAAGTAGTTGAAGGTTGCTATCAAATCCCCCCCTCAATCTTCTCTTCTGCAGACTAAATAAGCCTAATGCTTTCAGTCTTTCCTCATAGGGCTTGTGCTCCAGCCCTTTAATCATTTTGGTTGCCCTCCTCTGAACTGTCTCTAGCATGTCCCTGTCCTTTTTGTAGTGGGGAGCCCAAAACTGAACACAGTGTTCTAGATGTGGCCTTACCAGTGCAGAATAGAGGGGAATGATCACATCCCTTGATCTGCTGGTAATACTTATTTTGATGCAGCCCAGTATGCCATTGGCCTTTTTGGCAGCAAGAGCACACTGCTGACTCATATCTAGCTTCCCATCCACCATGACCCCCAGGTCCTTTTCTACACTGCTGCTACTTAGCTGAATGTTTCCCAGCCTGTAGCGGTGCATGGGGTTTTTTCGTCCCACGTGCAGGATTTTACACTTGTCCTTATTGAAGCTCATAAGATTTCTATTGGCCCACTCTTCCAATTTATCTAGGTCTCCCTGAATCCTGTCCTTGCCCTCCAACGTGTCTACTGGCCCCCCAGCTTGGTGTCATCCGCAAACTTACTGAGACTGCAGTCTATTCCATCATCCAGATCATTGATGAAAATGTTGAATAGAACCAGCCCCAGGACCAACCCCCTGGGGCACACCACTTGTGACTGGTTGCCAGCTACGCATGGAACCATTGATTCCTACATGCTGAAACTGTTGATCTAGGCAGTTTTCTATCCACCTGATAGTCCACCTATCCAACCCATACTTCCTTAATTTGCCAGTGAGAATGCTGTGGGAAACTGTATCAAAAGCCTTGCTAAAATCAAGGTATATCACATCAACGGTTCTTCCTGCATCCAGAAAACCAGTCATCTGATCATCGAACGAGATGAGATTGGTCAGGCATGATTTACCCTTGGTAAATCCATGCTGACTGTTCCTGATCATTTTATTTTCCTCTAAGTGTTTGAGGATGGATTCTTTGGGAATCTGCTCCATAATTTTTCCAGGGATTGAGGTGAGGCTGACTGGTCTATAATTCCCCGGATCCTCCTTTTTCCCTTTCTTGAAAATAGGCACTACATTTGCTTTTTTCCAGTCCTCTGGCACCTCCCCCGTTCTCCATGAGTTTTGAAAGATAAAGGCCAGCGGTGCTGCTCTCCCTCTCTTTGGCCTAATATAGGGCCACAATGAGGGAGTTCCTTTTTCTCCCAGTGGTCCTTGGGTGTTTCTCTAGGGGCCTTGGTCACTCCTTCATAGGTGCTTCTCCCAAAGTTGGTGTCCTGTCTGCCCCCATAACATCTCACCTAAATGCCCCTTGTCCCACAGATCCAGCATTCCACTCTACTTCCCTGACTCACCAACTTCCCCACTGGGGTTCTTGGGTGGTTAGGCACCTGAGGTCGCTGGGCATCACCAGCGATCCCTTTATCCCTGCCTGTACAGCAGCTACCTCAATGGATCTCTGTACTGTCTGCTCCAGGCACTATTTCCATTTGTGCTTCTTTTTTCCCACAAACCCAGCAGTACCATGTTTCTGCAGGCTATGTGGAGTCTGGGCTACCTCATCTTCTTTCTTATCTATTTCTTGCTCCTTCCTTTCATCGTGAGTCTCACGGGGCAGCTTTCTTTTTCTGCCTCTTGCTTGTGTCTAGAGCTTCATTTTCTTTTCAGCTGGGTCCTGTGCCCCCCTACTTTCTCTCTTCCTTCCCCTGGGGTGTCTCCAGAACCTTTCTTGTGGTTTCCTACCTGCCCTCCCAACTCTGTGAGCGGGGTGCCTCAATTATTCCTGAGCCAGACCAGGTAGGGTAATCTGGCTACTACCCCCATGGCTGTCTCTTGAAATGCCATTGGCCCTTCAGGGGCACCTGTGCGAGCGGAGAGCACTTGGTGCTCCTTTTGGCATGCTTAAGGTCACCTCAGCCCTGGGACCACCCACCATGTATCAGTCACTTCTGGACCAGAGATTGGGTGGAGACAATGTCTTTTTGGCCCTGCTGGGGTCTTTTCCCCAGCCATACAGATATTGTGCCCAACTGCCTGCTCCCCATCCCCCTTCTGTCTATCCACAGAAGTCCACCAGTCCACACTCCACATCAGGGCAGTCCCGTTTCTTGTGACTGGGTCGGCCACACTGTCAGTGGGATAGTTCTCTACTTTTCACTCTCTAAGGTCAGAAGGGATCAATATAATCATCTAGTCTGACCTCCTTACTTCTGCTGCCCCCAGTTCAAGTCCCTTCTTTGGTGTGGGTTCTAGAGGTGTCCCCCCCCCCTTGTCCTGCACTCTTCAGGGGCTTTCCTCCTCCCAGGCACCTCAGCCTCCACATATTTCTCAGTCAGTCTAACCACCCCTGCTACTCCACTCAGGTGATGCCATCAGGCCCAGATCCAGACTCAGTTTATGGAAAGCTCTGTAGGAATTGCTCCAAAATAACCACATCTCTCTCTCTCTCTCTCTCTCTGTCTCTGTCTCTCAAAAAAACCCCAAAACCCTCCCTTCTTATTGTTCTTAACTCTGTTGGACATAGATTTTTCCTTATGTCTCTTTGCTTCCTATATCAGATGTCACAATTGTTAATATTCAGTTCATATTCACTAGTATCAACATCCCTTTTTTTTCATATTATATATTTAAGCTGCTTCCTTCACTTCCCCTTTAAAGGCTAGCTTTTTAACAGTAGAGTCTTCTTCCTGGATTGTAGTTTTTTGGGCATCTAGTAACATCATGTTCTTAAATGATTTCCATTTATCATTCATTTTTTCTGATTATGCTGATTTGGTTAATTATTTTTTGCTTTATGAAATTGACCCTATTAAAGCATCAGAAACATGTTAGTTGTGCGAGCTCTATTGTGCTTGCAAATTATAAATGTGATTGTGATAATTGCTTGTACCTAAGATGTCATTCTTTTTTATCTGATAGGTTAAGATCTAATGCAGAATTCCCCCATGTTAGCTGCAACACTTTTTGAGTTAGGAAATTGTTCTCTATAATCAATCCATTGCTTAAATGACAAAGAGAACGCACTCATCTCAGTGGCATATGTGGTGGCCATGCAAACTGGCTGAGAGTGCTCAGACTTAAGTCATGACATTATATTATCATGCTTAAATTCGTGTTTTTCTTGCAAACCAAAAATGTTGTGTTATATTATAGCAACCTTGACTAGACAAATCTGGTGCATCTGCATTCCCATCAAACATCATATGGGGTAGAACCTCCAACACTACCTTCCCCAGAACCTGTCCTTCACTTTTAGGAGAGGGTAACAGTGATACATCCCTCAATAGACTGTGGCATTTGGCCTTGAGCTCAGTTGTGTGGAAAGAAGTTTGATGAAAGCAAAAAGTGGGAAGAGGAAACAGTTGGTTCCAGTGAGTTGACTCAGGGAAGGGAGAGAGGAAGCAGTTAGGAACACCATTCAGAAAGGTTAAAGTAGATTTTCTGGATAATGGGCTGGATTTGAAAAGCAGAAATACCTGATTTACTGGAGGTGGCTACTGCAACTCCACAATTAGGCAGTTTGGGAGGATCAGGGCAACTTTTAAAAAAAAATCACCATAAGAATCCGAAGGAGGGGAAAGAGAAAACAAACACATTTTTAAATTGCATACATTCACAGAACCAAGCTCTCTAGACTCTAGGTAAAGTCATGAAAACTCCATTATCTTTTCTAGGGTTAATCTGCATTCACATCAAGGTAAAATGGGTCAGAATGCAACTCAATATATGTAAAATGCATCCATATATATGTGTCAGAAGTGAGATGCTCTTTAGTTAGTACAACATAGCAATAGCAGTAGGAAGCAAAATAGATGGTCATTTTCAGATAATTACACCTTCACCTGCTGTGGGAAAGAAGCAGTATTTTTCATGTATTGGCTATATGGTATCATGTAATGCATTAAGCAGAGATGTAAATGTTTTTCAGATGCAAATCACTGGATTGAATTTGCTTTCTCCAGGAACGCTTTTGTCCCTCTCTAGTTTGTACATGTAAAAATTGTTCATACTTTTGTCCATTTTGCTTTCCTCTTTGTATACATATACACTTTCAAAAAGCTTCAGATGGATATCTTAAATACTGAATGAACAGTAACTGGTTGTTCTGTTGTGCCAGTAAAATAGAAAGTCTATGGAGGATATCATAATGGATCTCTGAAGTCCTATCAGAAATAAAGTAAAAAAGTATAGGATTAATCAAGATTGCCTACATCCATATCATAAAATGGGTGCAAAAATATTTCATTATCCGGAGGTTTAAATACTAGTTTTACTATACCATGTATATGTGTATAGAAAGTGATAAATTTATAGAAAACTGATGTAACAGTGATGTCCACTGTATCGTTGTTTCCACTTTTGGATTATAGATGAATGTAAGGAGGACTGACTAGAAAATCAGTATAATAATGACAGAAGGTGGAAAGGACACGACAGCTATGACTACACTTAGATTGTTAAATTGATTTAACTTAAATAGATCTAACTGAATCAAAATAAAAATTGTTAAATTGATTTAAGTTAAATCGATTTAACATGTCCCCACTAGAAACAGAAATTGAACTAGCATGTCCATGGACAGGATTTGCTAGTTCAATTTAGGAGAAGGGGACCATGGGAGGTGAGACAAGATGGCCCCCAAGAAGGGCCATGACCGCACCCAATATATAGAAAGAGGAAGGCACCTTGGGAGAGAGAAGGGCAAAAAGTGTTAAATCAAAATAACACAGCTACACTACATTATTTTGAAATAATATTTTCAATTTAACTATCATTTCAATATAAATTAAGATTTTATTATTTCAAAATGACCGTTCCTTATTTCAAAATGTGGGAGGGAGTAGACATGCACTACTTTAAATCGAAATAATCATCATTTCTATTTAAAGTGTAAGTGTAGACATACCTTACTAGACTTGTAGTAAAAAGTATTTGCATTAGAGAAAAAGCCAGTGACACTTAGCTTTTAAATGGCTTCATGAATAAGAATTCAACTCACCTTCTGCTGTTCTGTATATGGTTTGTTTGTTTTCTAAATAAAATCTATGTGACATGGTGAAGGTAGAATTGAAGGGCAAAGGGTGTATTCGGTTCCTCGCCACACATTATTATCACAACATGCATCTTGTACTCCATAGTACTCACAATCAAGAGTGAGAGAGTGCATGAGTCATGAGCAAATCCCGAGAGAAACTAAGATGAAACATAAAGAGAAGCATACCATCTTCCAAATTAGATGTGATTTTTCACCTATGAGCATCTGCCCTTTGAAAGAAGATCCTAAAGCTTTCATTTTGTAATAAAGATCCTGCCAAAATCGCATCTTGGATCTTGTTTGAAGAACAAGCAGCTCTGGAACCATGCTATGTATGCATACTATTAAGAACACCATAGAAAACTAACTCTTAACAAGGCAAAAGATACAATATCTCAAGCAATGAATGTGAGACTCCATATCAGCATATTTTCTCCTCTTTTTTCCCCTAGTTGTTTAAGCTTACTTTAAATATAAACAAAACAGAATAAAAGGAGATTGTTAAAATAATGTCTGCAGAATCAAACTCAGACAGAAGAGAACTATCAGAAATAAGGATTCTCATAAATATATAATTATAAATCCTTTGGTACATTTGGTTGACAGAACTTTAACCTCTGTTACGACTATTCTTACTTTCCTCAGTATGTCAAACCCAAACAGTTTCGTGACATAACATCTAAAGGCCAGTTTTTGTTCAGTGTTCGCTGGTCTTTTAGTGCTTTTAGTGCTTTATTTTTAGACCGTTGCCAGTCAGAAGCTGTAACTTTCTGGGGGGTTTTCTGCTTTGCATTTATGCTCAAATGCATGTGCAGTGATCTTAACTACTGGCTATACACATTATGACTAAGAAAATGCTGTGGCCTGATCAGCACCCAGGTCCCACTCTACATGCATGCAGTGTGTTGGGGAGACATATGCCAGTTGGAAAGGGGCTACTTAGCCTGCCTCTAAATTCCTCCAGGTATATGTAACTTTCAGAGATTTGAACCCCAATGGTTCTCCACAGCCCAGGGATCTGGTTTCACCACAGACTGGCTGTTTGTTATATGACTCAGAGATGGCAAACTTAGCATTAAGTTCAGTGGAGTTACTTGTGATCTACATCAATGTAAGTTTGAGGAGAGTCAGATTTAATAATTCTGCAGTGGTTCCTCTGAATGGGTGTGCAAAGAAGGACAAGATAGCGCCTGGGGGAATCCATCTGCTTGTTTGTATTGCTGGGTAGAGTACAGTCAGAAATATGGTGATTGTTCTAGTGACTGGGCTCTAAACAAATTCTTAAAGATTATGGTTTCATTCATATTTTCAAATCAGCAGGTGGTCCAAGGATAGTCACTGTAGGGAACACACTGAACCACCAAAAATAAAGTGTAGGGTCATCCTCCTAACATTCTTACCTACAAGTTCAACTCATCCATTTCCACCTACTTTAGCACTCTGCTGCACACAACTTCTTTGGATATGGATGAGATTTCAAAATAAAAAATGTTCCAAAGTGCATGACTATTGCGGGAAGGAAGGAATACCACAATTAACTGCTGGAATATTCAAAGCAAAGTGGGCTGTCTTTTTAAAGGTTTATAATGAACATAGACCCTGAAAATAGCTATGTTGCTTCTTCTCCCTACCTTTTATCTTAATCTTCTTAAGTTATTTTGTGTATTATAAGATATTTTTTATTTCAGTAAACGTATGGTGTTTGGAAAAATAAAAAGATACAAATAAAAAAGTGACCATTTAAGTCTTCCTCCTCCTCCACCTCTTCCTCTGTCACAGACACGGAAGCTTCTCATCTGCTGTTCTTCTACTTGACAAGTGACAGCATCCCATTCTGTACCCTGATTGTTGTCACATCTATTTTCACCTCTTTTCATACTGTGGTCTCTTTTCCTCCGCCTCTGCCCCACCTGCCCACAGCTTTTCCCCCTCTGTCATGGGATTTACAGATCTCACACAAAGATAAAAGGAGTGGTGGAACAGTACTGGGTGAGGAAGGTCCCACCCATCTGCAGCTCTTAGACATGTTCCTTTTGGAAGATCTGCTTAAAAGGGAACTCTTGTAGTCCAACATGTAGGGAGCATGGAGGAGAGACTGGCTGCAAGAATACAAACAGGCTGCAGCTACTGAGGCAGAGTAATCTACAGGGGAAAGAGTGATACTATGATTAAGACTTGGCAGGGATCCTTTTTCCCCCTGTTAGGGGAGGGATACCTAGATTTTGGGTGTGAGCTAGCAAGCAAACCAGCCTCCACCAACCACTGCACAAGCTGATGACCTGAACTACTGAGATTGTAAAAACTGAAGGCTGGGGCCATATACCTAACTGAACAGAGAACATAGGAAGTAGACCAGTGAGGCTGACCTGGAGTGGCAATCAGAAGGGATTAAGCCACCTTTTGATTCTCTCCCTTTGGGTCCTGGACTGGGACCCAGTGGAAAGGAGAACTTGGGTCTCATAGTCTCTTTATTTTTACTTTATTTTTCTGTATAAGACCTTAATGACAAAACTAGTGATGGATGGTACCACCCGTGTTGAAAAATGTGGTTTCAATTGTATTTCAAGCTAGTGGCCTGAAAGTTCCAAAGAGACACAGCATTGACTGTCTCCCTTTATTAGTTGGCAAGACACTGAAAAAATCTCAGCAGAAATTTCTGACTCTATGGCAGTATCCTTGCAGATTGGGAAATACCCATTATCCAGGGAGCCAGCATGAGAGGTGCAGACCTACACCAAACGAATATGGGTACTTTCTGAGTGATAGCCCTGTTATTAGTTCTTGAATTCTTAAGATAATTCACTGTGCACTCTGTTTTTTCCAGAAGATTTAATTCTTTACTCCTCAATAACCGAATGTACAGTAGGGATTTGTTTCAAGAATGTATTTCTGATTGCTTTACGTTGTCCGTATTGCCTAAAGTGCTGTCATTAGTACAATGCAACACTAAATGCAGTCTCCCAAGATCAGTGTTATCTAGTGCATGATTTCTCTCATATGAGCCATTTTCTAGTACCAGAGCCCATGCTTGGTATTTTAATAAATCTATGTGAATATGTTTTTTGTGTTCACATTAAGATTACTTTTGTTACATGTGTTTGCAGGAAAGAAAGTTATGAAAAATGGAAGAGCTGGAAGTAAAATTAAACATTTTTTTCTAGGACATTTAAAAGGATAACTGACAAAGAAAGATGAGAGAAAATGGCATGGGAATGGAAAAAATAGCGAAGAAATGGTTTGAAATTGCATTTAAAAAGAAAGGAAAAAGCAGACAATAAGAACTGAGTTGATTTGTGTGTACCATATAGAGCTGATTGTGTTGTGAGAACAAGTTTTAATAAGAGGCCCTTTGACAATAAAGCAGGGAAAAATCTGAGAAACAAATTCTGAATAAGGATTTCTTAAAACAGAATTATCAAGACTGGGATCCTCAGGCATGGGATGTCTTCAATTCATATGTAAGACTTCAATAAGTGAACTGATTTTCACATGTGTTGATTAACTGGAATCACTGGACTTCAGTGAAATCCCATTGAATCAGAGGTAAATTTGGGTCTCAATGTGATTTGATCCTTAATTGTGGTGATTTTGTCTGCTATACAGGCTGGCTAGAAAACAAGAATTCAGTTTCATAGAAACTGTTGAGGTTTTGGATTTTTTTGTTTGTTTGGTTGGAAAGCAGAATGGAAACAAAACCTTTTGACATTTTTTGAGGAAAAAACAAACAGGACTGTGAAAGTGAACAGGAGAGAGATCAACTCCAGAATAACTAATGAATTATTTTGTGGTTAGTTCCAAAGGAGTAGCCATGTTAGTCTAGTTCGTCAAAACAAGCAAGGAGTCCTATGGTACTTAAAGACTAAGGCTGTGTTCCCACACAGTGGGTTATTTCAATACGGTTGTTTCAAAACAACCATATATTGAAATAACGCTTATTTCGAAACAACTTATTTCGAATTAACAAAATGTTAATTCGAAATAAGGAAAAAAAGCTGGAATCGAAATAGCGATTCTAGACAACAGTTATTTCGAAACGACTCACCGTTGTTTCGAAACAACACGTTCGCACGGCGTTGTTTCGAAACAACCATTGTGAAACAACGTTGTTTCACCCACAGACTAGGTTTAACTTGTTTCGAAACAACTGTGCGTCGTGTGAACAGCCAAAACCTTATTTCGAAACAACCTCCGTTGTTTCGAAATAAGGAGGCTGTGTGAACACAGCCTAAGAAATTTATTTATCATATGACCTTTGGTGGGAGAAAATCCCACTTTGTCAGTCATTCTGTAAGTTCCCCCAACTTCAAAGCATCTGAGAAAGTTGGATTTTCCCCCATGGAAGTTCAGGTGATAAATAAATTTGCTAGTCTTTAAGTGCCATAGGACTCCTTGTTTTCCCTTGTGGTTAGGGCATTTATGTAGGATACATTTCAGAGCAGGGACTTGAATCAGGGTCTCCCATGTCTTTCTCTCAATCTCTTCTGATGAAACCATTCCACTTGGTATGAATAGTGAAATATTCGTTGGTGCACAGAAAGACAGACTGATGCTGTAGTCTAGTGGTTAGTGTGCTCCCTAGAAACATGGAAGATCAAGGTTCAAGTCACTGCTGTAGACCAAAGAAGGCTATTCTGGGGTGGGTCTTCTTCCAGAAATTCTATTTTGGACTTGAGAAGTCTTCTGGATGGAATTGTTGTTGAATAAGATATGTTTCAGTCCTGACAGATGAGCATCTCTGATGAAAACATTTTCAATCAAAAATTCCAACCAGTTCTAATTGCATGTTCTTGATTAACCTGGTAAGCAAATATGATGTGGGACGAGTATGTCCCCAAAAGCCCTTGAAGATATGCTGCTATCCTCTAGAGCAGTATTCCCTGTATTTTTCAGATTTGTGGCATCTTTCTTGAAGTAAAAATTTTGGCAACCCTCTTATGTTCACTAGTAAAGTAAGCATAAAATAGCTGATGACAATAAGCCTGTCTAATTTATTTGTATGTACCTTTTGAGAATTTGACAGGGAATACTTAACCTTTAAGATAAGGGCATGCAGGGAGTGGGGGAAGTGAAATTTCCTTGCTCAGTTTGTAATGAAATGTTTAATGTCTTATGAACCGCCCCCCCACTTGCCTTTTGTGACCCCTTTGGGGGATCTGACACACTGCTTGAGAAACACTGCTCTGGAGCACGGAACTGCAGTTGTCTATTAGTATCACAGTACCCTGAATCTAAATGTAGTCTATTTCTTGTGTTTGAAGTTGACAGTAGGTGGTGGATTCTGATTCTTCCTAATTTGTCTTTCAGTATTTCTATAGGAAGTGGGTTTATTTTTATATGTTTCCCACCCTCATTTCTTTCTTGTCTATTCCACCATAGTATTCTTCCAGCTCCCTGAGTTGTGTATGAAACTGTTTTGAGAGAAGGCATAATGTCAGTGTCCTAGCCATCTGCTTCTCGTAGTAAATCATCTTCAATGTACTTCCTTTCTCTTTGGCTGGATATGCAATACTGAAGCTTCCCATCTATTTTATGTTTGCCTTGCATAACCTACTTGCCAGGAAATGACATTTTTCACAGCAGACAAATTATTTAAAAGAATGTCTAGACTTCTTACTAATAAGACAGTCTATAAACTACTTATTGAATTCAGTGGAACAGTGAAACAGTTTTATTCAATATTTTCCCTGTGTAAGTACTGGTGTCTCGAATTAAAAACAAACAAAACCACAACATACTCTTGGAAAAGCAGGAAAAAAAATCCATGTGTAGTATTCTGAAAAAAGATTACAATGGATAGAGATGTCCATTGCAAGTCCCGTCTCATACCAGTAACAAAAGTTTCCCTCTTTATGTGCCCAAAGTATGTATAAATCAATCCCTAACCCCCTGCCAGAGCCATGTTGCCACCCAATCCCCTGCCACTGGTTCTCCAGAGCCAGTGGCAGAGGAAAAAAACCCCAGGGTAGGGGTGGAGGCACCCTTCTTTCCCACCAGCAGGGAAGGGATCACGGGTGCCCCGGCTTCTCCTGCTGCTTCCCTGAGCAGTGGGGTTAGGGATCGTGGGCGCCCCGGCTTCTCCTGCCACTTCCTCAGTGCCAGGGTCAGGAATCGGGGGTGCCCCTGCTTCTCCATGACGGGGTCAGGGATCTCCAGCATCCTGCTTCCCCCGCCACTTCCCCAAGCAGCAGGGTCAGGGATCGCAGGTGCCCCGGCTTCTCCCGCCACTTCTTGGAGTCATGGATCGCAGGTGCCCTGCTTCCCCTTCCACTTCCGCAAGCAGCAGGGTCAGGAATCAGGGCTCCTGGCTTCCCCTGCTGCTTCCCTGAGTGGTAGGGGAAGCCGGGGCCTTGATCCCTGATGGCAGGGGAAGCAGAGCACCCCCAATCCCTGACCCCGCCACCAGGGAAGCAGTGGGAGAAGCTGAGGTGCCCCTGATCTCTGACCCCACTGCCAGGGAAGTGGTGGGGGAAGCCGGGGTGCTTGCGGTCCCTGACCCTTTCACTCCGGGGAGTGGCAGGAGAAGCCAGGGGCCCCGATCCCTGACCCTGCTGCTGGGGAAGTGGTGGGAGAAGCAGGGGCACCCGCGATCCCCAACCGGGCCGCTCCGGGAAGCAGTGGGAGATTCAGGGTGCACCCCTGCACCTCCCCTGCAGCTCCCTTCTCTCCCTGGCCAGGTTGCAGATCTACTCTCTGGCCAAGGGTGCTGGGAGGGGACCTTTCTCCCAGGGTGCGATGCACCCTGGGGGGAATGTTAAAGTGTTATATCGATATAACACAGCCACACAGTTATTTTGAAATGACAGTTTTGAAGTATCCCTCATTTTGATATAACACTAGGTTTATTTCTATCAAAATGATTTTCCTTATTTCAAAATAAGGGAGCTCCTTATTTTGAAACAAGAAAATGTCGTGTGGACCTGACTGTTTTTAAATCAAAATAACCAGTGTTATTTCGATTTAAAACCTATGTGTGGACATGTCCTTTGTTTTGAACTGTCCGTGTTTTCAAGCAACAAATAAACATTCCTGAACACTTTTGCATCTAATAACAAGAACTGACTGTATATAGCCCCCTCCCCTGTGATGACTACAGCAACGCAGAGCTATAATTCTTGTAGAAAAATCATGTCATTTGAATATAAAAAGCTTTAATGGAATAAATCAAGGGACATATTTCGCCTTTGCCCATTGTCGTAATATTTGTGTTTCTCATCATATTCTGTAGTCTTTCTATAATGATTCATTAAGTACTTTATTATTACAGCTTTTGTCTCATAGGAAATACTAAGGTACAAGGCTTTAGTTACAGAATCATAGAATGTAGGATTGGAAGGGACCTTGAGAAGTCTTCTAGTTCAATCCCTCACACTCAAGGCAGTGCTAAATATATTATCTACACATTTGTCCAACCTACTCTTAAAAAACTCCAAGGATGGGTATTTCACAACCTCCCTACACAACTGCAGTTTACTCCAGTGCTTACGTATGTTGCAAGTTTGAGAGAAAAAGATCCTTATTGAGTGGAGTGGTAAGAAGTGTTTGTTTGGTTAACAGCTTCTAAACACAATCACTTGTTCTCCTCTGTCCCACAATGATGAAGTGAGTCCTGAGATAACTACCTTACAACTTTGCATTCAGAATTAAATGTAAATACACACTTTTTCTGGATTGGAGCCCACAAAAGCTTATGACCAAAGAAATCTGTTAGGGTATGTCTACACTTAGACTGTTAGTTCGAACTGAGTCAATTCGAACTAATCAAGTTGAACTAATTATGGTTAGTTCAAACTGAGTCAATTCAAACTAACATGGCCAGATTAGGAAAACCAATTTGAAATAGCATGTCCATGAACTGGACTTGCTACTTTGAATTGGAGCAGGGGCACCATGGGAGGTGTAGCAACATGGCCCGCTAGTAGGGCCATGTCACCACCCAATCCCCTGCCCTGCTCCAAGCCCTCTGATCCGGACACAGGGAAAAGCATCCCCTGCCCAGCTGTAGCCGCCCTGTGGCTAGAGTTGGGCAGAGGATGTTTTTCCCCATCCCTGGCTCAGAAAGCAAGAGCCAGGCAGGGGAATGTTTTTCTCTGCCAGGGCTCCCTGGGACCAGGGCACCCCGGGACCAGGGCACCCCAACCCCACCACATAGCATGGGGGGGGAGCACCAGGAGAAGGGACTCCCCCCCGCACTGTGAGTGCAGCGGGAGGAATCCCTTCTCCCCTGTTCAGCTACGCCATCAGTTTGGGTCTGGGGGAATCCCTTAGCCCCGAGCTGTCAGCGCAGGGAGGTGGGGGAGAAGTGATTCCCCTGGCCCGCACTGATAGCTCGGGGCCAAGAGGTTCCCTGGGCCCAAGCCAACAGAGCAGTCTGGGCAGGGAAGAAGGGATCCCTGCCCCTTCTCTCTCGCTGGCTGCGTGCCAGGAAGACACCCTGGCGGATGGCTTTTGCAGTGTTGGCCATCCACCATGAAGACACCCCCCCTCAGTGGCTTTTTCAGTGTGTCTTCCCGGCGGGACACCAGTGCTGCAAAAGCCTCCCACTGGGGTGTCTTCCTGGCAGGCAGCCAGCGCTGCAAAAGCCTCCTGTGGGGGTGTCTTCTCCACTGACAGCCAGCTGGCCTGGAGTAGGGGCTGGAGTCCCTCTCCCCAGTTGAGGGTCAGGAACCCCATTGCTCCCCCCAGCCTAATGTGGCTGAGATGGTGAAAGCACCTTTGGGGCTGCTGCCCCAGGTGCTGAAGGGCTGGTCTTCACCCTAAGAGGAAAGTCACCCTTTGTGAATTCAAACTAACTTTAGTTTGAATTCATATGTCTAACAGTTATAAAATAAATATTAACAGGTATAGGAGGAATACAACTATACCCACCCAAGTTTGTGGTTTACCACTTAACTTGCATAGCACAGGCTTTTTTGCATGAATTTGCCTATCTTTGACAGCAGGATTGCCTATAAATGACAACATATAGATTGCAAGGGATATCACAGCTTTTCTCTAACAGGCATGAGAAACAGGAAATAACGCACTTCATACCGTGTTCTGTTTTTTGTCCAGGTGATGAGGTGGGCAATAGAGGGAGGGCTTTGCTTATCCATGCTGTACTCCATTACCATCATATCTGTTGGTCAGGTTGCCTACTCTGCTTCAGTTTTCCCTTCCATCCTCTCCTTTCTCCCCCCAAATACAAGGCCAGGAAGCTGCTGTGTGACAGGACATGATTATTGTTTGTGTACTACATGACCTTTCAGCACAAGCCAGGGGTCCTATAGAGGAGAATTCATGCCCAAACCTGGGCCCAACTCCTTCCCCCCCCAGGAATTTGGCTCAGCGCTGGCTTCCTTTGTCCCCATAGCCAAAACCTATTCTGACAGTTAGGAAGTTTTTCAAAATGTCAGTCCTAAACCACCATTGCTGCAATTTAAGCCCACTGCTTCTTGTTCTATTATCTGAGATTTACAAGAACAGGTTTTCTCTCTCATCCTTGTAACAACCTTTTATGCACTAGAAAACTGTTACCATGTTGCCCCTCAGTCTTTTGTTCTCCAGACTAAACAAACCCTGTTTTTTCAGTCTTCCTTCTTAGGCTGTGTTTTTTGAACCTTACATCATTTTTGTTTCTCTTCTCTGAACTTTCCCTAGTTTGTCCATTTATTTGCTGAAATGTGGGACCCAGAACTGTACAAAATAGTCCAGATGGAACCTAATCAGTGCAGAGTAGAGAGGAAGAATTGCTTCTTGTGCCTTGCTTACCACACTCCTGCTAATGCATCTTGGAATGATGTTTTCCTTTTTCCAACAGTGTTACACTGTTGAGTGATATTTAGCTCATGATCCATTATGACCCCCCAGATCCCTTTTCATACTTCTTCTTGGACTATTATTCCCCATTTTCCGATTTAGTACACATACAACTGATTATTCCTTCCTAAATGGAATACTTTGCATTTATCTGTACTGAATTTCATCCTATTTTAATTCATACAATTTCTTCAGTTTGCCCAGATCATTTTGAATTTTACTCTTATCCTCCAAAGCACTTGCAACTCATCCCAGCTTGGTGTTCCCAGCAAACTTTATACATGGGCTCTCTGTGCCATTATTCAACTCATTAAGTAAGATATTAAACAGTTCTGGGTCCAGTCCTTTTCTTGTGAAACCCCACTTGAAATTCCTTCCCAACTTGAGTGTGAACTACTGATAACTACTCTCTGGGAACAGTTTTTTTCACATTGGTATGTACTACCATGGGTGTGGCAGATGGGAGAGAAGAAGACAGGCCCTTGGTGATGGAAGGTCAGGTTAGGGACTGCTTAAAGAAGCTGCAAGTGCACAAGTCCATGGGGCCGGACGAACTGCATCCAACAGTGCTAAGGGAATTGGCCGACGAAATAGCCGCACCGCTGGCCGTTATCTTTCAAAACTCATGGAGAAAGGGGGAGGTGCCAGAGGACTGGAAAAAAGCAAATGTAGTGCCTATTTTCAAGAAAGGGAAAAAGGAGGATCCGGGGAATTACAGAGCAGTCAGCCTCACCTCAATCCCTGGAAAAATTATGGAGCAGATTCTCAAAGAATCCATCCTCACACACTTGGAGGAAAATAAAGTGATCAGGAACAGTCAGCATGGATTTACCAAGGGTAACTCATGCCTGACCAATCTCATCTCGTTCTATGAGCAGATGACTGGTTTTCTGGATGCAGGAAGAACTGTTGATGTGATATACCTTGATTTTAGCAAGGCTTTTGATACAGTTTCCCACAGCATTCTCATTGGCAAATTAAGGAAGTATGGGTTGGATAGGTGGACTATAAGGTGGATAGAAAACTGGCTAGATCAACGGTTTCAGCGTGTAGGAATCAATGGTTCCATGTCTAGCTGGCAACCAGTCACGAGTGGTGTGCCCCAGGGGTCGGTCCTGGGGCCGGTTCTGTTCAACATTTTCATCAGTGATCTGGATGATGGAATAGACTGCACTCTCAGTAAGTCTGCGGATGACACCAAGCTGGGGGGACCAGTAGACACGTTGGAGGGCAAGGACAGGATTCAGGGAGACCTAGATAAATTGGAACAGTGGGCCAATAGAAACCTTATGAGATTCAATAAGGACATGTGTAAAATCCTGCATTTGGGACGAAAAAACCCCATGCACTGCTACAGGCTGGGAAACATTCAGCTAAGTAGCAGCAGTGTAGAAAAGGCCCTGGGGGTCATGGTGGATGGGAAGCTAGATATGAGTCAGCAGTGTGCTCTTGCTGCCAAAAAGGCCAATGGCATCCTGGGCTGCATCAAAAGAAGTGTTACCAGCCGATCAAGGGATGTGATCATTCCCCTCTATTCTGCACTGGTGAGTCCACATCTAGAATACTGTGTTCAGTTTTGGGCTCCCCACTACAAAAAGGAAAGGGACATGCTAGAGACAGTTCAGAGGAGGGCAACCAAAATGATTAAAGGGCTGGAGCACAAGCCCTATGAGGAAAGACTGAAAGCATTAGGCTTATTTAGTCTGCAGAAGAGAAGATTGAGGGGGGATTTGATAGCAACCTTCAACTACTTGAAGGGATGCTCTAAGGAAGATGGAGCTCGACTGTTCTCGGTAATAACAGAGGACAGAACGAGGAGCAATGGTCTCAAGTTGCGGTTAGGGAGGTCGAGGCTGGATATTAGAAAAAACTTTTTTACCAGGAGAGTGGTGAAGCCTTGGAATGAGCTGCCGAGGGAGGTGGTGGAGTCTCCATCTTTGGAGGTGTTTAAGGGCCGGCTGGACAAAACCATGACTGGGATGGTTTAGTGGGAGTGGTCCTGCCTCTGGCAGGGGGTTGGACTAGATGACCTATGAGGTCCCTTCCAACCCTATGATTCTATGATTCTGTGATTCCTCAGATGCTTCGAAGATGGGTGAACTTACAGAAAGGAATGAAACTAAATGCAAGGGGGTGCAAAACATAGGATCAGGTCATAAAGTAACAGCATCCTGTAACAGTTCCTGATCACCCTGTGTTCCTCCAAGTGTTTCAGAATGGATTCTTTGAGGACCTGAGAATCTCGTTTCTCTCTCAGAATACTGTAAGGAAGGCATAATATAAATGAGATTCAGGTCCATTTAATGTTTCCACTTTGGAAAGTGTACACAACATAGCCTGTCCCTCCCTGGTAGTCTCAGAGGGAGGCTGCAGCTTCCTATGGCTACACACATAAGGGAGCAATCTTCATATAGGGGGTCAGCTTTTCAACATCCATAGGCCAGGCCCACAAGCAAGGTAGGCAGGCAAAGCAGGCAGTACATAACCGCAGTCAGAGTGAGCAAGCAGTCTATAGCCCAGTTCCTCAGGCAGGGCAGGTCAAATATTCAGTCTCTAGCCCTAGGTGGGCAAACAAACAGTCTCTGGGCCTCTGAGGCTTCACAGGACTGAGGCAACCAGCCCCAGGGGTGGTGTGCAAAGGGGGAAGGAGATGCAGGCCCTCTCAGCTCCACTATGTCCCAGCCCAGGGCCCTACCAGCGGCAGAGTAGTCTGTGACTGGTTCAGTGCAGCTCCAGCCAAAACTCACTGACAAAGGCTCAAGCATGAGCCTAGATCAGTGGTTTTCAAACTTTTTTTCTCAGGACCCAGTTGAAAAAAAAAAAATTTATGCCCACGACCCAACAATTACATAGAATCATAGGGTTAGAAGGGACCTCATGAGGTCATCTAGTCCAACCCCCTGCCAAAAAAAGCAGGACTACTCTCACTAAATTATCCCAGCCAGGGTTTGTCTAACTGAGTCTTAAATATCTTCAAAGTTGGAGATTCCACCACCTCCCTAGGCAACCCATTCCAATGCTTCACCACTCTCCTAGGAAGAAAGTTTTTCCTAATATCCAGCTGTGACCTCCCCAGCTGCAATTTTAAACCATTGCTCCTTATTCTGTCCTCTGTTACTACTGAGAACAGCCTAGCTCCCTCCTCCTTGGAGCACCCCTTCAAGTAGTTGAAGTTTGCTATCAAATCCCCCCTCAGTCTTCTCTTCTGCAGGCTAAATAAGCCTAGTTCCTTCAGTCTCTCTTCATAAGTCTTGTGCTCTAGCCCCTTGATCATTTTTGTTGTCCTCTGCTGGACTCTTTCTAATTTGTCCAAGTCCTTTTTGTAGTGGGGAGCCCAAAACTGGACACACTATTCCAGATGTGGCCTCACCAGTACCAAATAGAGGGGAATTAATTTCAGGGGTGCCAGGTTTTCACCCTAAAACTTTTTGCACATAAATGGATTAAAAGAAAGTGATGAACTTTTTGGGAGCAGAGTGTCAGTTGCTGTCAAAAGTTTATTTGTTAAATTTTTTTAATTAAATAAAATTTTCCACAGAAACATATAACTGACAATGTTTAGGTTTTCAGTAAAAGGATCAATATTGAATTTTTTTTTCTACTTCAACCCCCCACTATTTTTTTTTCTTGGTTTCAAACTGGGAAAAACAGATTTTGGTTGGCAATTTTTTTGGGGGGGGGGTGTAACAAAAAGACAGTTTTTATTAAAAGTGTTCCATTTTTTGTCAAAAAATGTGTCGGAAAAATCTTTATCACATATCCACCTCTAGTACCTAGCACTTTTTCCTGTCTCTTCTTTTAGAGCATTGTTTGTTTCCTGATAGATTTTCCATTACTGTATATGGGACATATGTGATATACTGAAGATATTTTACTTTCAAATGATTATGATCTTTATTTCCATCTCTGTTTCTAATTCTATCTGTATGTACAGTATCATATTTATCTGTATTTGGCACTATAGTGTTAAGATTCTTCTGCTACTACTACCCTTTTAATAGTTGCTAATAATAGGTAACCTGAAGTGTTTCCATGATCTATGCATATGCTCACTACTTGTAAAGGTATAGGAGAACCTTAGAGTTGCAAACATCTGAGTTATGAATTGATCGATCAACCACACATCTCATTTGGAACTGAAGTACATAATCAGGCAACAGCAGAACCCTCCCCAAAAAAAACCCCCCAACCAAACATTAAAAAAAAAACAACAAAAACACCCCCCCCCAGTATTGTGTTAAACATAAAGCACTAAAAAATAAAAGGAAAGGAGTATTTGTCTTCTGCACATTAGAGATTCAAACAGCTGTATTAAGTCATGTTTAAATGTTCAGTTGTAAACTTTTGAAAGAACAGCCATAATGTTTTGTTCAGTGTTAAAAATATTTTACAGTTAGGAACACCTTTATCCCCAAGATATGTGTAACTCTAAGGTTCTATTGTGTAACCATCTCCTATTTATAAACAAACAAACAAAAAACCCTGTAAGACACACTGTATAACTGTGAGGACTGTCAGTAGAGGAAGAAGATCATTACCAGATTCATTACTGTACACATGGTAAAAGCATCATTTGAAATGAATATCATAGATTAAATTATTGAAGCTCAGAGTGAATGTATACTGAACAGAGAGAAGGCCCAAGACAACCAATGCATCTGCAAAGGAAGCAGCCAACTTGTTTGGATTTGAATATGCTCACCCTAAGTTTGAGTCACATCTATGAAAGTTTAAGGAAACAAATATTGGTCTTCAAAAGTAAAATATGAATATATGGTAATATCACAGTTCTTGTTATACTGTTTCCAACTTGATTTTTTTTTAATTGTAGAAAACAGAGCTTGAGAGAACCATCAATAACCTTTTCATCTGGGGCATCACTGGCTCCAGGCTTACAGGGCTCAAGCCCCAAGTCTCAGCGCCTGAGCCTGTGGTCCACTGCCGTGCCGCCCATGGCAGCGGTGTGCTCACATGGCTCGAGCCCCAAGTTCCAGCGCGCCAAGTCCAGGGTCTCGTCTTGGGACAGTGGCACTTCTGCTGTTCTTATAGTTTAATTTTTTCTGTTTGTGAATTGTCCATGAGTAGTTTGTTTTTCAGAATAATTTAGTGAAAATTTTCAGCTAATAATTCTTGATCTATAGATTATTGATAATTCATTTAAATATTTATCATTTGAAATTCTGTATATGAGCTATGTTGGTTAACTATTGTCGAACATACTGTTCCAAAGGCATTGTTTCCATTTCCTCTTTGGACCTGCATAACTCTTGGAATAAGGTTTGCAATGCAAGGAACTGCATTGAGGTATCCAGTATTCATTTCCCATGAACATTTTTTAATATTTGCTTGAAACACGTGGTTTTATGTATCATTTCTTTCAGTGCATTTGTTTGGCAGAATATACTTGGAAAGCAAACACTAAAGGGGGGGCATGAACATGGGCAAACTTAATTACCTTATTTTTTTATCTGAGCAAATACCCATGCAAAAATATGTTCATTCAGCTCTATTACAAAGTCTTGTGACATACAAAACTGCCTTTCGACCTTTCAGGACATAAGGTAGATGTGGTAGACTTCAGAGGCACAGAGTTAAACTATTCTCTAGGTTTGAATATATGTGTGAATACATTCCTCACTGAAGATGGTGTATGTTCTACTGTTACACAGTGGTGTTGCTGGCACTGGGCATCCGTGGGCAGGTGCCCCGAATCTCCCCCATGGAGCCCCGAGTCTTTTTTGGGCCCCCAGTTCTGGCGCTGGGAGCTGGGACCCCAGCAGAGCTCTGTGACTGTGAGCTGCAGCTTCCCCCCACCGCCCAGGTGCTGCAGCCAGGTGTGTGACTCCGCCAGGGGAGGGAGGAGGGAGTTTCAAACAAGCAGCTTCTCTGGCATGGGCTTCTCTCCACAGGACGGAGCAGGTAGGAGTTGGGGGGGGCTGGAGGCCCTGGTCAGATGGGGGCCGAGGGGGGCTTCCCTGCATGGGCTCCAGCCCCTGGGTGGAAGCAGGGAATTAGTCCCTGGCCTCTGGGCCCCAGGTGGGGTGGGGTCGGGGGATTCTCCCAGGCCTTTGGGCCCCAGGTGGGCCATGGGGGTGCCAATAGGCATCCAGGCCCCGGGTGGGATGGGCAGGGGTGCCCCGAAATCTCTGGGGCCCATGTGGGACTGGTGGGGGTGCCCCAGGCCTCTGGGGCCCAGGTGGGGCTCAGGGGGCTACCTCTAGGCTTCTGGACCCTGGGTGGGACCGGGGGGTGCCCATAGACTTCTGGGGCCCAGCTGGGTTTGGCGGGGGTACCCCTGGGCTGGGGGCATTCCCCCCATGGCCTCTAGGTCCCAGCTGGGTCCATGAGCATCTCCCCAGTGCCTGCAGGGGGGGACCCCCCCATGGCCTAGGGGCCTCAGGGGGGTGGCCTGGAAATGGAGCTCCTCACCTGAGTTCCAGGTGGGCCAAGGGATGTTCCTCAGCCTCTGTCCGGGCCAGGGTCAGGCCAGCAGAATTGCTGGTGAGCCAGGGACCATCCCTCAGCCGTGGGTCCCTGGGGATCAGGTTGGTGGCCAGGCTGCTGTGATGCAGCCCTGACCAGGCAGCCCCCCACAGCTCAGGGGATGAGGCTTGGATGCCAACCCAAAGTCTCCTGCCCTCAGCCCATGCCCATGTGTCAGGGCTGGCCTGGCCTGGGGTCCCCTGCCCTCACCACATGCCCAGGTGGTGGAGCTGCCTTGTCTGACCACAGGGTCTCACCTGGCAGTGGAGCCAGCCTGGCACAACTGTGGGGTCTCCTGCCCCTTGCCTTGTTGCTTCAGTTGTGAGGCTGGGGCAGCAGGTGGTCTGGGAGGGTAACCTCATCAACAGTGCTATTATTTGTAAAGGTGAACTCTGTTGAACACGACCATATGCTGTGCCTAGTATTTATCCTGTGCTTGAAATTGTTCTCTTGTGTGAGAGGTTGTTCTACATTAAACAGAAAGTGACTGGAGATGTGGGGCAGGGACAGATAATATGGAGGGTCAGAGATAATTAATTGTGTTTACCTTTAAAGTACATGTTAATTAATGTTGGATATATGTCCTTTAGTGTCATAAGTGAAATAATTCTGTAACCCTGAGACAAGACTCCATATTGCCAGTTTGGAATTCCTGCTTAAACACTGTACTCCATTTTGCATACTTGGTGAAACCTGGTTTAGGCATATGCTGTGTATGTTCGTTTAAATGTGTGAATGGGCCAGTCTTAATTGCCAGCCTGTCTTGATTGATTGACCACAATTACCATCTAACTAGCTGAATGATGCAGACATCTCTGATTAAAGGAGCCACCCCTACAGTGTAGCCAGAGGCGGCCTTAGGCAATTGGGAGCCCTAGTCCAAGACCCATTGTGAGGCCCACTATTGGCCCCCACTGCTACCTTCCCTGTGGTTCCAGTCCCCCATGCACCCTTAACTGCCCCATATCACCCCCCAGGATTTGTTGTTTGTTTTGCTGAACCAAACTAATATGATTATCCCTCTGGAACTCGTAAATTATTCTTGACTATGGTATTTTTAAAGATCTTCCCATCATGAAGCTTGTAAGTTGATCATCATTCACTTAACATAAAGCAGCTAACCCTGAACTACAAAGTTGAAGTGAACATTTTAATTTTTTTTAGAAAGTGTGAGCATTAATTAATAAATAAGAAGTGGTAACATGAATGATGGCTCAAAAATAACTAAAATGCCACATTTAAAATTTTGGCAGTCAAATCTCACAAATTTTTCATATGGGCTTGGGTTTATGTGTACTAGAGATATTTAATACAAATAATTATAATAAATAAAAACAAGTGAAAAGGAGGTTTCTAGTGTGTAGCTATCAATGAAAAACACAAAATTTCAATGAAATTCTCTGAAGTACTCAAGTTTATAAGACTCTGGCCCCCTCAAAATAGTAAATAGTTAAGTACAAAGGAAGCTAAAAAATTACTTATCAAAAGAAAGACATACTGCACAGACATCACACACAGATGTAATGATTGCCAAAGGAAAGCACTGTATTTAGATGTAGCAGCCTATATGGACCTACCTGGTAACCTGAGCTAAAAAAAGTCAAAGTAAAAATTGCCACAAAGTCAAAGGAAAATGCAAAAGTACAGGTAAAAAAGAAAAGAAAAGGGCAGTATTTCACAAAATTAAAAAATGGCAAAATAAATGGCCATACTGAGGTATTAAAAGCTGAGGCCACTGTCAAAGTTCTTGTCATTGTGCTGTCTATTGCTTGCTCCTGCTTTTTTAGCATGTCAATATGAAGGTGATGGGCAGAGAATGGTGAAATCTGCATTTCAGATGAAGCACAGATCCTAATGATAGCTTGCCTTGATGAGCCAAGAGTAAAAAGTGCTTAGGCTTCCAGTCCTACTAGCTCTGCGATATGGGAAAAATTTCTATATTTTTCTATGTTTTCATTTCTGTCTACCAGTTTGGAGATGGGGCCCCTTATTGTTTGGGGCCCTAGGCAGCCACCTGCTTTGCCTACCCCAAAAGCCACCACTGATTGTGGCTACAGCAGACTGAGCAAATATTAGCAGACTGGGCCTGGGGAAAAAATTCTTGAGATTTGAGAGTTCTGTTGGGAGATCATAATTGAGGCTTGACCTACCAATAATGTCACTACTTAATATCACTATTAATTCTGCTCTTCAGTTTTGCCCTCCTATGAATGCACAACATAAGTACACATCAGGCAGCATGCCACAAAGGTAACCATCCTTTTACTGAAAAGTTCCAGAGGGGGTAGCCATGTTAATCTAATCCAGTAAAAATAGAAAAGAGTCCTGTGGTACTTTTAAAGAGTAACTCATTTATTTATCACACAAGCGAAATCCTATTTGGAAACCATTTTCAAGTGTCTGACAAAGTGGGATTTCACCCACAAAAGCTCTAGCAATAAACAAACTTGTTACTCTTTGAATATGCCTTTCTTGTTTTACAGTTGTTGTACTTCATTGTGAATTCCTGTAATGTTGTCTGTCTTGCACTGGATAGTGTGATCCCAGTAATGCTGTATTTTTGGTTTAGACTTACTCTTTCCTGTAAAAGTGGGCTTACTTAGTTTTTGCTGCTAAATCCTCTCTGCTTTGTTTCCCCAGAAGGGGGATTGGGAGTCTGGCAGGAGCTAAGGGCAGGGTGGGAGGAATAATGCAGGAGGCTTCTCTGCTTTGTTTAAACACTCTGGACCAGGATAATCCATGGAAATCGACATGGTCAGACTGCATTGGTGCCTAGACAGCTGCTGGCTAGAAACTGACAGCTTCAATTTTAGTCATCAGCTGGCATGGCCCCAGGGACTATATTTCCTTTCAGAAACATCACATCTCCATGTTTCCAAAATTTCTATTTCATGTGGAATTTCCCCACTTCAAAATATTTCATGTGAATTCCAGTTTCAAGTGGGGCCCAGGATAGGGGTTGGGCCTGTTGAGTAATGGGGGGGGAGAGGTTGTCTGTTGTGGGTGTGGCCTATTGGGGGCGGACCCATGACAGGGGCAGGGTTTAGCACAGGTGGAGCCTGTGGGCCTGTGCCCCAGGTCTTTTTGCTATCCAGCAACACCCCTGCTGTTACATCTAAAAGCATTCATTCAGTTTGCTAGTGGCTGCCACTGGGGAGAAGATGAGTGAAATTCCAGGGAGATTTCAACCACTGCAATCTTCTTTTAAAGCTGGATTAAGTGACATCCTGGGTGCAAGTGTTGAAAGGGATTATGGGTTTTTGATTTGTTTGTGTGTTTGTTTTTTAGTCCAAGTGATAGGAGGCCTTAAAGTTCCAAAGGTTTTGTTTGGACTTGAGTGAATGCAAATTTATTTACAACATCTTAGTTTGGAAATTGGGCTAAAAGTATTTTGAGATTGGGCTTTCATGAGATATCATTGGTCTCTGATTTTACTCTGACTGAAGATACTGTTAAGAACAACCTCTTCCCTTATAATTTTTATTCTTAATAACAAGCTTTCAGGAAAAAAAATGATCATGTATATAGAGAAAATTATTTTTGATGGAGAATGTGTTACTTTTTGAAAGGAGAGACATGAGAAACTTGAGTGTAAGGCAGGCACTTCAGTCCCCGTGGAGGGTCCACTCATGGCCTTTCTCTCTCTGTCTCTGGCCCCTCTGGCACGGTAGGCAGGCAGACAAACTGTCTCCGGTGGGTCCGGGTGAGCAGGGTTGGTGCTAGAGTTTCCAGTGCCCCCCTGCAACCAATAAATGGGCACCCTCCCCCTCCCCCAGGTAGGGTGGTTCCTAGGAGGGTGCTGGGCCCAGGCAAATTGCCTTCTGCCCTCCCTTGCGTTGGGAGGCAGGGCTGGCCAGCCCAGGGGAGGGGCAGACCCCTGCGTTGCCCCCCCCATGCCGGGGACTGGGCGAGCGGCTAAAAGGGTTGCCTGGTGCAACTCTCCTGGTCCCTCCTGCCCCCCTTCCATGTGCGCTGCTTTGGGCTCCCTGCCGGAGCAGCGGAGAGGGGGTAGGAAACAGCACCAAATCGGTATCACTGCTCCTCCCGCCCCAGTGATGCTGCCTCCCATCCCCTCCCAACTGCTCTGGCAGGGAGCCCAGAGCAGCGTATGTGGTGAGGGGTGGGCAGACTGGTAGCACTGCATCGCTGCCCCCCCCCCATGCTGGACCCTGCATGGCCACACTGCTGCTTGCACCCTCATGCTAGGGACCGGGTGAGCCAAAGGGCGGCCCGGTGCAGAGCTGCCAGTCTGCCCACCTGCCCCCCCCCCAGCCACACAGGGAAGCCATTGCCCCTGCCACCTCTTGCTGTGGTGGGGGGATGCAATCACCCCTGCTGCTCCTGGCCACAACAGAGGGAAGCGATTCCCCACCATGGCCAGAGCCAGCAGGGGGAGCTGGCAATGGGGATCCCTATGCTCCTGCGATGGGAGGAAGGACCCCCCTCCACTGTCAGCTCTGGCTGTGGCAGGGAAGTCATCCCCCCTGCTGGCTCCCACTACGGTGGGGAATCGCTTCCTTCTGCTGCAGCCAGAACTAGGAGGGGCATTCATGTCCTCCTGCAACAGCCAGAGCCAGCAGGGGGGATCATTTCCCTGCCAGAGCCAGAGGCGGCAGGGGCAATGGTTTCCCTGCAGCACCTTTTAAATTGGTGCCCAGAGCAAAGCCTCTTTCACCTTACCACTCTGGGCGCGGCAGGGGGAAGTGGCACACTGTAAGCATTGCAAGGGGGCGCCCCTCCAGTGTCAGCGCCCCCCTGCAATGCTTACCTCGCTTACCGCGTTGCGCTGACCCTGAGGGTGAGGGAAGATGAGATTGAGACAGGATACAGGGGGCTGCTTCTGGTAACACTCCAGAAAAGGGGAGGCAAGGGGCCACAGGCTGGCCTGACTCCACTGTGTTGCAGCCCAGGTCCCCATTCGTGGGAGTGGGGGTCCACCCCAGGGCCAGCAGGGTCCTGACTGCAACATGACAGCCCATCTGGTGGCTCCCATCACTGAGGCTCAGTCCTGCGCCTGGGAGTACCTGCTCAGGCAGTGCATCATCAATCTCTTCTGGGTAGTCACTCCAGGGAAGGTTGTAGGGCCCTTCACCTTTGTCCTCGGCAGTTGGCAGGACCAGCAGGGCATCAGCATCGTCAGCTGTGGGCAGTTTGTCCAAGTCACAGCCCACCAGCTCGGGTTCATCCTCATGAGCTAGGGGAAGCTTGTCCCAATCACAAGCAGCTGGCTGGGGGCCAGGATCAAGGGGCTCCTCTGACAGCAGGGTTGGTGGAAGCTCCAGGAACACTGCTGAGCTCCTTCTCTCAGGTGATGGCCATTGCAGGTCTGTAGCAAAGAGATCCAGGCAGCCATCTGGTCCCAGGGAGCTGGGAGATTCTTGACCGGGCAGCGGTCAGGTTCTGCCTGTGGAAGGGGCAAAAAGATCTCATTCCCCCTTAGCTGCCTAGTTGCAACGGAGCTCTCAGGCCTCCCTTTTATATTTCCTGTCCTGCCCCCCTGATTTCCAGCCTTACGGACAGGCTGCTGCTGCTGGCTCCGCCCCCTTTGGGGCAGACCAGTTCTGTCTGTCTGTCTCCACGGGAGCCATCTTGCCTCCCTACAGTGAGTATGTCTTAATAATGAACACGTAGATAAAGACAATTATTTTTGATGAAGAGACATGAGAAACCTGAGTATGTCTTAAAGTTTGAAGTTATTCAATGGAACATACAGGACACAGTGCTGCAAGATGTAGGGACCAGAATGCCAGTCCAGAAAGTATATATACACATATAAATTTAAACTCTTGGACATACCCATGAAAGCACATTGCAGGATTCAGCCCCTAGAGAAAAAGTAATGAGAGTCAAATTGCAAAGTGCCTCCACAAGAAACAATAGCTGTAGTGGGGTGGAAGAGAGAATAGTTCTATAGTTCAGAGGCACTAACAGAGAACTTCAGTGCATCAGTTATACAGTAGATGTTACATTTGGGAAAGAAAGTAAAGGCAAAAGGACAGATTCTGACATCGGTTATACTATTGTAAATCAGAATAATCAATCCTTCAGATTTGCGCCATAAATCAGATGTGGAATTCTCATGCTTACCTGAAATCAGATGCTAACTCTGTGTGTGTGTTAATTTTTGTGCTGGTAGAAATCTGATATAAAGGATTTTGAAACATGAAATAAAGATACTCATAGACACGAGGCATGTAAATGAACTTAAGAAAGGACAGATGAGTTTTTGGAAAAGAAAGAGGTGGGAAATTGTTTGGGGTTAAGATAATGAAATGGGAGCTGATTTGTATTTCTAGTTAGTAAGGTGAGGACAAGCTATGATGGCTCTCCTTTTGGGTTTTGATAATGTATATATTCAGTAGGTAATTTATGGTAGTATGACTTGGCACCTAAGTAAGTCTTCAGATGTTAACTAAAATAAAGGAAATGTCGATTTGTGGAACACTCTTAAGTCATCGTGTATGAGCTTTGTATTGTTTTTGTGCTGTATTTCCTACAAAAATGACATTTGACTATTCCCAGGCTCATCTGAAAGATAAAGGCACATAATCTTTTAAATGATACTAACCATATTTGTGCTGCTCTTGTACTTTTTTACAGTTGTAGTTAAATTTTCAAATTCTGATAATTAACGAGTAACAGCCAGTAGCTGAAAACTTTTTCCTGGAGTTTTGCCAGTGCATCTCAAGACTGAGTTGTAACACCACTGCGGTTCCAATAGTGTGCAAAGATAATCATCAGTTATACTGATTTTTTTTTAAGTAATGGTGATTCTGAGGGTTGCAGAGATCTGCAATTGGAGATAAGGGCCAGATTTTCAGTTTAGATGACTAAAAATGTAGACAGGTGTCAACTTGGTTTTTCAAAGGCAAGTTAGATGCCTAATTGCCACTGAAATCCCCCTAGATATCGGAATACATTTGGAAATCTGACCCTAAATTTTGGTCCAAAGGCCATTAAAATCAATGGAAGTCTTTTCATTGATTTAAGTGGCATCTCAAAGGATACCTAAATTTCAGTAGTGATCAAATATAGACTAAAAATCAGGCCTTTGGATCTGATAACGCTCTGTTTGGTAACTGTCACCTGTCTTCATATTAGTTAGGATGTCTATGGCAAAAATAATATTTGCTTCAGGTAAAAGCCCAGATTTGCTTTTCAGCAGTGTAGTGCAGTGAGCAATTCCTTCTGACAGGTCATCCAATGTCTCTGTAGAGCCACAGAATAATCATTTTACTGCTCATTTCAGAGCACCCCCTTCCCTGCCAGTTTGTGTAGCAAGAGATAGATGACTGAACTTTGAACTCAGATCAGGGTAAATCGTGTATATGTCCTTCACTACAGTTAGTTGGTGACAAAAAGAGTCTGGCACTTCAGTGCAATGGTGACAACTACAGAACATAGTACTAGTGGATGCGTGTTGAAATAAAATAGCCTACAGTTTACAAAAACATAATTGGAACCTTAGAACCATTTTTACTTAAGCAAAGGACAAATTTTACAAATTGTATTACAAATTGGCATTATTTTCCTAATACTCTAACAATCCAGCTTTTCATAATAAGCTACTTGGAGTATAATGGCCAAATAGCTCATTTAAATATGCCTGGAGGGATTTGTGGTGCAGATAATCTATCAACATTATGCACATTTTATTGTTTGCAGAAGAATACGTGACATAGAAATACATTTCAGTAGGGTGAATATTGTGTTAACTTCATACTGAACAGAAATATAGGCCTAGACTGACTGTTGGGATAAAATGACATAGTGCTAGTAACTAAAATGAAGGACCACACCAGTTTATGCCAGCTGAAAGTTTGACATGTAGTTTAAAATAGGGCATCACAACAGGATGTTAATAATTGTAAAAGTTGAACTCAATTTTCTGTTTAAGTTGCTATCTAGTTAATATTTATAATTCCTTTCACTTTTTTAGGACCACCTCAGAGAACAGTGTCTCCAAAACAAGAACATGAAGAAAAGAAGCATGACAAAATCACAGACAAAGGAAGTGAAAGTGGGACTTCATGCAATGAGTTGTCCACCTCTAGCTGTGACAGTCATTCAGAGGCTAGCACTCCTCAAGAAAATGCTGCCGGCAATCAACAGTCCACAGCACACCAGCCAAATACTCTAACTTTGGATCGCCCATCAAAAAAGGCCCCAGTGCAGTGGATGCCCCCACCAGACAAACGCAGGAACAGTGAGCTCTTTCAAACTCTGATTAGCAAGTCTAGAGAAACTAATCTTTCTAAAAAGAAGGTATGTGAAAAGCTAAGTGTTGAAGAAGAAATGAAAAAATGCATTCAAGATTTTAAAAATATCCATATTCCAGATTACTTTCCAGAGCGCAAACGGCCATGGCAGTCTGAACTCTTGCAGAAATATGGGTTATAGTTAATTGGCTCCTTCATAAATTATCTCTGGTGCATTTGATGTTTATTAAAATTGCCACTATCCTACTGCTGTCCTCCTTATGGTCCACTCTGCAGTCAGAGCGATTCCTGCTGCTTATTCCTTGCTGTGAACAGTGGATGTTGGATAGTACATGGTTTCTTTAAGAAAATAAATGAACAAACAAAAACAAGATGAATCTGATCTAAACTATTTTATATTAGTAAAACAAAATATGCATGGTCAAGAAAGTTGGTTTTTGTTTGGAACTCATCAAATAAAAAACATAATCAACAGATCACTGCTCATTTTATTTCATCAGTAAAAATGACTCAACCTTGCTATGAATGAAGAGGAACAGGGTTTTAGATTTGGTAGAACTGGTTACAGAACAAAATCCCATTACACTTTCAATGTTAATGCAATAAAGCAAATACCTGTTTTTGCATGAGCACAATATTACAAATAAATCACAAAAGAACAAGAGGTCTGTCTGTTGCTTGGGTAAATATTTGTTTAATGCCAAGCCTGTAAGCATAAAGTGTCCTGGGGATTGAATTTGCTTTGTTCAAGATCTGTGATTTTTTTGTGTGTACAGTGTTCTGTATGTAAGGATGGTGTAAATATGCCTTATACTGTTTTATTATTGCACCAACATTCATCTATTAGTGCTTGTCAGAACTATTTCTGTGAAATGCAAACTTAATGACAGATTGTGAAAACTGGTTTGATGGTCTGAAAGTTTCCGTTATCATGTTAGTCAGCAACATTGAAGAAAAATAAAAAAAATGTATTTATTAAAAAGGACCATCTGGTAGATTTTCTCGGCTATTATTGTCTTCTTCATATAGATCTAAGGCTAATTGTTGTAATTTGTGCAGTGTTTCCAAAACACTTCTACTTTGTTATGGAAAAAAACAAAAACAAAGAGAATATGTTTCAACAGCCAGTAATGTTTGGGGTGCTTGAGTTTAATTGGAGTTTATAACAAAGACTCAATAAGCCACATTATTGATTTAAAAGCACACAACCAGCTCTGATAAAGATCTCAAACAACAGTGAACTAAAGTCATATTGTAGTTGAGGAAACAGAAAGCAGTTCTGACAACTGTTGGAAAACTTTTCAGAAAATATTTTGTTTCAAAATGGCAGTAACAGGGTGTACAACACTTAGAAGTGATGAGATTAATATGAATATTCAACTCTTGTGTAGACAAAAACTGAATTTTCAAAGTGGTTATGAAAATCAATATCTTTTTCACTATAACAAAATCTCTGGTTAATGCAGATGTTCTGAATCAATAAAAGTGTTAGTGAAGCTTGCAAGAGAGCTGCTAAAGAATTGACAAATGTGTGCATGATCTTTAAATATTATTATTACTATCATTAAAATCAAAATTTTATGTATATATAGTTATGAAGATCTATAGATTTTCTTACAGAAATGTAGGAAGACAATTCTGTTCTTAATAATCTTGTCAGCTAGATTTATTAATAAGGAGCTGTACTTCCCAGAGTCATCGCCAGCACCTTTCCTGCCTCCAAGTCCTCTGATAAAGTAGGTAATTTTTTCAAGAAAAATTTCATATTCTTGATAGCAGCTAAGCCCATTTCATTCCTTCAGAAGTGATAAATACTATGTAGCCCTAGTAACTACCAAGTTCAGGGACTTGGTTCTTTACTGTCTCTGTTACCTGCAACCATGATGATGAAAAAGTTCATCCAGAGCTCCAGGATGAAGAGCATGATCAAGAAATACTGTGCACCTCTGACTCAATGGAACTCTCTACCATAAAGGTAAAGCTGATCTGTGCAAGTGGCAAGAGTTTTCCTTGGGCATAGTCTGCAATGGAAATGAACTTCCTCAGGAAGTAAGAACTACCACAAACCTTATCATTCTCCACTCCAAGTGCAAGGTGTTCTGCTTCAACCTTGACATAAATTCATAGCAGCATGTATATGAAAACAAAACAAAAAATATCTAATCAAAAAAAGCACTGTGTTGCACACACTTTTCCCCTGGAGAGAGGATGTGGGAACAAACACTTTTCAGAAATCAGTTACATTTAATGCATTACTGAAAATCTCTCAGACACTACAGTGCTAAGCATGATATGAGAACATATGCAGAAGAGACTAACTTGTTTTAAATATTTTTTCCCAGCAACTTCTGTTTTGATACTGTTTTCCTTACCTGAAAGAGTTGTTTTCTTTATTTTGATATTAAAATTAAGGTTAAATATTTTAAAGTTATAATTGGTGATTGATCTTCAGTTCATTTGGTTAATAGATTTTGACATGGCTAATGGTATTTTACATGGTAACTTGTATTCTAAATTCTAACAGAATCCCGCAGAAAGCAGTAGTCAATCCAACTTTTATTCACAATCTAGAAGATGATTTAAAATCTAAGCTGCTACAGTTTGCTGATGACAGCTTAATGGGGTAGTAAATCATTAGGAGGATACATTACTGTTACAGAGTGATCTGAATCACTTGTTTAAATGGTCAGAAAACAACAAAATACATTTCAATACAGTCAGTATGAATCAATACATCTGGGAACCACAAATTCAGGCTCTACCTATCACATGGGAGACTATTAGAAAGCAGTAATTCTGAGAAGAACTTGAGAGTCATCACAGGTATTTGCTTGAACATGAGATTTTAGTGCAGTGTTGTGGCTAAAAAGGCTAATGAGATCTTTGGAGGTATAAAAACAGGAATGTTCAGTAGAAGTTGCCTCTGTACACAGCATTGGTAAGACAGCTATTGGAATACTATTTCCAGTTCTGCTGTCGTAGAACCATAGAAACTGGAAGGGACCATGAGAGGTCTTCAAGTTCAGTCCTCTGCACTCATGGCAGGACCGAGTACCCTCTTAAACCATCTCTGACAGGTGCTTGTCTAACTTGCTCTTAAAAACTTCCAAAGGATGGAGATTCCACAACCTGCCTTTTCCAGTGGTTAATCACCCTAACAGTTAGGAATTTTTTTCCTAATATCCACCCTAAACCAACCTAGCTGTAATTTAAGCCCCTTGCTTCTTGTCCTATCATTGGCAGTTAAGGAGAACAGTTTTTTCTCCCTCCTCCTCATGACAGCCTCTTAGGTACTTGAAAATTCTTATTATGTCCCCATCAGTCTCCTCTTTTCCAGCATAAACAAACCCAGCCCTTTCAATCTTCCCTCATAAGTCAGCTGTTCCAGACCTCTAATCATTTGTGCTGCTCTTCTCTGGACCTTCTCCAATTTGTCTACATCTTTCCTGAAATGAGGGGCCCAGACCTGGACACAATACTCCTGCTGAGGGTCTAATCAGCTGAGGAGAGCAGAAGAATCCCTTCTCATGTCTTACAATATACCTGTTAATACATCCCAGAATGGTGTTTGCTTTTTTTGCAACAGAGTTACACTGTTGACTTATATTTAGTTTGTGGTCCACTGTGACGCCCAGACCCCTTTTTCTGCAGTTCTCCTTCCTAGGTAGTCTTTGCACATTTTGTATATGTGCAATGGATTGTTCTTTCTTAAGTGAAATACTTTGCACTTGTCTTTATTGAAGTTCATTCTGTTTACCTCAGACCATTTCACCGGTTTGTCCAAATCACTTTGAATTGTGATCCTATCCTCCAAAGCACTTGCAACCTCTCCCACCCTGGTATTGTTGGCAGACTTTATAAGTGTACTCCCTATGCCGTCATCTAAATCATTGTTGAAAATATTGAAGAGACCCAGACCCAGAACTGATCTCTGTGATACCACACTCATTATGCCCTTCCAACATGACAGTGAACCATTGATAACTACTCTCTGGTATCAGTTATCCAACCAGTTCTTCACCCATCTTGTAGTAGCTCCATCCAGACTGTACTTTCCTAGTTTCTTAATGAGAAGGGCATGCAAAACTGTATCAAAAGCCTTACTGAAGTCTAGATACAGCACATTTTCTACTTCCTCGCTATCCACAAGTCGTTACCCCATCATAGAAAGCCATCAGTTCAGTTTAACTCAATTTGTTCTTGAGAAATCCATGCTATCACTTAGCACCTTATTCTCTTCTAGATGTTTGCTAATGGTTTCCTTAATTATGTCCACACTTCAAGAGGGATGTTGTAATACTGGGAAAAGTTCAAAGGATGGGAGCCACAAAAATGATTCAGGCAGGGGCTGAATAGAACAAGCTTTATAATATGCAGATTATTGAAGAGACAGTTAAGAGGTGATTTGACCACTGTGTATAAGTCCACATACATAGAAAATACAGTGTGTGTGGCTTTGCAGCCTTGCTGACAAAAGCAAAACAAGACCCAGTGGTTGAAAGATGGACAAATTCAACCTTGAAATAAGTCACACTTTCCTAGCAGTGAAGGTAAACAAACATTGGTACAGCTTGCAGTGGGACACGATGGCGTCACCATCACTAGGCATTTTTAAGGCAAGATCTTTCTAAAATACATGCTTTGGTGTAGTTTCTGAGCAAAATTGTACAGCTTGTTTATGTGGACAGATGGGAATTGGGCTCATTGGTCCTTTCTGGCTTTGGAACCTATGAGTCCTCCTGTTCACCCCCTTCTACATTGAACCATGGGGAGAATAGGATTGTATGCATTGCCCTCAAGGTGTTTGTAATGCTTATAGCTCTACATTGGGAAAATAACTTTAATCAAATCTCATGCTTCAGGGTTTTATCCCATCATCTGCAGTAGTCAGGGAGGAATTCTTTTTTTCTCTTGATATGCATTTATCTGGATATATTTTTCTGGACATGGGACTCAAGATAGGCTGGCTCAGTGCTCTCATGTGGTATAGAAGACACCTATTTCTTAGATATCTTGCTTTTTTGTCTTGCTTGGAAGGAATTTTCCCTCAGGTCACATTATATGGAAACTTTAGCAGGAGCATGAAGTAGGTTGTTTTCCTATACAGTAGGGAGTGAGGGTTTTGTTTTGTTTTGTTGTTTTTTAACCTTCTTCTATACTGAGGGTAAGGATCGCTTGCTTGGAACACAAGGGCAAGTCTCACCTAATCAGTTCCCCACCACTGCATGGACCTCCCTGTTCTTTGCTTGTGGCAAACAACAGTTCAGTTTCCTGAACATTGAAAGGCTTTATTTTAAGTAAAGCCACTGGGTTTACAATAGGGGTATTTTAAATGAAACCTTAATGGCCTGTGATATTCAGGAGGTCTGACTGACTGATCTGATTGTCTCTTCTGGCCTTAAACTCTGTGAAACTATGTCTTTGGAGATCAGTATTCTAAATGATAATTGGAAATTTGTTGGATACTTGATACTTACTTTGCTCATTGCTTGTAATTGGTCATTTGTAATTGGTATTCTAATTACTGTAATTGGTTTGGTAACTGGTAATATATGTACAAACATTAAAATAAGAGTAATATAATTATGACAAAACAAAATAATAATAAAAAATAACAAAAAATCAAAATTAAAAGTTATTGTAAAATGGAAAATTGAAATGGTGTAGTCTTTTTTCTATACTTAGTGAAATTCTTCATTTTGATTTTCATTTTTTTCAATTTCAAAATTAATATGTTCTCAATGTTTCAATTTCAGTGGACAAGCATTCCACTGGAAAACTTTCAACCAGTTCTAATGATATGTAATCCTTTCTTTACCCATTTTGCATCTGAAAAGGATCATCTCTTTTTCTAGGTAGCTGATAAAAAGACTTGAGGAACTTGATTAGTATGGGCCAGATCTGGCATCTTCCTCCACAGATAGTCTCATACATTGAGATAGTACTTAACACAGGTAGGATTTTTAGAATCTAACCCTATGTCTTCTGGGAAGAAGTTTTATTCTATTGCCTTTGAAGTCTACCTTGATATTATGCAAACTGGTGTTCAGGGCACCTAGAGGATGGGCTGTGTGTGTTTTATAATATATTTTATTAATCTAACTAAATAAAAACAAACTGTGGATATGCTTTTACTATGGAATGAAGCTTATGCTTTTGAAATGCCTGGACAATGCACATAATGCTAATTAATGTATTATGTTATTCTTGAGGGAAATTTTTTCCAGCTCTCTTCTTGCTAACATATCAATCCTAGGTACTGTCAATTTTGTTTAGTTATTGCAATACAACCTTCTGATAAAAGAGTTAAACAAAGAGGTTAGACAACAATCAGCAGTGCCTGTAAGGTTAACCTACAAACTGTACATATTTTAAAATGTTTAATAGACTTAAATATGACACTTCCATGATCATAGATAACCATGAATTTTTTTTCAATAATTAAATTTAAGAAAATCATTTTCAAAAAATGTAGTTGCTTGAACCTAATATAGTCTCTGAAATATGCCCCCCCACCTCTTTCTCTGCCCCCTATGGATGCAAACATCAACTCCACTTAGACAATCAAAACTTTGCTATACATGAACCAACCTGCTGCAGATATTATAGTATGAAACCTACTTTATTTTTGTGTCATGGTGTTTGACCAAACAAAATAAAGCTTTAAAAATTGTTGAATAGTATAATAACAGCCATTTGTGTCTTTAAAAAAATTAAAATCTGCTTTTGCAAATTTGATTGACTTACCAGCGCTGTCTTACTGCCTGTATAACTGTAAAGTATTGCAAATTTTAATGGTGATGGTTATTAACCACTGGAACAAATTGCCAATGGTTGTGGTGAATTATCTATCACTGGCAATTAAATCAAAGTTAGATGATTTAGTAAAAGATATGGTCTAGTTCTAACTGGAAGTAATTCAAGAAAGACGTACGGTCTGTGTTATATATGGGGTCAAACTAGAGTATAACAACTGTCTTGTTGGGCCTTATGTTGCATGAAAGGGGTGGGTGGGTGGGTGCGTGTGTGTGTGTGTGTGTGTGTGTAAAATTGTATTTTACATCTCTCATAGGATATTTATTTATCCTACGAGAGATGGAAAACACAGTTTGAACATATCTGATAATCTAGGATCAATCCTGAGTCAACTCTTACAGATGCCAAGTACCTTCAACTCACTTCTTAGGAAGTGATCAGAAATTTTGAATTGTTTCTCAGCACTTTGCAGGATCTTGGTTCCCTTAAAAGACAGTGTTTATGTATTACATCAGCTTTATAGTATAGGGCATCTTCACTCTGTAAAGATCTGATGTGGAAAACTTCTACTGAAAAGCAGTTTTGGTTCTATATAATATTTTCTCTGCCTCTCCTCTGTATTTTATAGGCCATTACTAAAGACATTCTTATGATCAGTCTTTTACTTAAGACTTACTTGTTCTATATATCTGAAGTCATAGAGCCAAATTCAGAGTATAAAAGGTATTACAGCAAGAAAATGATGGAGAGGCTCCAAGGAGGGTGGATGCAAGGAAAGGGGGTGTTTAGGGTGTTGCCAGACACAACACAATCACTACTGGTGAAAGTGAAGGCAAAGTATAAAGCCATGTGTGACACCATACCAAGAGTCCAAGAAACATAGATACTAAAGGCAACAAATTCATTTATCACGGCCCAGTCAGTCAAAGCAATGAACCACTAAAGGGATTTTTCAAAGACAAATGAGTAACTGATATTAGCAAATTTGGGTACTATCAACAAATGTCTTTCTGTTGGTATTTTTTTATGTACAGCTAGTGAGAGATCAGATTGCAATCAGGCCATCTATATGCATCTTTGCATACCATAGGACATTACTGTTTCATTCACTTCAGAGGCAGAATGTACCCATATCACTTTGGACTTGCACTGTCCTTTGCCACCACATCTCAACTCAGCCCATGATTTTTAATTTTTCATATCATACCTTTTGACACTAAAATCAATTTTGATATCATGATCAGTGAAATTCTGTTTCATTCATTCAAATTCATGAAAGGGAGCATGGATCTGCAGCCCTGGGTCACTGATGTTTCATTGCAATAATCTTAGAAGCAGGGCCACAGCGGGGCAGATCCAGGAGGATGAGGTGCCAGGAGAAAGTGTGGATGAGTCACAGGGAACAACCTGGCAGGTCTCTGGACATCCATATGACCAGAAACTTACTCAGGAGCTGTCCTAGTGCTCATTCCAATCTACTGCACTGATTTGTACCACATTTAACTGCCCCTGCAAACACCACAGCATATTAAATCAGTAAAAGGAAAGTACACATGCATTGGAATTTATGATTAAATTAAAGGAAATAATATTGTGCTGACCAGCTATTCCCCTGACAACTCCTTGTGTCCTTGGTCCCACCTCCCTTCAGCTAAACTCTGTGGTAGAGGTGGTATGAAAGGTAGCAAGGAAATATAGGGGTGCTACATTGTAGCCATTTAGTCACTGTCCATGTACTTCCTTCCCATAAACATTTTACTGGAGTTTGGCTTCCCAGCACTCCATGCGGCAAAGGGCAGAATACGTTCCACAGCGACAAATTATATTTCCAAGTGTGTGTGAGAAGGAGCAATGAGCTCTTTAAAGAATAATGTAATATATTCATGTAAATATGGCTAGTAATGAAAGGGGAGAGAAATACAGACAATGAATACAGGGAAAAAAACAAAAATACAGAAAGTATAGCTAGTCATGAAGGGGGAGAGCATATATGAAATATATGATTATCTATTTGAATATATATTGAATATGAAGATATGAACTATGAACATATATGTGAATATGTATTTGAAAATATGGTTAGTAATGAAGGGGAGAGAAATACTGAAAATTTACTTAATTACTAAAATGAACTATAGATAGACTTGTTTCTAATTATTACAGTTCCATGACAGCCAAATTATTTGACAGTTTCATCTGATCTCTTACAGGTTTCAAGCTACTCACAGGAGGCAGAGCCTGCAATTCTTATCTAATCTACTCAGGAACCCTTCTGTAGCGGGGTAGTTACCAGACTCCAGTGTTGAAGGAGTTAGAAGCCTTGCATAAGTGATTGGTCAATGGGAGCTGGTGGCTTCTGGGCCAATCAGGGCCAAGGAGCCTGGCTGGAAGCAATCTCCTGGCAAGCAGGGAGGAAAGCAAATGTTTGTGGAACTGCAGGGGCAAGGGCAGGGACAGAGACAAGGGCAGGGGCAGAACTAAGGACAGCATACTGTAGCTACAAGGGTTTAGATAGCTTGGACCTTGGATACAAGGCTAGAAAGGTACCTGGGGAGGCATGGATGTGACCCAGGGGACCTGACAGATTGTGGATGGACTGAGCTGCAGGTGGAGGCATAGTCCCTTCAGGAATATGGGGTCCCTGGGCTGGGATGTGGAGAAGTCAGCGGGCCTGGGTCCCTCCTGCCTCCCTAGGCCACCAGTGGGCAGTACAAGCACTGGTGCCAGCCACAGCCTTGAAGTGAGCCAACATGAGCTGATCTTTACCCTCGAAGGGAAAACTAAGAGAACTTGGCCACAGAGCCATAACATGGCATTTTGCCGCCCAGGGTGCATTCCAATCATAATGCGCCCCTTCCCATTAGCAGTGCTCAGAGCCGGCACCACAAAGCTGCCCCTTTAATAGCACGGCTATATTGAGCCACTTCAGGCCTCCAGGGGCTGTGCCTCGTTGTCCTTGCTGTAGTTATGGCCCTGCTCGGCCAGAGGACTGTGGTCCTAGAATCAGACTTGGGACTTGGGTTTATGGAGAGATGGAGCACCAGCCATAGGACAAGATGACCACTTGACAGATTCCCCAGTACCATTACCAAGAAGTGCCTGTCTGCTGGGTCATGTGCTGCTACATGTCTACAAATTCATATTGCATTCAATGGCAATTTTGCCTTAGAAAGGTCTAGGTGAAATCTAGTGGATGTGGCATCTGATGTTTTTAAACTACAGTATTTCATTTTAAACCACAGTGTTCCATACCAAACCATTTCTAGAGCAGTTTTGTTTGTAAATTATAGGAATCTAAACAGAGCAGCTGGGAAAGTATATAGATATAAAAGATACAAAATTAGATGACATTTAATTAAATAATTATTTAATAGCATAATTCTTAACAAGACACTACACAAGAACACATCAGTGCTAGTCACAGGGAGTAAAAATAATATAAACATAAGTAGCAGCACTCATAGGAAATAAATGGCCTATATGCCTTCTGAACAACATCCTAAAGGTAGCCGTGTTAGTCTAGTTCAGTAAAAAAAAAAGGAGTCCTGTGGCACTTAAAGATTAACAAATTTATTTATTGCATGGGCTTTCGTGGGAGAAAAGATGCAGTGGGATCTTTCTCCCATGAAAGCTCATGCAATAAATAAATTTGTTTGTTTTTAAGTGCCACAGGACTCCTTGTTTGTTTTACTGAAACAACATATAATCCTTAAACCTAGTGTTTAACAGGCATGTAATTCATTAACGTAACTTGATCAATTCATAAAGTGCCAAAAGTTCAAAGTTTATGAAAGGGGCTTATTTTGTTTTCTGATTGCAATGAGGTCAGTGGGAGGTGTATTCACATAGCACCCTTAAATAGATTTGCCTTACCTATATCTTCAGTGCTGTGTATCAGAGTGACTTCTCCAACAATGTCCAAAGGGGTAGCTGTGTTCATCTAGTTCAGCAAAACAAACGAGGAGTCCGGTAGCACTTAAAAGACTAACAAATTTATTTATTGCACAAGCTTTGGTGGGTGAAGTCATATGTACTTAATGCGAATCCTATCTAAAGGCAGGATGCAGTGGAACATTCCACTTCTCTTTATTAATATATTTTGCTAGATTTGTATACGTTAGTGTATGATATCTTCTGAACTGCTGACCCTCCCAAACTTCCCATTTTCCCCACTCTTTCTAAACTGCTTTTGAAGCTTAAATGATATTCTCTTGTGATTTCACATTCATGCTGGATGTAACAACATATTAAAGGTCACACAAATAGTAATTAACAGTTCATCCTTATGGGCTCAGTACCACAGGTATTGAGCAATCTGTCCCTGACTCAGCAAAGCCGCTACATATATATCCTTGATTAGAAGCATATTAATGGTCCCACAGAGCTCTCTGCCAAAGGTGGCTGTACTGGTAAAGCCCCTGTATCCCTGAGGCTACAGTAATACCTGTGGAGCTGCTATCAGAAAGAGCAGAAGGAAGATAGGAGGGGAAATGATTCTTTGTGACACTGAAGATTTGGAGGAGTCTTAAAATGATTGAACTCTGTCTCTTCAGGCCTCTCATTGTCTTCTGCTGGGACAAAACTTAACCTCTTCCTCAGCTGACAGTTTTGTTTCTGCAGCAATGCTCTGTATCTTCCAGGACTAGACCCAAAGATCACAGGAAAAGCTGTTCTCTCTTCACAGACTTTTGCAACACTAATGAAGCATGTGAGCTTGAGATGCCAAAGCCACAGTCTCTTGAAGAGTCCTTAAAAAGAATGCCAGCTTCACTTCTATTTTGGGATGCCACATCTGTGCTGGGTAATCACGCTGGATTTACAGAAATAATTCTCTTGAAAATGAATTCTTTCTTTTTTCTTCCAAGCACTAATTGAGGCTGTTTACCTCAAAATAAGGAGAGAATTTTCGATTTTCTGTAGTCAAGACAAGCATTTCCACACATAAATAATGCTTGACATTAAAATAAGAAATGATTTAAAGTGGAAAAAAAAACCCACGCAAAACCATAAAAGCACCCTCTCCCCAAAAAGATGAGGATTTACTTAATGGGGCTCTCAGAATATATTAAATCTGTTCTACCCATATTTGTGAGACGTCCATAGGATTGTCTTCTTTATATTATTATTGTTAACTATTTCCTCTTCTACACACTAATTCTTTCCTTAATCTTGTCTACTACGACACTGTCTCCATTTACTACTCTTGACTATGTCTAGTAACATGTCCTTTTTGTACAAGTCAGACCTCTACAGCACATCATCAAGGATCTACAGCCTGTTCTACAAGACAATCCCTCAGTCTCTCAAGCTTTGGGAGACAAACTTCTCCTTGCTCCCCAACCTTAAGCAGATACCAACAACTTTAGACCTAACAACAAAACCATTAAAGCAGGCACATATCTCTGCAACAAACCACACTGCCAACTCTGACCAAGTATATGCACAAAAGACACTATTACAGGACCTAATAAAATCAACTACTTCATCAGAGGCTCAGTCACCTGCTCATCCACCAATGTGATTTAGGCCATCACGTACCAGAAATGTCCCTCTGCCTTATATATTGGACAAAGAAGACAATCTTTGTGCAAAAGAATAAATGAGCAAAAATCTGACATCAGAAATTACAACATTCAAAAACCAGTAGCTGAACACTTCAATCTTCCTGATCACACCTTTCACAATTTGCTAATTTACTGTGCTCGGACAAATGAATAACAGCTCAAGGCTTCAAAGAGAAACTACAGAATTGGAATTCATTTGGAAATTTGATTGTCTCCCTGATCACTCAAGAATCTTCAGAGCAACTTATTAATGATGTAAATTAAATTGTGTACTAATGTATTGAGTACCCCAGAAGGAGGGTCATCCTTGTTAAGTTTTATTTTTGCATTAGAAACATGCTCTAAAGGCAATTAAAACTGACAAAATAATATGATTGAAAAAAGTACAACACAAATGCAATGTAAAATAATTCTTGGTCCCATATCATTTTGGTTGTTTCTCCTTAGAATGATTCTCGCTAAGTTTCATTTGGAAAATACAGGGAAAATAAGCACCTGTTACATGGAAAATCCATAACAAAAATAATAAGAAATGAAGAATATGGGTATGTCTACCCTTCCAATTTAGTTCAAATTAAGGAGGCTTAATTCAAACCTGTCTATACTAGGCTTTCATTAGTTCGAATTAAGGAATTCCTTAATTCGAACGAATGAAAGCTTAGTTTGAGTTAGTGAGCCCTGCCAGTTAGTTCCAATCTTTAGTTTGAACTAAGGTTGGTGTAGACTAGGATCAACCCTTAGTTCAAACGTAATAAATTCAAATTAAGGGCAATTAGTTTGAATTAACAAAGTGGACTAATTTAACATTACGTCCAATTTGTCCACTTTGTTAATTCAGATTAATAAATTCAAGTTTAGTTCAAACTAAACTTGAATTTACTAGTCTGAATTAACAAATTTGAACAAACTTTTCCTAGTGTAGACATAGCCTATGTGATTAACTTGAAACCTGATGTGTCATCAGTCCCTGCACCTGAGACTCTGCACGGGTATAAAGGTTTGCCTGCATGGACCAGTTTGCTGACTTGGGATCTTAAAAAATTAATGCTTAAGCCTCTTGGATATTCCAGTCCTAACTACACACAGATCCAAGGCTGGAAGGGACTAGTCTGATCATCTATTCTCATCTCCTGCACATGTAGACCATTGAATTTTCTCCAAAATAATCTCTTTGACTAGAGCAGGTCTTATAGACAAGTATTCAGCCTTCACTTAAGAATTGCCACTTAGGAAGACTCCACCGCAACACCTTGTAAGTTGTTCTGGTGAGCAATTACCCTTGAACTAGCAAAGGGTGGTGTCAAGCCATTGATCACTGTGTTATGAATTCAACACATTTGCACTATACCACTCTGCTTCCAGGTTGGAACCCTGCCTACATGAAGATCTCTGTGTCACTATTGTGCTGCTCAGTGAGATTAATAAAATATAAAATGAATGATTTAACTGTAGGTTAAGTTAGCTGTACAGAGCATAAAACAGCTGGTTCCTCATGAATGTGTATATATACCATGACATGGCTGTAACTCAGTGAGGTATGTGTTTAAGCAGTAAAGCAAGACCAAAATATTACATTATCATTGAAATAAACATACAGTAGATGGATGTTTGCTCATAACAAAATACTTTTTTCTTGCTGTATTTCTGGGTGGTTATAAAATAATAATGTCCCTGTTTTCCAGATTTCATTTTTAGGCTCAGGAAAAGTACAGCTATGCAAAAGCTCCTCTTTGTCTACCTCTCCTTACTATTCAGCTTTCCTTTCTTGCACTCAAAACAGCAAATGATTATTTCATTTGAGACAAGAAGGTTCTGAGCTTGAACTGATAAAGGACAAGACTGATGCTGCTATTCTCAACATGGCAGCAATCATCTGAAAAATAGCTCGTGTTACATACTCAGCAGAGACAAGCTGAAGGTGCTTTGTTAAGCTGCTTCTGCCAATGTTCAGTTCTCAGAGGGGAACCTATTTGGTCTAACATAACTAAAGGAAACTCTACATTACAAACCACCCTATGCAACAGGATAAAGGAAAGGGAGTGTGAGGTAAGAGAAAACTTTGTTAACCTGGAATAACTAGCCTATGTGATGTTATTGGACATGTGCCCACCAGAACACAAAAGAAAATGTCTTTTTATTATAATAATACACATAACACTAAAAATAGCTAATGATAGAAAGAGTAAAAAAGTCCTTATATTATTAGTATTAGTTGTACATTTCAAATTCCCCTATTTATTCACTAAATCTTCCTCTCAGATCTTCCCCTAGTCAGACATGAGGCTGGATTCTCATTTCCATTTTCCTTCACTTTATATCACCTGAGGAGAATAAGGATATTAAAGTGGATTTAAATGTAACTGAGATCCATATTAGGGCCATGTTTACCACCAGATTGATATAAAGAGGCTTTAGTGTAAATAAGAAACTTGGTCTTTAGTTATATGCCCACAGTAATTATACTGTGAATGTGGTAGCAGAAGTAGATTGTGTTTCCTACACACAATTAGTTTAAACTGTAATTCAGCATAAAAGTGTGCAATGCAAGCATTGAAAAACATCCAAAATGTAATTAATTTTCTTGTGTGACCAGCTTTCTAAAAATTACTTAATTGAACTTAATTCAATATTCTAAAACACTATCACACTTTTAAAAACTGATGTGTTTCCCTAAATTGTGAGCAGACACTTATCAACTGTAAATAAAACTTAAATGGGTATACTAATTTATGTTACCTGGGAAGATGCCAGTTTATTAATCTGATAAGATACACATTCTTTTATATACTTAAATTTCTTGCCTCTAAAGATCACCATTTCAGCCCACCATCTGTTTCTGTTCAGTTCAAGGGTGGCTTCCTAATGTAAAGCACATAAAATAACCTTTAATACTTACTGAATGATACTTTATAATTATGCTGTCTGCTCCTGTATTTTCTCATCTCACTCAGCTGTCTAGCATTTTTTGACTTGAGTGCCTAACTTAATGTCTATCAGCTTTTCTAGATAGATAGAATGCCCAGATCTAGCTTTCTATCTATCTATCTTAACTGCACACTGCACTGTCCAATTGGTTTTCTGAGTATTATTAGATTTCTTTAAATCTTACCCCACCACTGAAATGAGAGAAAATTGCACAGGTCCATCACTGAAAAATTACATACACATACATTGTTATACGTACCCTTGCTTGGGATAATCAAATCCAAGAGGATTTCTGGAGTTCTTATACATTGTTCTTAAAAAGTTTTGCTAAATCAAACAAGTTTCTTAAATTAAAACTAATTTAAAAAAGGAGATGGGGGAAGAGAGTCTGAATTTAATTGTTCACTGAGTCCATTCTTCTCTCAGACACACTACTATAAAGTCTGATTAATCCCATTGAAGGCACGGGTGTAACAAAGTATAATTTGAGCCAATGTGTGGTACAGTGGCATACCATATGCCTTTTTATTTGATCACACCCCACTCTCCAAACAGGGAACACAAAGATACTCAGCTCATTCAAGTGATGAAAAAGTTTCCTCCACATCAATCTTATCCGTTATCATCTTACAGGTAACCTATGTGGCTCTATCCCTAAGTGCATTATTACAAGCTATTTGTTTTCAAGCAGCCTTGAAGCCATGATCCCTGGTATGTAAGACACAAAACTTTCCTGCCTAAATATTTGTTAACACAGTTGGTGATATTTAGTGAAATCAATGCTATCAGCTAAAGGCTATTTGATGTGTTTTGCTTTGTTAAAGAAGCTGACTGTCCCTAAAATACTAGACTTTCCTTGTTATGTCACCCCCTCATTACAATGAAAAGATGGCATCTGTTTATTCCTGTATGGGAGCTACTAAATGGCAGAAGATCACTTGCTCTACAGGAATAAATCTATATGCAAATCCAGAGCTTTAAAAACCCACTTTCAGTGGCTCAGGTGGTTTAATTCAATACAAACCAAAGCTAATACCCCAAAAACCTTTGCTAGGAGAACATTTTTATCCTTCGATAATGAGACTCTCAAATCCCTGAATGAATGGTGACATTTTTGGCGATTTTAAATGTTTGCAAAGATCCCAGTCAGAGAATCATCCAAATAATTAAGGATTAATTTTAAACTGGCATTTTTCCTCATTACTATGCACTGCAAGAGTGTACTACAAACATTACCATCCCGTTATTGGTTCATAATGTGATGTCATTACTATGTCCCAGCTCAAATTACCATTGTAATGGCTACTGGCTTCCAATAACCTACTTCACTGCAAGGTTTCACAAGGGAGGCACAGTTTATGTGAGGCACCACTATAAATGTCTCGTAATATGCAAAAAAGACCGAATTGCGCATAAAAAATTGAACATAGTCTGAATGCAAAGTCTCTGCCATCCCTGCAGCAGATGTTTTCTTTCATGAAGACCTGAAAGTAATGGCTTGGGAATTGTCTAAATACAAATATACAACTGATCCCATAAACAGCTCTGTCAGTGCCACTTGTGGTTCTTTTAGTTATTCTTCTGTAATTCCCTTGTACTTCCTGGCTTGCTCATTTGTCCTTCACTGATTTTGCATTGCCACTACCGGAGTGCCTTTGAAAGACTAGTATTTCTTTTGCAGTGCAAACATGCTTCAGGGGCTCTCATTTGCATAGCTGTTAGATACCATCCTGTTACACTCTCCTGAGTCTGACCAGTCTGATTTTGGGTATCAATTTCCTTAATGGCATTATAAGAAAATTTGGTTTCCCATTGTCCATCACAGACTCGTATCTTTTCCATTTCAAGTTTCCTTATGTTTAATTTGCATACCAGATGGTATTGCAGACATATACTATCAAGTACACACCATATGTTTTCTTTACACACTAACCCTTTAAGGAAGTTCTTATTTAAAGATTTTTGTTTGAAGATTTCTATTTCTTTAAAAACTATTTTATTTAAGATTATAAAAATCTATTTTTTCACTACTTATTATTTTTCATTATTTTCCATTACTCATTGTCTAAACTGTGTTTAAATTAACCTTTGAAATATATACTAGATCTAATTTTTAAAATGAAAGGTAGATTATTACTTCTATAGAGATGTGCAAGTCAGATTACCACTTCATTTCACACAAAAATATTTGTTTATACATAATTAGGAAAAATTCTCTATTTAAATTTTATTTCATCCATTTATGCCTGTGATCTATCTCTCACAGTCAGTAACTTTTCCCTCCCAAATCCCATTCCGTGGCAATTTGCTTTTCTGTAATTCTAAATGAAAAAGGCCATCTTTTTTTTTTCAGTGTAGACATAATCTAGGCATAGTTTTATGCATTTTTAAGCAACTTTGTAGATGTTAGAATCCACAAGAATCTTTTCAGATTTATTATTACAGAATGAGATCTCTGGCAGGACATATTTGTAAATAACCAATAGGAATGAATTACTGTTTAACCCCTTTATTTCATTAACTGTCAATTGTTTGTAACCTCCAATATGTTCTCTATTTCTATAAGGTAAAATACATTCCCAAGTTAAACTTTTTCCTTTTGCAGAATGTGGAAAGAAAGAGAGGATTACATATTGAAGATTTATAATAAATATAATATTACATATTTCATTTAAAATAGTTTACAAACATTAAGGAATGCAAGTTGAATCCTCCTTGATTTACATGCCCCAGACCTCCCAAACTTCCACTTCAAATCAACAATCCTACTCATGTGAGGAAATAATCCTCACATATGATTTCAAGATTTAGCTCTCCCCATCCTGTACTGAAGTGCATGAGTTTATTTTGCCACAGAATTTGATGGTTCTGAGACTTCATTGCACTAATCTCTATGTGGTCATTTATATATGTCTAAAATGGGACCGCAATGCTACCAAATGAAAATGGGAGTCTTTTGCACATGCTTTGCATGCTTTCACACAGAAGTAAATGGCCACACAATGCACAAAGCAATGGAGAATCAAAACCTATTGGGAGCATGTTAAAACTTTGAATGGTTCAAAGTTTAGGTCCAGAGTTTAAAAGCTTTTACCAACAAGGAGTCCCGTGGCACTTAAAAACTGACAAATTTACTTAATTATAAATAAATAAATAAATTTGTTAGTCTTTAAGGCTATGTCTACACTTGGAATTTAGTTTGAATAAAAGGATGAATTTGAACTAAATTAGCACATGGCTACACTGGCTTTCATTACTTGAACTAAGGAATTCCTTAGTTCAAAGTAATGAATGCTTACTTTGAAGTTATTAAACCTCTCTTAACTTCGAAGTAATGGTTAGTTTAAATTTATTAGTTTGAACTAACTGAATGGAGCCACGTTAATTTGAACTAACCGTTAGTTCAAATGAAAGCAGCTTGACCTTCCTTCTCTCAGAGTGCCTTCCTCTTTCTATGTATTGGGTGGGGGCATGGCCCTTGTTACGTGCCATGTTGCCACACTTCCCATGGTGCCCCCTTCCTAAATTGAACTAGCAACTCCTGTCCATTATTAGTTCAAATTAATTAATTCAAACTAAGTTAATTCAAAATAACCTTCTTAAGTATAGACATAGCCTAAGTGCCACAGGACTCCTTGTTTGTCTTACTGAACTAGAGTAATGCAGCTGCCCCTTTGGAACATAAAAGCATTTAGGCATCTAACGGCCACTGATTCCTTTGAAGACCTGGGCTTTTTTGCCCAATTGTCCAATCTTATTCAGTGGAAACTCTGAAACTCTAGCTTGATGGGACTGCTTACGTACTTCTATATACTTCTTAGGTCCTGATCCTTCATTTGTATATTAATTGATAATAACTAGGGGGCTGGAAAAAAAGGTAATTTCTTTATTAAAACCTATTTCTTAATCTGAGAGAATTTTTAAAGCTTGCATGTCCACCATCAGATAAAAATTCTTTTCATCCAAAATATAATATGTAAACGAAGGGCCGTAGACTGAGATGGTAAGCTCCCACTGAGCACCCATAATTGCTATTAACCCAGCATGATTTGTAAGTGCTTGGCAGATTTCCAAATCAGCTCCCATTTAATAATAAAAATGATACCTATCTCTTAACTTTTGTCAGTGGATCTCAACTCTGGTTTACAAAAGGAGGTAGGTAGCAATATCCCAATATCCTCTTTTACAGATGGGGAAACTGAGGCACAGCCCACAGCGTGACTTGCCCATGGTCACCCAGTAGGCGAATAGCATAGCTGGAAATAGAACCCAGTCTGGTGCTCTAGGCTCGAGTGCTGCCGCCACGAGAGGCAGCGTAGGCTAGTGAATGAAAGAACAAACAACTTATGACAAATGTGTAGTCATGCAGCTTAAAGGACTTTGGAAAGGTGCTCAGCCTCTGTGGTGATTGTTATGTTTGTTACGAAAGAAAGAAAGAAAGAAAGAAAGAAAGAAAGAAAGACTTCATTTCTATTCCCATGTCTGCCTCCAGTCTGCGGGGTGACGTTGGGCAAGATACATCAGTGTTCTGTGCCACAGTTTTCCCATCTGTAAAACAGAGATAATGATACGGACCTGCTTTGAGAAGTGCAGTTGAAAAGTATCCTGTAATAGCTAGCTATGATATTTATTTAAGTTAATGTAACGTTTATTATTGTGTTCAGTATTGCAGCCTCTGGCCCAGGTGTTCTACCCAAGATTACTTCTAAGACCTGAACCACCCTGATTTTGTACCAGGATTTTTTTTTTAAAAAATTTGAAATTATTATTGTGCTAAAAGCCCTATTGTGGATATTGCTATACTAGTACAAAGAAAGGCGTCTTATACCGTTACAGCTTATTTCCTTTCTTATACAGAAAGAGCTATACTGGTAGACTGGTGAAACTGTGCCTGCACGATGGAGGTTGTACTGCTTTAACTAAAACTTTTATTTTAACATACTACTTTAGTGTATAGATAAGGCCCAGAATTTTTTTAATGAAAAAATACTGTTTTCCAAGTTTTATCTTTCCCCAAAATTTAAATCAAAAAATGTTTTTACTAACAATTTTTGCCACTGACAGATGTATGGCATATATCATTAATTTCTGGAAAGGTTTCTCATAAGGTAGCATGAAAAGTTACCATTTCCTGCAATTTCATACAACAGGGAGCTGTTTGAAAAAGGGAAAACTGCCTATTTCAATCAAGTCATTAACTCTGTTTTGTCTAGGGAAAGAAGGCTCTCTGATTGTAATAACAATTTGCTTTTCAGTGAAGTATTGTCTAGCTTCTGCTGTGTTAAAATCAGCAGAATGCAAAAGGAAAATGATACAAATATTGGAGAAACACAAACCATTTATCTTAGTAAAGAGTAAGCTATTATTCCACAGGAACAATTATATTTCAGATAGGATATGGGGACATATTCATATTAGAAACAAAATCCAATTTTGAACAATCAGCAAAGAGTGCTGCAAGGAGGAACATGAGCTTTTTTTAAAATTGTTATTTATTATTTTTTTAAAGTAGTGAATGGAAATTTTAATCATCACTGTTTAGTTTAGTAATTAAAACACATTAATGTACTAGAATCAATCTGATTAATGGGGCATTCTCTTTGCAAATTTGTTTTCTGTACAGTCTGGAAAAAAGAGAGCCTAGAAAGAAATTTAGGGAAGCCTGAATGATAATACTTAAGCTAAATAGAGTAAAAGTAGAATCTGACAGAACAGATAAACAGTGATCAAAACAACAACAAGAATTGTTTTTCTGTACTTGTCATACACTGACAAGTTTCTTTGTTGTACCAAGCTAGAAGCTGTTCATAAACTCTCTGGAGATTCCAGTCAAAAACTTCAATAAAAACAAAGAAGTTTAACATTCAACCATTTGATTTTGATCCAGAAAATCTAGGCTTTAATTCCCTCCCCTCCTCCATTGTCAGAATCCCAATCTGGCCAACAATTTGTGCAATCTGGGCATTTTGACACTGAAACCTATTCTGTTGAAGTTGATAGGAAGACTGCCATTGATTTAAATGAATTTTGGATCAGGCCCTTGGGCTTCTGCTCAGACTTTCTTGATTCCTTTCATTCAGCAATAGCCATCAACAAATGACACAACAATGACTCTTCCCGGTGTTGCTCCTAAAAAATATGATTTGGAGCACAGTGCCTAACCCTGCACCAGGCAGAGCAGTGGGTTCCCATGTATGCAGCCTGGCACTGCTCTGGGCTCCCCAAGGCAGAGAGACCTGGAGTGCCCATCATTGCTTCTGACAGGCTCTCTGGGGCTTCCCTGCCTGCACCCGTGCTATGCATGGCTGGCTCCTGGTGGCCCCTCCGCCTGATCCTGGGCCTTGTACCCCACACCCTATGCAGCTCGCTCCCAGTGGCCCCTTGCCCAGCTCTGGGACCATGCAGCTGGCTCTCATTGGGTCCCTCATCCATTCCCCATGCACCCAAGCCACTTCCCTGCCTCCGCCCACTCACACTCAACTCCTGAGGCCTTCCCCATCCAGCAGAGTACTTACCTTTCCTGGAGCAGAGAAATCCATTTGCATTTACATTTCCCACCCTTCTTCTTCCTGGCCCATCTGCCTGGGAGCACAGCAGAACAGGAGATTTAAAATGGCACCTCTAGCCCCAACTCCCCAGCACAGCTTGGGATGCTCCCCAGCACATTCAGGATGTACATGCCCAATGGCAGACAGGCAGAGGTATTATTAGTAACAGACACACCTTTACATTTTAACTTCAATGTTAATTAGCAACCTTACATTTATTTGCCTATTTATTAATTTCTCTGACGATAAAGGAGCATTTATTTGTAATGTTTCCAGAAGAAATGCTCAAAATCTGTTTGAATTACAGACCATTAAAAATTGCCCGTAAAATTCTGACGACTGTTGTAGACTTTTAGAACACCTGAAGCTTAGATAGTCCCTGCCCATCTGAGTCCAGAGGCTGATTTAACTGACAGGTTACATACCACAGTTCTTCAGTTTCACTTTTGAGTTTCTTCAGAACTCTTTGGTGGATACTATGTGGGCCTTGTAACTTATTACTGTTTAACTTATCCATTTGTTCAATAATCTCTACTGAAACCTCAGTCTGGGCCAGTTCCTCAGGTCTGTCACTTAAAAAAAATGGCAAAGATTTGGAAATCACTTTCACATTCTTTGCAGCCAAGGTGGATGTAAAGAATTCATTTAGCTTCTCTGCAATGACCTTGTTTTCTTTGAATTTCCTTTAGCATTTTGACTGTCCAGTGGCCCCACTGATTATTTAGCAGACTGCTTGCTTCTGATGTACTTAATTTTTCTTTTGCTGTTAGTTTTTTATGTCTTTATCTAGTTGGTGTTCATTTTTATTTGGCCTTCTTATTATACTTTACACTTACTTTGCAAAGAGCTTTTGGTTCTTTCTCTTTTCCTCAGTGGAATTTGACTCCTAATTTTTTAAAGGATGTGTTTTTACCTCTAACTACTCTTTTATTTTGTTTGTTTAGCCAAGGAGGGATTTTTGTGGTCCCCTTATTTATTTATTTATTTATTTATTTATTTATTTTAAATTTTAATTTGAGCCTCTGCTATGCTGGTTTGTTCTGCGAAGTTTCCATGTAATTTATAGGAATTTCACTTGTACGACTGTCATTTGTATTTTTATTTAAGTGACTTCCTCGTTTTTTTCTTCTTCCCCTTTTTGAAATTAAATGCTACAGTTTTGGGCTTCTCTGGTAGTCTCCCCCAAAGATATTAAATGTTATTATGTTACAGTTGCTATTGCCAAATGGTTCAGCTATATTCATCTCTTGGACCAGATTGTGTGAGAAATTTAGGATGAAATCAAATATTGCCTTTTCCCTTGTGCCTTCCAGGAGGACCTACTCCAAGAAGTGGCCGTCTGTAAAAAGTATAACAACTTTTCTCCTGCATTACAGAGACAAAGTCAAACAATTACAAGATATAAGTGGCACAAGGCAAAAATCACATTTTTTAAAAGAAAGAGCCAGAAAAAAATGAAATACTACAATGTTCAGGGTGACCAATGAGAAGTACCAGCAGGATGAGACCAAGGTACTCAGCAGGCACACAGCATGGGTGTTTGTTGCTTTCAGATGAGAGCTTCTCAGCTCCCAATAAACCATTTCCTTAGGATGTAGAAAATAGTTTAGGTTGCATCACTGAGCATTTAAAACCAAAAGGCTGTTACGGACCTTGGTGGTCTCCTGGTGGCCTTTTCATTTTTTTTCTAAAGTGTCAGTCTAACATATTTAAGATTAAAATAAACGTCTGCTTGTTTACATAGGACCAAGAGTTCATTAGGAGTATTTGGAGTGGGAGGGGAGGCTGAAAAAGTATCATAAGTAAAAGTTTTCTCTTAAACAACTGACTTCCAGGTGAATTTTGTTGAGCACTACTGGATGAAAAGTGAGGTATTTTTAACTTCATTTTAAGGTGAAATATATAAGTTTTTGGGGCAGAAAGATTATCTATTTTTAGTTTTATTTATAATGGTGTCTTTAAAAAGTTTTAAGTTTTCGCATTTAACTTGTTTCTTAGCTAGTTTCAAGTTTTTCCCTTGCTTAATACTCCCTTTTAACTAAACTGAAATTTTACAGTTCAAAATTTGAAAATGTTCAGTACAACATGACACCTTAACTAACCAGGGTTAATGAGAGTCATGTGACTAATTTTGTACATTCTGGCCTGAGCATTTATGCTTTGCTCCTAAACTTTGATTGGTATAATTTTCTTCTTTAGTATACATAAAGAAGTTCATGGATTTTACTTTTAAACTGAATCCATATTTCCTGAGTTCTATTCTAGTGCTTTTCCCATGACGCCATCCTTCCTCTTGAGTCACTCTTTCCATTTTCATCTCATTATCTGGTTTTTCCTCATGGTCTAAAGTTGTCCTTCCCGAATGTCATCCTGTTACTTGGCTTAATTTCCTCTTGTGTACCACACACAGTGATTCTCCTCTCTGTCGCTTACATTCTTCAAATATTTATAGTCTGCCTGTCTCCCACTTAGTCACTGATTAAACAAGACTCACAGTAATCAGTAGTAGGTGATGGTATACAATCATGCTTTATTTCCTGGCCTATATATGTCCAACATAATCATATCAACATCACTTTCTTCTTTTTGATTTTTTCCTTTCAGTATTTTTCTCTTGTTCTTGACTAAGCTGCTGTCTGTCTTCTATCTATTTATCATTTGTTCCTCAGTTACCCATTTCTCAAGGTCAAGAAAACCTGGTACTGGAGCATTTAGGTTGAGGTGTACCTTAGATAATTATCTTCTAGTCTTCTTATTACTAGATACACATCTTACTACTAGTTTTTTAGTCTATTTTCTTGTTCCACCATACATGTCCCAACTATACCATGATAAACTATTCACTTGGTTTTACTTCTTCATTCAGTTGATTTCTTTCACAAATTTCAACTACTATTCTAACTTCTGAATCCCTTCTTGGCCAAAGAAAATCATAAAAATTATATTGTAGCTGCACTTGATCCTGGTCTTTATTCAGGAGAATGTTCATGCCTGATAGATTTTCAGGACTAACCTTTAACCGTGAAAACACCTAGGCATGTGTGCAACTTTATGTTCATAAATGGTCCCATTAAAGAAAGTTCTGTACCTGCTTGAGGGTTTGAAGGGGTGGGGCCTAACCTATTATCATTTGCATCCTAGCAAAGTGAATCATGTGTGAGTACAATGGGAGCAAGCAAGTACTAGCTTAGTCTCAGCTCCTTTATTATGTGGTGATGAGTTGAATCTTGAGCACGTGGACAAAATATGGACAAGATAGCAGCCAGACACCCAAGAAAGAATTTTCTGTAATAACTCATAAACTACCCCATAAAAAGTCATATCACAGGGCTTTGGCATATTTACCTCCAGTAGTCAAAAATCAGTTAGCTGCCAAATTAGACTGCCAGTCATTCCATCCCCTCCAAAAATTTATCAAGCACAGTTTTGAAGTCAACTCGTTTTGTTTTTTTTTTGCCATTGCTCTCCTTGAAAGGATATTCCAGAACTTGATGGTTAGAAACTTGGGTCTACTATCAAGTATTAACTTCCTGATGACCAGTTTGTATCCATTTGTTCTTGCACCCCCATTGGTGCTGAACTTCAATAATTCCTCTCCCTCCCTGGAATTTATCCCTCAGATGTATTTATAGAGAGTAATCATATCTCCCCTTCAGTCTTCTTTTAGTTAGGCTAACCAAACCAAGCTCTTTGAGTCTCCTCTTATAAGGAAGGTTTTCCATTCTGTGGATAACCCTTGTAGCCCTTCTCTGCACCTATTCTAGTATGAATTCATCTTTCTTAAACATCAAGTATCAGAACTGCATATGATATTCCAGAAGAGGTCTCACCAGTGCCTTGTGCAATGGTACTCACACCTCCCTATTTCTACTGGAAATACCTCATCTGATGCATCCTAGGACTACATGAGCCTTCTTAAAGCCACATCAAATTGGCAGCTCATAGTCATCCTGTGATCAATCCTATGATCAACCAATACACCCACCTTCTTCTCTTCCAAAAGATGCATTCCTAGCTTTTAACAAAAATTCTTATTAGTCTCTAAATGCATGACCTTGAACTTTCCAGTATTAATTTTTATCCTATTTCTATTACTGCAGTTTACAAGGTCATCCAGGTGTTCTTGTATGACATCGCCAATCCTTATCTGTATTGCTATACCTCCCAGCTTTGTCATCTGCAAACTTTGTCAGCACATTCTCTCTTTTTGTGCCAATATGAGTAATTCCCAGGACCAGTCCCTGATGAACTCCACTAGTAACCTCAATCCAGCCCATCGGTTCACCTTTCAGTATGATCCATTGTAATCTCCCTTTTAACCAGTTCCTTCTCCACTTTTCAATTTGCATATTAATCTCTATCTGTTTCAATTTAAGTAATAATTCCCCATGAGGAACTATATCAAATGCCTTATTGAAATCTAGGTAAATTAGATCCACTGCATTCCCCTTGTCTAAAAACTCTGTTATTGTCTAAAAATAAAAAGGATATTAGGCTCGTCAGACACAACCTACCTTTTTATAAAACCATGTTCTATTTATCCCAGTTACTGTGAACTTTGATGTCCTTAATTACTTTCTCTTTCAAATTTTTTTCAAGACCTTGCATGCTACTTAGGTGAAACTAACAGGCCTATACTTACCTGGTTTTCTTTTTTCCCCTGTCTTAAAAATAGGAATTATGTCTGAAGGAAAACCTGCTTTGAAACATTTAAAAGGCTTGATCTTATTCACATTTACTTTTCCAGCAAAGCACACCAAAAAAGCATTTAAATTATAGATAAGGTGCAGAATACTTTCTCTCAGAAAAAGACGCTATGCAAAAAGTGGCAAAATTTTGCCCACAGTTTCCACATGTCATAAATCATAGTCATATTTCCAGTTGATATAGGTGGAAACAATACTTTCACAGTGTAGCAGGAAGGCATGGCCCCCCTTGGCGATAAGCCAGAGGGTTCTGCCTGACTGCAGGGAGGCAGAGCCAGAGCTGGCCTGTCAATCAGGCCAGAAGCAGAGAGGCGGGACAGGAAGTATAAAAAGGAAGGCAGCCAGCTCAGTCCAACACATGCTGCCAAAGGGAAAGGATGTCCCTCTGCCTGCTCCTGACCCTGGGCTGCCCTGTTGGGAAGCCAGGCTCTGGCCGCCAGACCCAGGCATTTGGCGGGGACCTCCTGCAGCCGGGGACTGGGAGCTGACACCCGAGCCCTGGACCACCCCAGGCCCACAGGGGGAGCTATTGGCAGAGAGGCAGTGCTCCCAAGCCCGCCCCCCCCCCCCCCCCCGGGAACCCTGAAGCACTGCATCCCCCCCATGACTTGGAGGAGCTGCCCTTGGCCACTGGGGACCCCGAGCCGCTACCCACCTCGTGCAACCTAGAGGAGTTACCCTCTGCGGAGGATCCTGAGGGACTCCCCAACTTGCCACTGCCAGATGAGATGGAGGAGTTCTACAATCTACCCCTGGGGGGACTATCCTGAGGAGCTGGTGGATGAGGTACTGTTAGAGCAGGGGACCTTGGGTGACCCAGGGGAGTGTGGGACTCCACCCTCGGTGGGGAGCCACATCTTGGGGTCAGTGTGTTGTGGCCAGGACCCCGCTGACCCCTGCATCCAGGCCTCAGGCCCCATAGGCCCAACCTCAGGGTTGGCATGTTGTGGTCAGGATCCCGCTGACTCCTGTATAGAGGTCTCAGTACCTAGTGGGGACCCAGGCTGGGAAACAGTAAAGCTGTGTGATCCTACACCCTCATTGATTCCTAACCCTGTCCCTGCATCCCCTCTTGGGTCATAAACCCGGGAGGCAGCACTGTTATTTCCCCCTGACCTTAGAGACTGGGACTGTGGACCTGTAGACCCTATAGGGGACCTGAGATAGTGAAACGGTTGCCCTGTCAAAGGGATAAAGGCTTGGCGGTCCCTCCCCATGAGGGGCCTGGGACCTGAAACAGCTGCCCCTCTCCCTCGGGACGATGAGCAACTTATTTACACATGGCTAGTTGCCCCACATTTCTAAATCACATATGCTTATGCATCTGTATAGGCATAGGCTACTATATACCAATGATATTTTGATAAGTATTAAATGTGGGCTAATTGCTTGGGAAGTGGCTCACAGAGTCAGAGATGGCACAAAGACTAGCAATTGACTATGTCCAAGTGAGAGACAAAGTATGATCCTTCCTTTTGTCTCAAAAGCAGCAGTCCAGAGGCTGAGTGAGAGGAGGCTAGATTCTCACGCACAGCCCTAAGGTCCTGAACAGATCAAACAATGGTACCACGTGACTATCCTGGCCTGAATCTACAGTAGAAGTTACTTTAAATACACACACAGATGTGGGAAATACTCTTTTCTCCTTTTAATTCTTGGATTTTATTGCCATATCTCAGAAAACAATAGTACTAAAGTATGTCGATGACAGTGATGTGCACAGGGCAACCAGAGATACTCCGCTCCTCAGACTTCTGTACCTTTGGTTGATCAGGAACAATCAGCATGGATTCACCAAAGGCAAATCATGCCTGACAAACCAGATTGCCTTCTATGATGAGATGACTGGCTTTGTGGATGCAGGAATAACTGTCAACATGATCTGACTCTAACAAAGCTTTTCAAATGGTTTCCCACAGCATTCATGTCACCAAGTTAAGGAAGTATGGGTTGGAAGAATGGACTGTAAGGTAGATAGAAATCTGGCTACATCATTGGGCTCAGTGTCCAATGGCTCAATGTCGAGTTGGCAACCAGTAAAGAGTGGAGTGCTCTGCTGAGTGTTGGTCCTGGGGCCAATTTTTTTCAACATCTTCATTAATGATCTGGAAGATGGGCTAGATTAAACACTCAGTAAGTTTGTGGATGACAACAAGCTGGAGGGAATGGTAGATATACTGGGTAGGGATAGGCTTCAGGGAGACCTAGACAAATGGAACATTGGGACAAATGATATCTGATGAGGTTCAACAAGGACAAGTGCAAAATCCTGTACATAGGATGGAAAAATCCTATGTACTCCTGCAGGCTGGGGGCTGACTGGATGAGTAGCAGCTCTGTACAAAAGGACGTGGGAGCTATGGTGGAGGGGAAGCTGGATATGAGTCTACAGTGTGCCCTTTTTGCCAAAAAAGTCAACAGCATATTGGACTGCATCAGTAGGAATGTCGCCAGCAGACTGAGGGATGTGATTATTCCCCTCTATTTGGCACTGGTGAGGCCTGATCTGGAATATTGTGTACAGTTTTGGGTTCCCCACTACAGAAAAGATGTGGCTAAATTAGGAGTCCAATGCAGGGCAACAAAAATGATTAGTGAGATGGGGCACATGACTTATAAGGAGAGATTTACAGAGCTAGGCTTATTTAGTCTGCAGAACAGAAGACTGAGTGGGGATTTGGTAGAAACTTTCAACTACTTGAATGGATACTTAACAGAGGAGGGAGCTAGGCTATTCTCAGGGGTGAAAGAAGACAGAACAAGGAGCAATGATTTCAAGTTACAGCTGGGGAGATCTAGGTTGGATATTAGGAAAATCTTTTTCACTAGGAAGGTGGTGAAGCACTGGAATGGGTTACCTAAAAAGGCAGTGGAATCTGCATATTTGGAAGTTTTTAAGACCCAGTTGGACAAAGCATTGGCTGAGATGATTTAATGGAAGCAGCCCTGCTTTTAGTAGGGTTGCACTAAATGACCTGATGAGGTCCCTTCCAGCCCTAATATTCTATGTTTCTATAATTTCTATCAGAAAGTTAAGTGGAAAGTTGTCAAGATAGCAAAAAGTCAAGGTGACATTGTTTCCCATCCCCTGTGAAATGTGATGAGGACAAGACAAGAGCAAGAGTCTAGTGAAAGCTCCAGGGTTTCTATGGAACACTCCCATGGAAGCTGGTGGCCATCACATGTTCTGAGTGCTCCGGGGGATAACTGTGATTCCATGCTATGTTCAAGGAGAGCAAGTTGCTGTGCTAGCTGTGATCTAACTAATCTCTGTCTTAGATATTTGCAAGGTCTCTGTCCCTGTAATAGCTAGGTGTGTAAAGAAGCTAAGGAGAAACAGAAGGGAACAAGAGAAAGTATGTCTAATACATTTCTTTGTACATACAGTATATCAATCATTTTCTATGGTCACCCATCTATGGGATATCAATCATTTTCTACGATGAGCCATCTGTATCAGTCATTCACATTTTTTATTTTGCAGAAGCTTTCCCTATCTGATATCAGGGGTCCTCTGCTCCCTACCCATCTAAAGATTGGACCCTTTTCTCTCTTTCTTCTTCTTGGTGTCAGTTACTCATCTCTCCAAATGGCTCCTACTAATCTTGTTCATATACACACATCCCTATCAATGAAAGAATGGGGAGAGATCCCTTTGGAGGTGGTGTGATGTTGCTGTGTGTAGGAGGAGGAAAAAGTCTTCTGGGACTGAGCTGCTTCCAGGCAGTCTTTGAAAAATCAGAGTTGAATGCAACCTTTTGTTCATAAAGGCAGTGGAGGACTACTAGAGATTATAGCGACTAACTCTGCCTCGAGTGTGGCTAAGTGACAAATCTTGTTAGTAAATATTTTTTTTCATAAACAGGTTTGTGACTATAACAACATATGCTTCTAGGCAGTTTTATTCCTCCTATTTTAATGGACTGGACGACTCAGAGTCTAGGGCTCAAGAGATCAATCATTAAAAGAACATGTCTTGATCAGCATTTTTACAACACATTTTCGTTAAAGACTAGCAGTGCATTTGGAAGCAGAAAGATACACTGCTACTGGGATTACTGCTTTTTTTTTTGAATAGCTCTGATGCTGTAGCAACAGGAATCTAATGTGAATTTGGGCCATTACCATGCCAATAAATTACACTGCCTTTGCAGGCTTGTGATAGTAGATTTACTTTTATCAGTTTTGTGCACAATGGATCAGGAGAGACAGTTAAAAATCCATCAGCTGTAGGAAGATTCAAGGGACAAAAGTGACGACATGCTTTTCCAGAATTTCTGATATGGTTGGTGAAGCTTATAAGGCTGCTATTAAACATCTATCTTTCTTTCCCTGTTAATAAAGATTCATCACTTTCTGTTTTAACACTTTCACAGCTAGTAATCTGGAAGGCATTTTTTAAAAATTTCACTTAACACTTGTGTATTATCACAAACTGCTTCCGAAGTCTTTTCATGTCGATACCAGGGAGAGGTAAAAAAGTAACATGAAGGAAACTTGCACTTTAAAGAAACATCTGCTACTAGGGCATTGACCCTGACTGATATCACCAGTGAACAACACCTTCTCCTGCTACTAGTGCCTAGAGCTTACTACTTTTAGGTTTCTATAGTTATTATTTAATTATCTGACAGTAATTGTCTGTTGTTCCCCTGTCCCTTGTTAATGGGGATTGGCTTGCATTTCGGCTGGAGAGCCTAAGGCCTGATTGTAAGATGAGCTTCACCTGAGAGGAATTATGTACTTCAGATATGGAAGGCAGCTGGTAGCTGCACAGGGGGTTATGGTGAGAGGTAGCTGGGACTGTTAGATACAAATCTGAGTCTGTGCAGTGGGGCCCTAAGGGTATGTTCACACTGCAATTAAAAACCTGCAGCTAGCCTATGTCCTGATCTTGGACTCAAGACACCTGAGCCTCAGCTGTGGAACCCTCCTCTTTCATGGGGTCCAAGAGCCTGAGTTCCCACCTAAGCCTGTCTTTAGTATAATTAAACAGCCCTTCAACATGACCCCTGCATCAGTTGACCCAGGCTAGCCACAAATGTTAGTTGCAATGTAGCCCTGTTCTGAGATTCACAGCCATGGGGTGAAGGACTTTATGTTTGTTTTAGGACTTCTGAGAGACTGTTGCCGGGCTTGAAAAGAGTGAATTAAAGACTTTTAGAGTGAGGAGGGTGAACTGGACACTTAGCAAGTTCTTAATGAGGCTTTGATAAAGTATAAATGGAGGCAGTCTGTTTAGTGGCAGAGTCACTGTAGGATGGGGAATGTTAGCAGCTTCTTCTTACTCATTTAATGTCTGCTTCTTATGGTGGCTTTACTAGGAATAGGATAAAAGGAGGGAATGGACCTATACTTGCCAGACTATCCTAGAGAGTCTAGTTTTTTATATTTATTATGTTATTTTATAGCTGAACTTGCAATGCTGCTATCATTTGGCTTAGCTAGGATATTTGGCTTTGAGTCTTTGGTTTTGTAATACCTCCCACAAAGACAAAAACTAAGAAAAGAAGGGTGGCCCCAGGGACAGGACAGCTTGGCTTAATTTCCTGCTGTACCCTAAACTTTCTGTGTGACCTTGGGAAGTCTGCCTGTATATACCTCAGTTCCCTACCTGTGAAATAGGGATAGCAGCACTTCTGTACCTCAAAGGTGAGGATAAATGCATTGAAGATTACAAGTGCACTGATAAGTGGGTCTCCAGTACCATGGTAAGTACCTTAGACAGAACTTTGGGTTTTCTGTAGACCAAAATGTTTATGGATAGGACTTGTCTGATGTCTTTTGCACACTTCTTGTCAGAGTCATCCTTAACAGCTGTACCTGTAGAACTTGTAAGGTGGATGTTGAAGGGCCTAAAAGCCTCTGAAACCACTGGGGGAGTGGAGGAAAAAAAATACTTTTTTTGAAAGGAGGTGTGTCATGCCAAGGAAGACCACAGTAATAATGGATAGCCTGGCCCACGGGCAGGCAAGGATGTGCTTCAGGAGGTAGTAGTACAATGAGGGGTGAGGCAAGGGGTGTCTTTGGGAGAGGATGGGGTCAGGGAGTGTGTAGGGAATGCCATGGGACAAATCAGGATACACCTGGAATAGAAGCACATTAGGGAGGTTGAGAATTCTGAGAGCCACAACCTTTAACTTGGACCTTTGCAGACAAGAGACAGAACTTATCAGTGGGAAGACAGGCAGTTTACCTCCTCTGCTGATGTAAGGGGTGTGGAGCAATTACTCAAAATTGAGGGGTTCAGGAGTTTTGTCTGCCACATGTACTGAAAGACCAGACTGTCACTTTTCCCCAACAAACAAGGAAATATGGAAAAGCAGTACAGTCAGGTGGTGGTGTTCTAGCAGATCTGTAGAACAGTCTGAAAACTCATAGTTTATGAATCTGACAGGTCTGGGTATCCTTATAGATTCCTGTGGAATGGGTGGACCCTGGATACAGGAATGAGTGGGTTTTATGTATTTCAAATTGCTATGTGCATGGGTTCTCACATAGAATGATACAGTGAGTAAATGTAGAATAAATTCTGAGGTGTGCAGTAAACTGTGGAGGGTTGTATATATGAGTGTGGGATGGGGAGAGGACTAGGATGTGAGTATTATCAGGTGTTCTGGGCTCCACAGATCTGGAATCTTAACCCTCTCTTCAGGAGTGCCCTTGCTCTGGGTTGGCATCTGGCCTGGTTTGTCTGGGTGATCTTCCTGGAACCTTTTTACCAGATCAGGGGCCTGGCCAGTTGGTTTCATGGAATTCTTCAGGATCATAGTCCTCCCAATCAGTACGGTGGTATAGTCTCTCCCCCTACAGTTTAGAATCGAGGATCTTGTAGACTATATATTTCTTATGCCCCTGCACCTGGATGCCAGGGCAGCTGTTGAGCCAATCAGGAAAGTGGTCTTCAGGAAGAATACATGGAAAACAGAATGTGGCTTAAGGGATTGAGAGCTGAAATTTGAAAATGATGGGGTTCGTTTGCTGACATCTGGAATAGTCCAAGGAACTGATGGTCTGCTTGCAGGATGTACTATTTACATGGAGGTTTTGCAGCCAGACAGATCACTTGAGAACTGGGCCTTTCTGGTGTTCATGATCTGAATGCTGCTTGTAATTCCTTTCAAATCTTTGAGGCGATCCTCCTGTCTTTGGTGAACATATGGAATCTGATCAGCACTGCTTGTCTTGGGGAAGCTACTGGCAAGGCCAGGTGTGAACAAGGGTGGAATCTGTAATTTTCCAAAAAAAAGACCTATGCCTCATGGAGGAGTGGTCAGCATGCTTGCATGAGAACTTTGGCATAAAGGAAGAAGATCCAGTTCCTTTGATACTGCATTTATTTCCTACCATTCTGTAAGTTTCCCCCTTCTTCGAAGTGGGATTTTCTCCTGGGAAAGATCATGCAAAAAATTAATGTGTTAGTCTTTATGTGCCACAGGACTCCTTGTTTGTTTGTTCTACTGAACTAGACTAACACGGCTACTCCCTTGCATCTCTGTAAGAGAATGGATCTGATTCTGATCTCATGCTATATGTTCTTCTGTTCAGCATTCCTATGAATCTGAACTTGCTCCTGCTGAAATCAGTGGGAATTTCCTTACTGACTTCAACAAGGACAGGACTGGCCCCTTGTAACTAAAATCTGTATAAGTAAGTAAAAATACCTTCCCCATAGGTGTTCCTACTCCAGTAAACTCCATTAGAAGCATTAATCTCATTCTAAGCACTTATAACACAACACTTAACTGGAAAATAATATCATCCATGACTTGGTGATACCCCACAGAGAACACTACACACATCAATGATATGTTCAGAAGGCAAGAAGACCCAGATAAAAGGGTACAGCGTGTTTTTCCCCTTATAAGCTGATGCTGTAGGGATGCAACATATTGTCAAAAAGATAGATATGTACACTACATGCAGCTATATACAGTATATCTATGTAAAGTATAAATAATGGACAAGTCCGAGAAGACAGCAGGACCAAAACCTTGGAGAAATGCATTTAATTGTAAAGAGACTTGCATTGCCCCCAAATTAAAATATAATTGTTTAACCTGATGGAACACCAGACAGCAGCCAATCAACATGTTAAATTATTTGTCAATTTCCAAAGGGATAGCCGTGTTAGTCTAGTCCAGCAAAAAAGAAACAAGGAGTCGTGTGGCACTTTAAGACTAACCAAAAAAAAAAAAAAAGCAAAAATTTAAATCTGTTAATCTTAAAGTGCCACATGACTCCCTGTTTCTAAATTATTTGTACCTGTTTTGGAGCAATTAAGAATCAAATTTCTTAGTTTAAAGCAGGGGTCTCAAACACGCAGCCTTGTTGGCCGCATGTGGCCCCTAAAGCTATTTTCTGCAGCCCACGATGACATGATCGTTACTGATATTTGCAATATTGCTGTATGAAAAGGTTTCAGTCATGCAGCCCTTGGGCTAACGTACTAGTCCTCATGCGGCCCTCATGGTGATTTGAGTTTGAGACCCCTGGTTTAAAGTATAACAGAAAATAGTGTGGAAGAGGAAACTAATAGACTACTAAATTTGTATGAATTTCAGTAGAAATTACTTGAGCAATTCAATGTCAGGCTGAAAGGAAAGTGTTAAAAGCTTATATATTGACTTTTTACAGAAAGATGTATAGTTAATAGAATACTTTATTTCATAGGAGAGAGAAGACAACACGTTAAAAAAAATCACTTGGTTACCATCTTACTGGTGAAAACACTCGTGTGTATGTAATAACCAGGGGCTGAGCAAACAGCTACGCAAACTTATTCAAAGTTAACTCCCACTGAAATGTATGTGGGTTTCTCTTGGGCAAAGGATGAAACAATTGGACTGCTCTGTTTTACCTTCAGACATCAAACTTTTGTCATTTAAGTGCTGTTTGTTGTGTAAAAAGATAATTTCAGAATTCACTTGGGTGGCTGGATGTTGTATAAAGGCACTGGAAGTCAGTGAGGATAGTGTTAAATAGACAAAGTACCTTTTGCACCTTCCATGTGTGGATTAAATAGTTAAAATAAGCTTGGGATGAGTAAAATTGGCAGCAGAGTGCTTGGTCTAATATAAATATATAGTAATGGAGCAGCTTTTGGGAGCCTTTGAATGGAAGAAAATAACAGCCCAGATACTACTTGTTTTAATGCAGTGTTATTGTAACTATGTTGGTCCCAGGGGATTAGCAATAAGGTGGGTGAGATAATATCTTTTACTAGACTAACATGTAAGTGAGAGACAAGCTTTCAAGTTTACACAGAGCTCTTCTTCGTCTGTGGATCTCACTCAGAGTGTCACAGCTAAATACAAGGTGGAACAGACTGTTTACCAAAACATATTTCAAGCAATCATTGTTAAACCACTGCAAACACCAATTAACTGTTAATGGAATATCAGTTTGAACTGAGGTATTAAGGAGATTTGTTCTGGATCTGGTGTTCAACATCTTTGTTAATGACCTCTGTGTTGGCATGTTGAGCATACTGATCAGGTTTCCAGATGACACAAAGGGGGATGGCCAACACTTTGGAGGATAGAGCTGGACTATGGAGTACAGAATGAAATTTAATGAAGACAAAAGTAAGATGCTACACTTAGGGAAGAAAAACCAAATGGGGACTAACTGGCTTGGCAGCAGCACTTTTTGGAGAAGGATCTGGCAGTTGTGGTGGATCACAACCTCAACATGAGTCAAAAATGTGGTGCTGTTGCAAAAAAGGCAAATGCACTTGTAGGTTACATTAAAAGAAACACAGCATTCAAGTCATGGGAGGTGATAGCACTACTTTACTTGGTGCTGATTAGGCCTCAGCAGAAGTATCATGTTCCATTTTGGTCAGCAGTGTAAGGAGAAAAAAAAAAAAAAAAAAAAAAGAGAAACTGCAAAGAAGCTAGAGGTGAGCCACAAACCTAGGCAAAGGAATGGAATGGAATGCAAGCCCTATGAACAAAGGTTGAAGGAGCTGGGCAGGTCTAGCTATAAAAAAAGATGAGGGGAACGGGGGGAGGATATGATGGCAGTCTTCAAGTGTTTGAAAGGCTGCCATAAAAAAGATGGAGAAAATTGTTCTCTTGCCAGAGAGGGCAGAAGAGGCTTTAGGTTCAAATCACAACCCTATCTGATTTGTGGGGGTGGGGGAGATTGAAAGGCTATTGTAGTGGGAGGAATGGTATTGCCATTCTTGCTGATGCTGTCTTCAGAGCTAGGCATCTGGATGGCAGCAGGCAGTGCAGATGTGAGGGTTGCAAATTAGGAGAGATTATTTATTTTGAGGGCTGGGGAAGGCTTTGAGTGGGCAATCATCAATGGACCTGCATTGTGGTTGGGGGCTTGCGTCCCCTCCCTCCAACCACCCCACTGCCTTCTTTAACCTGTGAGTACTGGGCTGGGAGCTAGGGAAAGAGGGCCAAGGTACAAGAACTTTTGTAAAAGTGCGGGACCATTGGCTCCAGAACCAGGTTGGCAAGGACCATGCCCCCACTTTTTAACATGGGTATAGTATAGGGGAAAGCCTTAATCCCCCACAAACTGCAAGCCTCAGGCACGCTTGGAGTGATGCTGGCAGGGGCTGTGCTTCATGGAAGAGGAGCAGGTAACTGATAAGCTCTGATGCCTCTTTGTACCTGGAGCTTGTGTTTTGAGGGGCCTATGCCACCCCAGGACTCCCCCAAGCTACACCCATCTTATGATCTCCCCAGTTCCAATGCTGTCAATTGGGGGAGCCCCAGCCAGGGGCTTCTACCATTCACCAGCTCCAGCTGTTAGACTTGGCTGAGCAGGGGAGTGACAAGATTTCATTTTCTCCTGCAGGGGCTGCTTCCAGGTCTGAGTCAGACCTGACTCTGACTTCTCTCCTGATCCCAAGAAGCACTACAGTTGCTCCCTATATGGTGGCTCCTTCCCCTACAGCTGGGAAGAGGTGCGAACAGGCAGCCCAGCAGGCCACAAAGCTGCCTGCAGTTGTGGTGTGTTTGTGGAGGTGGTTATAACCTAGGCCCAGAGGCAACCCTTGCAGAATAGGAGGCAGTTCCACCTCTCGTCAGCCCTTCCAGGTCTACTGTCTGGAGCTCAGTGCATGGTAGGAGCCATGGCTGGAGGCCACAAGTCTTGCCCACCTCCAGACAATTTCACGAGGGAGACCAGATTTCATGGTCCATGACATATTTTTCATTGCCATGAATTTGTCGGCCCTATTTATACTGGATTTGGAGCTCTAGGGTGAGCCAGATGGGAAATGACCCAGGCAAACAGTGATTAAAGAATAATTTGATGGGCCCTGGAACCTTCCTAATCTCTGGGCCCCCTTCATGCAAAAACAGACATCTGCAACCACTTCTCAATACTGGCACTGCCCACCTCCATCCACTCAGACACCCAATCCAACCTCCTCTGCCCCCTCCAGGCTCCTGATTCACCCATTGCAGCCCCCCACCAACCCCATTCCCAGACACCCACACTAGCCTGTGCTACCTACTCCCATCTGCCCAGAGACACCCACCCCAGCCTCCCCAACCAACCCCTTTACCTGCATATACACACACACCATCTTCCCATGCCCAGCCCCATTCACCTGAGCCTTCCCACCCACTCCAGTACCCCGAGAGACTCCAACCCCAACCTCTTCCACTTACCCCAATACCACAGAGACATGAAGCCTGGCCCCCAGTCATTCCAGAATCATCCACCCCAGCCTTTCCCAACCAAACCCATGGCCCCAGACTCCCACCCCAGCCTCCCCCACTTCCTCCATTACCACAAAAAACACATCCTAGCCTCTTCACCCACCTCAATCTCCCCAGAGACACCCATCACAGCTTTTCCCACCCAACCCCATGCCCTCAAAACACCCATTCTAGCCTTCCCCATTCACCTAATCCATCCACTCTAAAAGCTCCTACCCTCCTCATCCCCTAAATACACACACCTTCCCTCTGCCAGCTTCATCCCATCCCGTCTATACTCCAAGCCGCCTCCTGCCCACTCCATTCCTTGAATACTCAGTCTCCCCTCACCTGCTTTCCTAACTTCTCCTATTTACCCCCAGCCTCCCCCTACCAGTTGAAACCCACCGCCAGCCTTTCTGTCCTCCTCTCTGACCAGATCACTGGTCCCCCCAGGACTCCCCCAACCCTAACCCTTCTCCAGAGCCCAGGGGGCCTAAAGCAGGTGAAGTGGCTGGGGGCTGGAGCTCATCCAGCCGGGCACTTTCTGGTGGCAAGGGTAGAGCTCCTTCTGCTGCACCCGTTTCATCCAGATCAGGTTCTGGGGTCAGTGAGGCCCACTACCAGGAATACCTGCTCAGGAGATGCGTGCCCTCACCTGGCATCTGGAGCAGCCATGTCACAGGCTGCTGCTCCTGCCCTGAGCATGGGGTGGGAAATTTGAAAACTCCCAGGCCCAGCCTGGGGCAGCTCCTTGCTGGCTGGAGGACTGTGCCTTCTGGCCAAGAAAGGGGCCACGACTGCCAGTGGTGCATGGGCCCAGAGATGCCCCCTAAAATAGGGTATCAGGGGCTTTGCTCCAGTTGCCGTGCTGTAGTTATGGCCCTGCAGTCCGGGCCTGGCTGTTCTTCCTGCCACCTCCCAGCCCTGGGCCCCAGCACTAGCTGCAGCTCCTGCAGCCATGCAGAGAAAGGGGAGGGGGTCCCCACTGGCCATGATGTCACCCCAGGAGGTTAAGGACCACCACTGGATTGGTAGAGGGTGGGCTGGGGGCTATGGCAGTGTGGGGGATTTTAAAAACTCCCTGCCGGCCAGCCTACAGGGCTTATGGGGGAATGCACCGGGACACTAAGTTCCACCCCATTTATTCTATTTTTAGGGGCCCTGGAATGCTGGTCCCTAAAAATGGTGGGTCCTGGAATGGTGTTCAGGTGCGTTCCCCCTTACTTTAACCTCTGCAGGCAAAGTAATTCCAAGAACACTCCAGGTACTCTGTCACTTACTGTCATAGGACCCTGGATTGGAGACTGGCATAGCGGGAGAGCCCAGACTCCTGCATCACTTGTCCCTGCTACAAGAGGATCATACACCACATTCCAGTCTCACTCATCTCTTGATAAAGAGAGGAGAAACCCAAGGTGAAGCTAAACACATCCTTCCGTGAGGCTCTGGTCTGAAAGGTCATCCAACTGACAAATGATACAGTGGTAGTTGGTAGACAACTACCCACTGAGACCTGGCTCCTCTCTCAAGGGGTCTATTACAAAAAGCTTCAAGATACCCTTGTTTCTGTTGTTACAAGGGTGCTTTTCAGAGATTTCAAAGCCAGCAGAGACCATTCTGAAGAATGTCTGTCTGTCTTTCAGCATAATAAAAACCATGATGTCATCAAGCAATTCTTGTATCAAGTCCAATAACTTAGTTGTCCATATCTATTATGATGACATCTAATGTTGCCACAAGGACTAAGTGATAGAAAAGCTACTGTATTCATGGAAAAACTGTTAGTTAATAATAAGGGTTAGTATATCTAGAAAAAGAAGTTTTAAAATTTTTTTAAAGATGACAAAAATCTGATCTCAGTTGCAACACTCAGAATCATAGGGTTGGAAGGGACCTCATAGGTCATCTTGTCCAACCCCCTGCCAGAGGCAGGACCACTCCCACTAAACCATCCCAGTCAGGGTTTTCTCCAGCCATCCCTTAAACACCTCCAAAGACGGAGGCTCCACCACCTCCCTCGGCAGCTCATTCCAAGGCTTCACCACTCTCCTAGTAAAAAAGATTTTTCTAATATCCAGCCTCGACCTCCCTAACCACAACTTGAGACCATTGCTCCTCGTTCTGTCCTCTGTTATTACCGAGAACAGTCGAGCTCCATCTTCCTTAGAGCATCCCTTCAAGTAGTTGAAGGTTGCTATCAAATCCCCCCTCAATCTTCTCTTCTGCAGATTAAATAAGCCTAATGCTTTCAGTCTATCCTCATAGGGCTTGTGCTCCAGCCCTTTAATCATTTTGGTTGCCCTCCTCTGAACTCTCTCTAGCATGTCCCTGTCCTTTTTGTAGTGGGGAGCCCAAAACTGAACACAGTATTCTAGATGTGGCCTCAGGAGTGCAGAATAGAGGGGAATGATCACATCCCTTGATCTGCTGGTAATACTTCTTTTGATGCAGCCCAGTATACCATTGGCCTTTTTGGCAGCAAGAGCACACTGCTGACTCATATCTAGCTTCCCATCCACCATGACCCCCAGGTCCTTTTCTACACTGCTGCTACTTAGCTGAATGTTTCCCAGCCTGTAGCGGTGCATGGGGTTTTTCATCCCACGTGCAGGATTTTACACTTGTCCTTATTGAACCTCATAAGATTTCTATTGGCCCACTCTTCCAATTTATCTCGGTCTCCCTGAATCCTGTCCTTGCCCTCCAACGTGTCTACTGGTCCCCCCCAGCTTGGTGTCATCCGCAGACTTACTGAGAATGCAGTCTATTCCATCATCCAGATCACTGATGAAAATGTTGAACAGAACTGGCCCCAGGACCGACCCCTGGGGCACACCACTTGTGACTAGTTGCCAGCTAGACATGGAACCATTGATTCCTACATGCTGAAACCATTGATCTAGCCAGTTTTCTATCCACCTTATAGTCCACCTGTCCAACCCATACTTCCTTAATTTGCCAATGAGAATGCTGTGGGAAACTGTATCAAAAGCCTTGCTAAAATCAAGGTATATCACATCAATGGTTCTTCCTGCATCCAGAAAACCAGTCATCTGATCATCGAAGGAGATGAGATTGGTCAGGCATGATTTACCCTTGGTAAATCCATGCTGACTGTTCCTGATCACTTTATTTTCCTCCAAGTGTTTCAGGATGGATTCTTTGAGAATCTGCTCCATAATTTTTCCAGGGATTGAGGTGAGGCTGACTGGTCTATAATTCCCCAGATCCTCCTTTTTTCCTTTCTTGAAAATAGGCACTACATTTGCTTTTTTCCAATCCTCTGGCACCTCCCCCGTTCTCCACGAGTTTTGAAAGATAACAACCAGCGGTGCTGCTAGCTCATCGGCCAATTCCCTTAGCACTCTTGGATGCAGTTCGTCCAGCCCCATGGACTTGTGCACATCCAGCTTCTTTAAGCAGTCCCTAACCTGACCTTTCATCACCAAGGGCCTCTCTTCTTCTCTCCCATCTGCCACACCCATGGTAGTGGGCTGGGAGCTGACCGTGCCTGTGAAAACTGAAGCAAAAAATGCATTGAGCACTTCAGCTTTTTCCTCATGTTCTGTCACAAGGATGCCTGCCCTATTCAGCAAGGGACCTACACCATCCCTGATCCTCTTCTTGTTATTAACATACTTGTAGAACCCCTTCTTATTATCCTTTACGTCCCTCACTAGCCGCAACTCCATTTGTCCTTTGGCCTTTCTGATTTTATCCCTGCAGTCCCTAGCAGTATCTTGATATGCCTCCATGGTCATCTGTCCAAGCTTCCACTTCCTGTAAGCTTCCTTTTTATGTTTAAGTTCAGAGCAGAGTTCCCTGCTAAGCCATTCTGGCTGCCTCACATGTTTATTCTTTCTCCTAATTGGAATGGCAACTTCCTGTGCCCTTAGCAGGGTTTCTTTAAAATGTAACCAACTCTCTTGGATTCCTTTTCCCTTCAGATTAGTGTCCCAAGAGATCCTGCTCATCAGTTCCCTGAGGGAGCCAAAATCTGCCTTTTTTTTTTTTTTTGAAGTCCAGGGTTCTTGTTTTTGCTTCTTTCCTTCCTTCCTTTAATCAAGATCCTGAACTCAACCATGTCATGGTCACTACTGCCTAGCTTGCCATTTACCTCTATGTTCCTGATCAATTCTTCCCTGTTTGTGAGCAGCAGGTCGAGCGGTGCAAGGTCCCTAGTTGGTTCCTCTAGCATTTGTACTAGAAAGTTGTCCCCAACCCTCTCTAAAATAATTTCCTGGATTGCCCATGCACTGCTGTATTGGCCTCCCAGCAGATGTCAGGGTAATTGAAGTCCCCCATGAGCACCAGGGCCTGTGATCTAGAAGCTTCTGCTAGTTGTCCCTAGAACACCTCATCTACCTCTTGCTTCTGGTCTGGTGGTCTATAGCAGACACCCAACACAACATCCCCCTTGTTGCTTTCGCCTCTCAATGTAACCCACAGACTCTCTACTGGCATGCTTCCACTTCCATAATGGAGCTCTGAGCAGTCATAGAGCTCTTTTACGTATAACGCTACTCCTCCCCCTCTTCTTCCCTGCCTGTCTTTCCTGAACAGTGTTTACCCATCCATGGCAGAGCTCCAGTCGTGCAGAGTATCCCACCACATCTCCGTTATTCCTATAATATCATAGTTCATTGTCTGTGCTAGTATTACCAATTCTTCTTGCTTATTTCCCAGGCTCCTTGCATTAGTGTATAGGCACCTAAGATACCCGGCCGATTGCCCTACTCTGTCATGTTGATTTTCCAATTCTACTACACAAACCTCCTTGCATTTTTTCTTGGAGTTCTCCTCCCCCACTCTCCTCACATATTGGGGCTTCAGTAGAGCACTTAAAACATTTATTTGATCCCCCCCCCATGTTCCAACTACCTTCTCTTTTATTGCTGTTGATACAGGCCCAGCCCCCTCCCAGTTCCATCCCTTCCCCCAGATCACCCACATTGTTACTTACCCGTGGGCTTTGGTCTCCTTCCCCCGTTGAACCTAGTTTAAAGCCCTCCTCACTAGGTCAGCCAGTCTGTGCCCAAATATGCTCTTCCCCTTCTTGGACAGGTGAAGGGAAAAAGGGAAAAAAAAGACACAGCAATCACTTACCTTGGACACACCTGGCACCAACTCCTTCCCTTGCAAACTCCCCTGTTTGCAGTCCCCTGTTCGCACACTCAATAAAGATGTAAATATTTAAATGATAGGAAAAGCTAAACCTATGCTGTTGTGGTTAAATTATAAAGTGAAAAAATAATCTCATTTGCTTTCTACCATTCAAGACTTACTTATTGACAGGTTGAGAGACAGTAGGTAAGTAATGGTTCTAATGTGGATTCAGTTAAATAGCAAGATTTTTCAATGATTTCTCCTCCCATGGGATAGTTCTAGGCACTTGAAAGTGAGTAACCACAGTGGATGTACAGTGAAAAGTTACTGAATTTTTTGTTTGTAATGACATACTATAAACTATGTATCTGTAATGCATTATTGATGAAAGCTATAGTTATAAATAGCAATTTCTAGTTTTGCTACTTGCTCCAAGCATTAGATCTCTGATAGTTAAGATGTCATTAGTATATTATGGCCTTATAACAAAATTAAGACCAAAGGGCACCCTACAAACAATCTTAGCATTGAATGGAAGACAAGACCCATTAAGCATTTTAATTTCCAATTGATTGAATAACTTCCATCATTCATGTCCCTCCCCAACATGCCCTCCTTCTGTCAAAATTAAAAATCTCTTTATAAGTTTGTCATGACAACTAAAGTGTCAGTTTGATCAGGGAGAGAGAGAAATCATACAATCCCACTAAACCCTCTGATAGAGCTGCTGTCAAGGCTGTCATATTGAGATACGTACTTTAAAAAAAAAAAAAGTAGCTGAAGATAATGTTACTAAAGAAGTGCTAGCAGCCTCTAATTATGGATTTATTTTTACTCCACATAGACCTTTGGGTTGTCAAAACTATACCAAATTCCTGATTAAGTAAACAAAGTATACTTTGTATAAATTCTACAGATGTTCTTAGTTTAATATAAGAAAACAGCAAATATTATAAACAACTCAGTGAAATCTATATTCAGGATTTTTTGTAATGAATTCCTCAGATTATATACTCAGTTTATAAGGACTCAAATTGAACCCTTTCTGTTGTGCTCATGGTGTCTTGTGATAGAGCTAGGTTAAATTAATGACTGGGAAGAAACACAAGCTGAAAAAAGAAAAACAGGTTAAAGAATATTTAGATAAGTTAGATGCATTCAAATGGGTAGTCCCTGATGAAAGTACCTAAGGTACTTAGAGAGCTAGACAAAGCAGTCTTTGAACCATTAGTGATTAACTTTGAAAACTCCTGTGGGGATGATTAAGGTCTCAGAGGACTGGAAAAGGGCAAGCATAATTCCTATCTTTAAAAAGGGAAATTAAGAAGACTGAGGGAATTATGGACCAGTCAGACTAACTTTGATATCTGGAAAACTACTGGAACAAGTTATTAGTAAATTTTGTAATCACCTGGACTCTAAGTGATATTTGATATCCATCATAGATTTGTCAAGAACACATCATGCCAAGCCAACTGAATTTCTTCACTGATAACTACTGGTCTCTTGGATAGGGCAAAACTATAGATGTGATATGTCTTGGTATTAGTAAGGCTTTTGATGTTTCCGCCTGACATTCTCATAAGCAAACTAGGGAAATGTGATTTAGATGAAATTATGGTCAGCTGGATACAAAAGTAGGTGAAAGAAAGCACTAAAAAAGTAATTATCAATGGTTCACTATGACACTAGCAAAATGTATGTATTGGGGTTCCATGAGGGTTGATCATGGAGCTGGTACTAGTCGATATTTTCATTAATGACTTAGATAATGGAGTGAAAAATATGCTTGTAAAATCGGCAGCTAATACCAAGTTGAGAGGGCTTGATAGGACTTTGAGGGACAGAATTAGAATTCAAAAATATCTTGACAAACTAGATAATTGGTCTGAAATCAACAAGATGAGTGCAAAATACTATACTTAGGAAGGAAAATCAAAATGGAGAGAAATTTTGTACAAATACAAAATGGAGAACAGGCTAAATAATAGCATTGTTAAGGGAGAGTATAGTGGATCACAAATTGAAAATATCAACAATGGGATTCAATGGTGACAAAGGCTAAAATAATTCTGAGGTGCATTAATTCTTAATGACTTGGACTAAAGAGTGAACACTATTTTTAAAGAATTGGTGGATGTCACCAAGATGGGAAGAATTGTAAGCAATTTTGAGCACTGGAATTCAAAATTGTCTTGAACTGGTCTGACATCAACAATTCAGTAAAATCCAATTACAAATACTGTTCTTTGGAAGGAAAAATCAAATGCACAGCTTCAAAATAGGAAATAAATGGCTACACAGTGCTACTGATCCTAAGGAGCAGGTCTTTATATATGGGTTACAAATTGAATGAGATTCAACAGAGTGGTGCTATACTGAAAAAGATATGCCATTCTGGGGTGTATTAACAAGACTGAAACATAGAAGACACAGGAGGTAGTTGTTCTGCCCTGCTTGGCACCGGTGAGTCTTAGTTGGAGTTTTGTGTTCAGTTCTGGAGGCCACACTTTAAGGAAGATGTGGATAGATTGGAGGGACTCCAAAGGATGGCAATAAAACTGATACGAGGTTTAGGAAGTATGATCTGTGAATACTGGGTATTTTAAATCTATGGAAGAGAAATCTTGGGGGTAGGTATGAAACCAGTCTCCAGGAATGTATGTTTGCGATAAAGAGGACAGTGATCAATTGCTGTGTGTCCACCAAGGATAGGACAAGAAGAAATTGGCTTAGTTTTCACCAAAGGAAGATTGATTTTGGATATAAGGAATATATTTCTAACTATAACAAAACAGTGAGAGTCCTGTGGCACCTTATGCTTGAAGAAATCTGTTAGTCTATAAACTTTTGTGGGCTACAACCCACTTCATCAGATGCATGAAGTGGAAACTACAGTGGAGGGGTATATATACATATGGAAGAATGAATGGAGGAGGGCAAGGGTTAGCAAAGTCAGTTCAGAGAAC
>ML681996.1:10763842-10882781 GCA_007922195.1 Podocnemis expansa
TTTGTGCTTCAGCTTTGACAGGAATAGTCAGGATGTGCTCAGTGCTGCCTCAACACAAAGTGATAGACTCGATGATTTTTTAAGTTCCATTCTAGTCCTACATTTTAAAGGTTTGGTGCTGTGAAAGAGACTCAGTCACAAGAACTCTGAAGAATTTTTTTTTTTTTCCCCAACTTGGCCTCTCCAAGAGAGATACTGGTCTCTAGCACATAGGCAAGCTGCAGACCCAGTATTAACATTACATTCATAACTGCAGAACATACATAATTCAGTACGTAAAAATGTCATCAGTGAAGTAGCGGGTCTCTAACTTATTAATTTTACACAAGATGTGTGCTAGCTTTTACTTCAGAATACTCAGTGCTATATAAGATACTAGATAACAGAAAACACATTTTCAGTCACCTAGCTAGGGTACTCTATAGATAATTTGTACTCTTAAGGAAATTATCCACTTTAGGGAATGCCTTTAAATGTATCAGAGTGGAAGGATCATTACTTTGTCTCTGGCTCATTTAGTATAAAATCTCATTTTGGCTCCAATCATCAGTTGAATGGTAATGGATATTGATCAGTTGTTTTAGCAGTGGAATAACAGCTTCAATTTAATGACTGTGTAATAACATTATAATAGCCAAGGCTGGGAACAGAACATGTTCATTATTTCACAAGCCATACAAGTTGGCATTAGGCTTTTTTGTGTATTTTCTATATGATTTAATTGTGCATTGCGTTGTACTTTCAAACAAGAAATGTATACCATATATAGAGAATTACTTGCTTTTAAAATGAAAAGTATTATACAAATAAGGATAAATCTATCCACATTTCCATTTACATGCACTGAAAGTGATTGATTTTTAAATATAATTATAGTCTGTTAAATTTCTTTAATTAAAAAAAACCTTGTTACACTATAACTAAACATGCTGCCAACAACACATGAAACTGACGAAACATTATGAGCAAAAACATGCACACAATGCTGCCAAAAAGAACAGAACTAATTGTGAGATTATAGGAAATTAGACCTATCCATTACTATCTCAACAATCAATCTCCAGATTTACTAGACCTGCTAAGATGACGCATGGTAGTAGTATTCTGTTGTCAAGGAACCAAACTTTTTTATCAGTTATACTAAAAGCTAGAAAGTGAAAATTTTCTAATGGAATTACTTCTTAAGCAATTATAAAGTTTTTCATTTCATCTTCCTTTTGGTTTTGCCTGTGGAAACCACACTTCTTGCATATAGTTTTAAAATGTCATTCTTTCATCACCTTCTTCAAAAAGGTCTGTGCTTTGACATTATCCTCTATTGAACCAACAACTCATATCCTGGAACTAACATCTGTATAATAATGTAAAACATTATCCTGGAAGGCAGAGAGTTAAGCAGAGTTTTGCAGGAACCAGAACTTCTGTTTAGTAACAAATTCTCTTATTTTGACATTAATTTTCACTGTGAATTGGAATAAAAACAAGTATTCTTAAAACTCTTCATGCAATGATTTTTTTAAAAAAATACATGGAGGGGGGACACCAAAATATTTCATTTGATTTTGATGTTTTTGCTTATAATTAAAAATTCCAACTTGGATTTCAAATTGAAAAAGCAAAATGTCCCATTCCAATCATGTCAGACTCCCCCCCCCAATGAACGTTGGTCAAAACCAACATATTCACATGAAAAGTTTATTTCCATAAATTGGCACTTTCTGATTTAAAAGGTCTGACAAAATTTCCTGAAGTTGTAAGACTTTCTTTTATTTAACTTTTTTTTAAAATCAATATTAGTTCTAATTCTCATTTAACCTTTCACAGACTCCTCTCAAATGGTGAGGGCAGCTGCATGGTTTTCTAAAGTTATGTCTACATCGGCAAATTAGTCCATTTTTTTTAGCCCATGGCTATACTAGGCTTTGCCTAGTCCGAACTAAGAAATTTCTTAGTTCAAACTAGGCAAAGCTTAGTCCAAACTAGTAAGACCCAGCACTAGTCTAGACTTCCGTGCTTAATTTGAACTAGGCATGGGCAAAACCCGGACTAAGGCTTAGTTCGAACTAAGCCATTAGTTTGAATTAACCATGTGTTATAATTCAAACTAAGCATTACTTCAAATGAAAAAGTCTGTGGTTAGTTCAGACTAATCTCGAACTTCTATAGTTCGGACTAGGAAGTCCGAAATAAAATTTCAGATGTAGGCATAGCCTTAGAATCCAATTTTTGGCTTAATCAGAATGGTAGGATACTTGAATCCTGTTTCATCAGAATGTTTTGGTTGAATCCCTTTGTTTTCAGAGCAATCCAGACTTGAAGAGCTGTAACTATTATGGGCTAAATCTGCTGTAAGATATTGGATAAAGAGAGGACCCGATTCAAAGATTTTTATCAACTTGGAGGTTGACTTCCACAAGGAATTAGATAAATTACTAGAAGAATGTGAATAGGAGGATGTAGGAAAGCAACTAGAAGACATCTGGAATCAAAATGGAGGGGGGGGGAGGAAACAAGGAAGATGTTGTATGTGATCACAACAGAGGGACATATGGGAAAAGATCTGCATTAACGTGTTTGAAAGGAGGAAGAATGAAGAGTAGGGAAAGTAGCAGGAGCGGGAAAGCATGAGGCTTTGTCTATGCTGTAGAACCTCTGTTGGCATAGCTATGGGAGCCTAGCCCCCTCTTGTAGATACAGCCTGTAATAGAAAGTGAGAACCTGAGGCATGAGACCTGGTAGAAGGATTGAGGCCTGGACCAAATTAATAGTCAAGCCCTGCTGATATAAAACAAAATTAGCAAAAGTCAGGCAGTGGGTGGATGTCAGGCCCTATTGCGAAATATGTCTGTTCGCACGTTCATGGAACTTGGCAAAAATAGGACCAAAAATACCAATGTTCCTAAGAAATTTTAGACACAGGATATTCATGCAAACATATTCCAGAAAGGTGGTATCAGAGCAACCCAATACACAGCATAACATAAACACACTCTCTCCAAGTATAATAAGGACACATCGATCGCTATTAAAAATAAGGTCAGGATGGCAGTGTGATTATTTGGCAAGCTCTGTCTTTACATATGAATTTTTGTAAGGGTTTTTTCACCCAACTGAGACCTTGCCCAGCCCATATTTACATAACCTTGTTCTTGTGCTTTCACCTTTACTGATATTAAACATGTTACAAGAGTAGCTGGTGAAAAGGGCATTCAGGAAGCCATGAGATTTGAGTGTGCCTATCTAAAATATAGAGGTATGGTATGATTTATGTTTCTCTTGTATTTCAGCTTCAGTACTGTACCATGAGTATTTTGTTCATTTAAAGAACATTTGTCATTAACATTAAACACTAGGTCATATTAAACTGGCAAAAATAAAAAATGTTCCCTTTTGTATTAAAATACATACATGTAGCCAGGTGGCTTGCCTCTTGAGGGCTGGTGCTCCTGGGGCTAGCCAACCTTAATTATTAATGAACAACTGGGTTGACTCAGGTGATTCTCTATAAAGAGCTGCAGGGAGAGAGAGGAAGTTCAGGAAATTTATAAGAAGTGAGTAAGGTGCCTATAGAGAAGATCCTGATATCAGGGGAGTCTGGAGGCCAGAAGCCCATGAGAGGATCCTGCTGTGGGGAGCTCTGAGTGGGTCTGGCCTTGTAGGTGAGAGCCAGCAGGCATATATGTGAGTTGAGAGGATTGACTGTGAGAATGGAGTAGGACAAAAGAACAGTTCTGATTGCGATAGATGATCCTAGAGCTAAGCATGGCCTTTTGTGTTGTGGTGTATTTTGGGACCCTGAAGATTGCCTGGAACTGTTTCTATTACCAAACCAGCCCCACGCAGAAGTTGTTAATCCAAAGAGAAGCATGCAAATCTTTTGTGCTTTGACTGGTGAGAGCTATTTGTAAGCAATTGGAAAGCAAGGATAATGCCCTTACAATAATTTTGATTTCTTATTGATCTTTTGTTTTATCTTAGTAAAAATAAACAATGTTAGAGTAAAGGTTGTACATTAAGAAGAGCACAGAAAACATACAACCTCAGTCCCAGTCCTGCAAGTGACTGCACATGGGTGCCTTCCTGTATTTATGCACAGCCACACTGACACATCATTGAGGTGCCAAGTGAGTATAACTGGCAAACTTTGTGGAGTGATTTGCAGGCACATAAATCCATTATATAGTAGTAAATTGTCTTATTAAACAAGAAGAAAAAGGTAGGAATTAAAAATAAAATACAATGGTCCCACAAATATAATACATGTTGGCTTCATTAACTTTTGTTAATATTATATAAATATAGTCTTCCTTTTGTGGTGTGTGAGTATTTAGGAAGAATGAGAAATGGAAGCCTGGTTTGAAATAGGGAATATATAAAGATCTTTAAAAGTTGTGTACAACAGAGATTTGCAGCTTGCTTTGTTTCCAAATACATGAAATTACTGGTAAATTAAAGATATTGTATTTATTATGAAATTCATTCCTCACTGTTGGAATTAAGAAAATTTTAGTCTAAGGTTCTCATGGAAGTAAATAATCAGAAGTTACTTAAATGATATTAATCCTTCAATTCAGCCTGCGTTGTCAATTCCATCTATTTCTTCAGTGGGTTTGGCTCCTTCTTGAAGTTATGACAAAGTCTCATTTTAAAGTGGCAGAAAAATGCTGTTTCAGAGTTTTGAAATGTTGTCTGGGTCACTAAGCATTTGGACTAAGTAGCTATGATCAAAATCTATGAAAAAATGTTTACTTTCTTTAATTTCATTAATAAAATACAAACTGTGAACTCAGTGCCATATATTTTAATCCTGTTTTCTGAACACCCTCTCCTTTTTTTTAAAAAAAAAATCTCATGAGTCTCTTCAGTTCAGATCCTGAAGTTATTAGATGCCTAATTCCCATTCAAATCATTTGGAGTTAGGTGTCTTATTACTTTCTTAAAATATAAGCCTTCATTCCCCCCCTTTCCTAACTTATTAAGAAGTTATGTGATTCCAGTGGCTCTCAAGATTTTTCTTTCAAGTTCCCATATTCTGTGTTTCTTCATTCTGAAAGAGAACAGTTGTCTTAGAAACCAGTAGCTGACAGATTTATTTGTAACTTTTATATTTGTTGCTATAATTTTTCCATTTTCAATATTCTATTCAACCTAAGAACTAAATCATTTATTTACTCTTGTATAGTAAAACCTCTGAGTTTATTGCTTCTACTTGATTAATTCAAATTATTTTCCAGCTTGTACAACTGATGTAGAAAAATAGGTCCTGATTGTATAACTAGAGCCCTGCATGGATACAGATAAGTGGATATGTATCTGACCTGCATCCACAAGAAATGGTCTGCGGATATCTGTGTTGTATCTGCGGATGTGGATATCCGCAGATATCTGCATATTTGCAGGGCTCTAGCTCTGTGCAGGTAAAAATATGTGGATCCGTATCCGATCTGCATTCACAAGAAATGGTCCGCGGATATCCGTGTTGTAGCCATGGATGCAGATATAAGGCGGATATCCACGGATATGCACGGATTTGCAGGGCTCTATGTATAACCCTTGATGGTAGAAAGCATATGATCATCACTACTTGGATATGCTCTCACCTCTGTGAGTGAGACTGCATTATTAGGCTGTGCATTACTACACAAAACAAGTGAGTACCATTTTAACCCGTTAAGACAAGCTAATGATTTTTTTTCTTCTCAAGTGCTATTTCTAATAATTTCAGACATGTACATAATCAGTAAGTTAAATATATCCACGAAAGCTCATGTGGTAAATAAATTTGTTAGTCTTTAAAAGTGCCACAGGACTCCTTGTTTATTAAAGTTAAATATAGTTAGTTGCTTTGACCATGAAACATTGAGGGTCCTCCAAGTTAACATGTTTCAAGAAATATACTTGCCTATTTTTTAAACACACACATATTCTTAATAACAGTAAAACAATGCTTTATTTTCATTTAAAAATATTAAATGCAAATCTTACTATCAAAGCATATACAAACATATGACAATTGCTGGTAGATTTGGACAGGAGCAATCCTTAGTCTAATGTACATTTTGCTAGCTCAGTCATTTCTGTCTTAATATATTTGCCTATGATTGAGTTCATTGTCCTTGGATCAAGTTATTAGGCTATGATGCTCATGGCTAAGTCTCAACCTATCAAAGATTCTTTATCACATTAGCTGTTACTTTTTAAGCTTATTAAGGATTGAACAGGTTTCACCAGATTTTGCATTTAGGAACTGTTTAAAATCCTAACGGAAACAGAAGAAATGCTACGACATACACAGACGATAGTTTTCTTAACCAGGTTGTTTTTGATAAAAACAAATCACTATAATTAGAGTTGGTACAATACACTGGAAAAAAATTATAGCAATTAACAAAGAAGCATGTTGTAAGTAATCCTCACTATCTATATGATGTTATATGATGATAGCTATAAAACATTTCACTATTTCCTGAAAATACACTGAGTTGCACTTGATGAATGACTACCAAGAGCCTGAGCAGCTGTATACATCATACTAACTGGCTCAGTTATTGAGAAAGAACTGAATAATACTTGGTTTTTGACATGTTAAAAGCACAGGGTGTTAAATACAAGTTTAGTGAATTGGAGGACTAGTTTAATCAGATTGTCAAGTTAACTGGTCTACTCATCTTGTGGAAATCATTACACTGAAATAAGCTATTTCTACAGAGCACCACTATTTGACTATTGGCCATAATACTAGCTCTGGTCCAATATTAACAAAAGAATACTAAATCTTGAAAAAAACTGGTGATATTTTTGGTTTAGCAAATCATTTACAAAAATATCGTATCTGTAAATATACTTGGTATTTGAAAATATTTAATGACTATAATAAACAAAAGAATCATGTCCTGTGGATTCTCCGAAGTATACAGTGGTAAACATTGGTATTTCAAATTAAATGATCACTCAGTCATGTGGTTTTGTTTCAGACTACAGAAATTTTTAGTTGGAGAATGGCAAATAAATATCCAATTCAAATATGTGAAACTTTCAGGATTCATAAACATTTTCATAAGTACCTGGAAGTTTATTTGAGCACTGAAAAATAAGATTTGATCCTACACTCATTCAGGTGTAAGAGAATGTGATAATTAAACTGTGATCTCAGATGTAGCTACAAAATTAATTCAATATTTATTCATAAATATATTTGCAAATCTGTGTTCACTTTTCTAGTTGCAATTGTCCTAAAATTGTTTTTAAGGGAAAACTGAAGGTGAGTAATGGAGGTGGTTTTGAGGAAAGCAAATCAAAAGTCAAAGTACAAGATAGCATAGCCTCTCTTTTTAGGAAAGCCTACAAAAACACTTTTGGCAGGGAACAACACTGATGTTTAGGTAATGAGATTGCATTAAAGTTAAGACACCCTGAAGGACCTCCAATTAATTTGTGTTTTTATTGACACATTACAGATTTGTGGTGTTTCTGTCATTGGCTCTGAATGTGGCTCTGACGGTTTGGCAGATATGATAGGGATCTAATCTGAGATTTAAAACATTGGCAAATTTAATTTGAGAAGCTATCCAAGCATCTAAAAGGAATTGAAAACAAGGTCACAACAAACATGATTTAACTGGTAAATGGCCTGTAGTTATCTGAACAAAATATAGGTTTTCTCTGTAGCCTACCTCCATGTAAAAGACAACTTTCAGCAGTGTGTATGGAATGCATAGGCATATGCCACAATGAAAAGCAGATTGTGTCCACTCCTGTCAGTGAAAAGCTCTCCTCCCTTCTGGATCTTTCCCTCATTGCCTCACCCCACCCAGAGTCTTGCCCTGCTTTGGGAAAATGAGACAGGAAATGAGGGTTTGGATAAGTGGAGAGCAGCGTGAGATGTACACTCAGATACATAGTCATCCCCTTCAGGTTTGTCTGTACTCTACTTGTCTAAGCCAGTGGTTCCCCCCCTTTCCTCTGCCATGGTACACCTTGATAGCTTTAATTATACTGAGGCACACCACCATATAGTCTTCAAATGAACTCATGAATATTCATGAGCCAATCCAGAGCTCTGAATAGCTTTAAAAAACAATTTATGGCACACCTGCTCAGGCATGAGGGTGCACCTGTGTGCCATGGCACACTGGTTGGAAAACACAGGTCTAAGCCATGCTTCACACTACTACCTAAAACTCATGAAGGGACTTCCCAAGTTTATCCTCTGCATACCACCAAACTATATATGCAGTACAGTCACAGCCCTCTATGCATTCTGTGTTAACAGAGGGATGCAGTTTAAAGAGGGTGGTAAAGATTACATGGAACTTCACTTAGTCTAAGAACCAGAGTGCAGTTGAATTTTTATGAAAGAAACAAAGATTTGTGGCAAAGGAACACTGTAGTCCACAATTGTCTCAAAAGTGCTGCCCAATGTGATGAGATAAAGTTAAGCAAACACAATGGAAAGACTTGGGTGCTTTCATTATAATGGAAAAGCCATCAGCCATTTATTTATTTGTTTAAACTCATAGGCTATGTCTACATTAGGAAAATTTCCAAAGGGATAGCTGGGTTAGTCTAGTCCAGCAAAAAAACAAAACAAAACAAGGAGTCATGTGGCACTTAAAGACTAACAGATTTATTTTTCACATGAGCTTTCATGGGAGAGTTGGTTCAAGTTTATTAATGTGAACTAATAAGCTTGAGTTTAGTTTGAACTAAACTCAAACTTATTGATTCAAATTAACAAAGTGGACTAATTCGACTTACCATTAAGTGAAATTAGTCCACTTTATTAATTTAAACTAACTGCCCTTAATTAGCAATTATTAAATTTGAACTAAGGATTAAGCCTAGCCTACACCATCCTTAGTTCAAACTAAGGACTAAGCTAAGGACTTAGTTCAAACAAACTGGCAGTTCTTACTAATTGAAACTAAGTCTTCATTAGTTCGAATTAAGTAATTCCTTAATTCGAACTAATGAAAGCCTAGTGTAGACAGGTACTAAGCTAGTTAGAATTAAGCCTCCTTAATTCAGACTAACTTGCAAGTGTAGACATACCCATAGGGACTGATCTCCAGCTAATATAGATCACTGCTGACCAGTGGAGCTACTCTGATTTATGTTATCTGGCCTGTAGAATTGCATATTCCCACTATCGTTTAAAAAAGCCATACTAAAAGAAAAAAATTTTTTTCCTGAATCTCATTTTGATAAAATATTTTATTTTAATTGGAAACATGCAAAGGGATTAATTACATAAGGTGTCGCCTATGAATTTCAGTATGTATAACTGACATTGTACAGTAGGTTAGGCAAATGATGCACCATCTGTACAAAAGTTATATTGGGTGGCAAAATACAAAGCAATGTAATGGGTGCAGAGTACATCAAAAAATGTGCTATTGTTTTGAAGCAGAGGCTACTGCTTTTTCATGGGATTGATTTTTGTAAGATTTTAATGGTCACCCAAAAAAAATCTGTGACAAAGGGAGATTTATAAGGTTGTTGGCATCCTTAGTTAAAAAAAAAAAAAGTACAATATTTCTTTCATGTTGGATAGCACGATGTTTCTATTAGCCATATTTCCATACATTTAATAACTTAAATCTTAGATCCAAACCTAGAAGTCCTTCAACAGTTGTTGTTCAATTCTTACTCAAGCAAAATTCCCATGAGGTAGAAAGCAAGAGTCCTTACAGATGGTTCTATTCATTTTATCCTCATTCATGTACTGATAATTCATGTAAAGACAATGGGAGAGTTAGCTGGAAAGTAATCCCACTCCTACACCTTACACCATGGGAAATTTCAGGTTTTCAGGAAAAATATAAAAAACTGAAACATTTCAGCCAAAAATCCCAATAGTTTTTATTCAAAATGGTGTCTCAGGCCCTCATGGAAATTGTAGTTCAGATGCTTTATTCACCTGTTCTTTTGGGGGTGGGGGCAGCCCTGTGGCCAGACTATATTTCCCATCATGCACTGCATCATGTCTCCCCCAGAAGACTGTAGTCATCATAGCTATTCCTAGCCATGGTGCATCATGGGACACATAGTGAAGCCAAGCCATTCGGTTCATGAGGAAAGGGAGTGTAAGGCACCTACAGTACAATTCCCCAGTCAATTGCACAGGTCTAGTTGAGGAGGTACTTGTACTGAAGTGACTGTGCAAATCAGCTCACCCCCACCTCTCTACCAGACAGCCTGTGTCTAAAGGGAGGAATTCTGACTCAGCCAGGACACCCAGTGAAATTAAGGTGAGATGTAGCTGGATAAACGGAGTAGAATCTGGCCCAAAATAGGTATTAAAATAGTTCTTCATATCTTAATGGATTGTGAGATTTCATTTGTTACTGTTCATAAAGTGCTCACTGTTTACAGTGTATTTTCATAAAATATCTTGAATCCCTATTTCTAGATTCTACGATGTTTTAAAGTAGCTCAACTTATTTCCAGTGAATTTGTTTAGATTTTAATTCACCTTTGTTTCCTCTCTCATTCTTTCTCTGGTGCTTTTTTCCCTCTTATATTGTTAAGTAAACTTCTTTTTATAACCTAGTGCTTTAAAAGCTCACCTAGACCCACAATAATTCATTGCTTGCTTCCTCAGGAAATAATGAGAACAAAGTTGACTGGTGTCCATAATGATAGTATGCAGTGAATTCTTTGGGTAACAGTAACAAACAGTCCAATGAAACATTCTTTTCCATCAATGAAGTTATTGCACTGCTTACACTTAGTACTGTCCTAATCCTATTGTGACTGGACTGTTAGAATGGTATTGTTTGAAAACATTTGTAGGTAGTTCATACTGATTAACTTTGTAGAAATAAAATTGAGGCGCATAATGTTAAATTTCCATATGTTGTTCTTATGAGGTGTAGATGGTACTTTCTACAAGAAATACCCTTAATAGGAATATATTTGTATGTGTTCTTCAATAAAAGATGCTTGATTTATTTTGATTCAGTAATAGTTGTTTTTCTTTGGTGCAAAACTGCCATAAAAGTGGACTGATTTATTTTTGCTTTTTCAACCTCCTGCATACTTTCTTCAGTACTGAACACTTTGCCTGCTTTGATGGAAAAGCAAACAAATTATTTCAGCGAATCAAGCCAAACCAAATGTGGTTGGCATGTATGTAAGTACATGTAAGGGACTCCCACAATAGCTGTTTGCTATAGGCGATGTTTTATAGCCTTAATTATATCACCACTGGAAAATCAGTGGCTGTGTATCTAAAAGCATTTGCACACATTATGTTGTTTTTTACCCTGAGGAATAATATGGCAAATAATTACATCTGAAAACTAAAATACTGAGATTTATGTCATGCCAATGTGTTTGTTGTAAAATTGACTTCTAACCAGCAATCCAATATCTAGTTAAAGGCTCTGATCAGGCAGGGTTATAATGTCAATGAATGCTGCATTTGTTAAGAGCTGCAAGTATTTTTAAACTCTACCACTCAAGGGTACTGAACAAATTGTTAATGGGAAGGGAAATAAGCTACTGATAATTATATATATTGTAGTGGAGTAATTCAGTAATTGCCACTTGTACTGAAACTGAGCAATGGAAAATGTAAGAAGAAAATATCTCTAATAGTACACTAGAGTGTGGTTTCCTATGTGGCCTAGTAAGAACCCCATTGTTCTGCCATTTAAAATGACACTTGATGAAGCAGGGAAGAATACAGGGAGGAGGGCAGTATTTGCACAGAATTGGATAAAATGACTTTGTCTTGTACATATATAATATCTGTTGGTCAGATCCGGAAGGCTGTGTACACAGATTATGTCACCCTTAAATGTGTTGAGTAGAAATTACTTTTTATGTCTAGTCAATTCCCTATGCAAAAGTCCTGAGGATTAAACAAATATGGTATATTGAAATATAATCTCTTTCTCTGTCTTGTCATATGGTGTACTCTCATGGTAAGAGTGGAAGCTAACTAGGCATGTCCTGGGAGAGACCTAGTTCTCAGCCAATCATGACATAGTGTGTATATATATATCAAATTCCATTCTTCAGCTCATGCTGAGAGACGGAGAGAGATGATGCCTTTTGGGCTCAATCCTGCTTCCACCGATATGGATGTTAAATGGGATCAGGCCCTGGTTCAAGCAAGGGGGAAATCAGCATTTTTAGCATATTTCCTTTTGGTATAACTTTTATTTAGGAATACAGTACCTGCTTTTGCTTCTTTATACCTCAATTTAACTTTCTCAGCAGAACAGGAAAAACAATCCAACCTCAGGGGAGGGGATGGAGCTGACACACACTGGGGACAGGTCTATATTATGTAAGCTGTGCCACTGCAGCAGCTTGGAGGTATTCTAAGCTGATAGCAGCGAGCTCTCCCATTAGCTTAGTTACTCCACCTCTGTGAGAGGAGGTAGTTATGTCAGCCAGGGAAACTGTCCTGCTGCAATGTCTAAATGGGGGTTAAGGTTGGTAGAACTATATTGCTCAGAGGTGTGGATTGTGACATAATTATACTAAAGTATGTGTTTAGTGTAGCCAGGCCTGGTTGTCTTGGTGTACACTGGTTTTGTTTGTGGAAGGTCACAGGTGCTGCAGCTGTCAGATAGTATAGGAAGTCAAATTTGCTTCTTGTTACAGAACACTTTTTGACAAATGTTAGCTGGTAAGATTAGCTTCCATTGTGTTGGCCTCAGATTGTATTACACCAGTATAAAACCACAAAGCAATCAATTTATGATATTTGTTTAATATTTTATTTTAATGAGATTTGTTTCTTGCAGTATTTGGAAGATTGCTTAACGATGGCAGGGAATTCCCAAATGAACCACTGGAAAATCACAAGGTAAGAAACCTAATTCAGCCTCCTTGGTATCACTATAAAATCTTAAGAGTTCTGCAGACTCCATTGAAAGGATGAAGATTAAATGTAAAGCCCTTTTTCCCCCTTCCACTGCTTGATCAGGATAGTTGTCATGTCTGAACCTTAACCATGAGATAGAAACTGCCTCTGTGCATTGTAATTTTTCTATTATTTGGCATAAACCATTGTTAATATATCAGGAAGACAACAGAGATGGATTGGCTTTATGAAATGTTTATAATACCAATTGCAGAGAAATGGCCATTCGATTTGCATATACAAAAGTATACAGTGCGTCTGTGAAAGTTAGTCACAAATGGTTAGCTCAAAAATCAAAGCAATTTCTACTGCAATGTTTTGAACTACTGTGTGTATTAGTACTTCCATCAGCATTAGCGTGGAGATAAATGTAACTTCTTGGTCCTTCAGTTACAAGAGAAGAAAGGATATGTTGTAGGAGGAAATTAATAGAATGAGAGAAGAAGCTCATTCTCTGGTTCTCTGCTAAAGGACTTGGTGTCTGGTGTTTCTGTACTCACACTAAACTTGCCATTTTAAGTTACTGGGCCCAGATAACACACAAATTTAATTTATCTTTTAATCTATTACATATATAGGTGCTCCTGGTGAATGGATTTTTGGTAAGTAACCACTGCAAGGATAGAGGAGTTGTCAAATGAATACAAATAGGAGCATGTCCTAGTGAGGAGGGCTTTTTGTTAGGTTTCACAGAGTTGGGTAACAAAAGCCCAAGGCTAAGTAGAAAACATGGAGGCCTGAGGGAAGATTTGAGTCTGAGGGGGAGTTATAGAAGGGGTAAGGGGGGAAAAAAGAGACTATATCAGGGAAATTAAATCAGTATCTTAGATGTCTGTATACTAATGTGACAAGTATAGGAAATAAGCATGAAGAGCTTCAAATGCTCATTAATAAATACAATTATGAACTAATTGGTATTACAGACTTGGTGAAATAATACGTTTGACTGGAATATTGATATCAGAGGGTACCTCTTGCTCAGGAAGGATAGGCAAGGAAAAAAGTGAGGGTGTATTCCCTTATGTAAAAGATCTATATACTTTACTGAGGTTGAAATGGAAACAGGAGATAGACTTGCTGATGTCTGTGAGTAAGGATGAAAAGAGTAAAAACAGGGGTGATATCATCATAGGGATCTAACTATCTAAGCAGAAAAAAAAGAGGTGAATAAGGCTTTGTTTTAAACAGCTAACAAAATCATCCAAAGTACAAGAGTTGCTGATGATGGGAGATTTCAGCAATGCAGACATCTGTCAGGAAAATAACACAGCAGCGCATAGATTATCCAACGAGTTCTTGCAATGTACTAGAGACACTGTCTTCACTCAGCTGTGTTGACTGGCAATGCTCTCCCTTCTACACAGCTTTACTCTGCTTGGAGGGGTGGAGTTACTGCATTGATGGGAAAGTCTTTCCAGAACTGACTGACTGGGTCTACAGTGACTGCTCAGTTGATTCTCCTGTGTTGATCCATGGGAACTGATGCAGACTTTTTAGTGTAGATGTGGCTGCTGTCTTGCATATCTTCTCATAAACAAACTAGAGAAATACAACCTAGGGAGAGCTATTATGAAGTGAGTGCATAACTACATTTCCAAGTTATAAAGTAGTTAACTCAGCCAAACTGGATTACGCATAATGAATTGGGTCCTGCAGGGATCAGTTCTTGGTCTGATTCTGTTCAATATCACAGGGTACATCTACACTGGAGCCTTCAGCTGACTTAAGGAAGCTCAAGCTGACCTATAGACCCCCACAGCTACACTGTGCTTTTATTAAGTCAACTTTCTCACTTCCTTAAGTCAACTTAATAACACCACCTTTTAAAGTAGACTTAACGCTTAAGTCAACCTTATCATGCAGACTTGAGCCACTGTAAATGGGGATTAGTCCTTAAGTCTATTTAATTGGCCTTCAGGCCCCCTCCCAGAGTTCCCGGCCACCAGGAAGGATTGACCTTGCACTTGCCAGTGTGGACATGGGCAGTTGACAGGCATTTCCTATGTGGACTCTCTAAGTCAACTTAACAGGGTTGACTTTAAGTCGACATAAAGTAGACCTTGTTAAGTTGTCTTTACGGAGCCTTCCATGTAGGCATACTCATTGAGAGCACACCTCTAACGTTTGCAGATGATACCAAGCTGGGAGGGGCTGCAAGTGCTTCATAAAATATGATTATAATTAAAGTGATCTAGTCAAATGGGAGAAATTGTGTGAATTAAATTGGATGAAATAGAATAAATTCAAATGCAAAGTATTCCACTTAGGAAGGAACAGTCAGTTGCACAGATGCAAAATGGGAAATGACTCTCTAGGAAAGAATACTGCAGAAAGGGATCAGTGGATCACAAGTGAAATATGAGTCAACAGTGAAACACTACTGCAGAAAAAGCTATCACCATTCTGGGATGCATTAACAGGAGTGTTGTAAGCAAGGCATGAGAAGTAATGCTACCACAGTGCTCCATGCTGATTAGGCCTTAACTGCAGCATTGTGTCCAGTTCTGCACACTGTATTTCAGGAAAGATGTGGACAAATTGAAGAAAATCCAGAGATGATCAACAAAAATGAGTGAAGGTCTGGAAAACATGACCTATAAGGGAAGATTAAAACAAAACAAAATGGGTTTGTTTAGTTTGGAAAAGAAAAGACTGAAGAGGGACATGGTAACATTTTCCAAATATATAAAAGGTTGTTATGAAGATGGTAGAAAATTGTTCTCCTTATCCTCTGAGGATAGGACAGGAAGCAATGGGTTTAAATTGGAACAAAGGTGATTTAGGATGGATGTTAGGAAAACTTCCCAGCTGTTAGGATACTTAAGCAGTGGAGGATTGTTGTAGAATCTCCATCATGGGAGATTTGTTAGAGCAGGTTAAACAAACAACTGTCAGGCGTGATAGATGTTAGATAATGTTGGGTTTTGGCATAAATTCTGAGGACTGAACTAGATGGCCTTACAAGGTCCTTTCCAAGTCTATGATACTAAGATTCTATTATGATTGAAGAAGTGAATTTAGAGGCCCAAGGAAGAATACTGAATTTGAATAATTCTATTCAATTTCTCTGTTTTCTATAAACCTGTTCTGTGCCTTTCCTTCTCACTGCAAGTTACAGTGAGACTGTATAGGTCTTTTCAAGCCTGGGGAAGCAGCTGACATCTGTAAAACCTGGCGGCAGCCTGGGTGGTAATGGAATAATGTCTTCAAAATCCCATATATAAAAAATAAAGACAGATGACTGTCCTACTAGAAATCACCCTACAAATATGTTAGTCTACCATGGTAATATTACTTTACCAAAATTGTCTAGCCAGCACTAATCATCTAACTTGGAAGATACTGTAGTTTGTTCTACAGCAAACATCCCCAATGGCTCTGATCTCCTCTCAGTTGTGCGAACTTAAGGGGTGATGTATTCATGTTAGAATGGTGTCCTAAAAATATGAACTATAAATGGGACATGTACTTACATTTGTAAACATTGTTGGGAGAAGCTGAGTAATGAACTCACTTGTCAAGACATGCCTGCTCTGCAGCTGAGTTGAGGGGAAGGGAGTCCAGCATTGCAAATGCATAGTGGTGTGTGTTTAGGTTGCAGGAGGGTCTTTGAAGAACTTGGAAGCCAAGAGGGCAATTTTAATTTCTGTTCTGAAATGCAATAGAAAAGAAGCAGGTGGAGAGGTGATATGATAATTACATATTCCTGCAGATCACGTGGTTAAATACTTAGTGGAGCCAAGAGTAATTGCTATGTAAATGACACTGATTTTAAAGATGAGAGATAATCCTTTATTTACTTTGCATAATCCTAGCTATTATCATATAATTAAACTGCCACCACCTGATATTTACTGTGCAATCAAATGACAAGAGTTACTATGAAATGTGCTTAAGTGGGGGAGGAACATGACATCCATAGTCTGTAGCTTCAAACATTGCCAAACTAACACTTACAGGACAGTGTAATCAGGTGAAATGGAATGTCTCTGGTTCAAGAATATTTTCAGAATGCTCTAGATATAAACAACAAACTTCATCAATATTTTTGACCAGTGTCTAATTTAGAGTAAGATCTTGAAATCCTCTTGATTTGGCTTTTACTCTCTCCAGGTAAATGAAATATAATAGCTAAGTTGTAAAGGCACATGTTTTATCCTTCACTAAGCATGCACAGTTCTGAGTTCTCTCCTTTGACTAGCACATGTAACACTTACTCCAAGTCCTTTGCCTGGATAAAACACACTGCTTATGTAACCTGCTAGGGTGGGCTCAAATTCATTCAATTGCCCCTCTCCAGTGCCTCACAGAGAGAACCCCTGATGAAAGCAACTGGAGAGCCAGGATCCAGTCTATTCAGGGCTCACAGTAAAGACTGCTCAGAGTTCCCATCCCTCATTAAACTACCACTCAGCATAAACATACAATGAACTTTATTAACTAGCTAAACACACCTTATCCTAAAGAACCATAATACATTTAAACAAAACAGTAAGAAACCCAAGAGTCCCAAAGTTCAGGTGGAGTCACCCTTATCTCAATTGCAGTCATTTAAGTCCTTGGGGCTTGAATGCAGAACGAAAGCAATCCTCATCCTCTCTAGCTGCAGGAATCTTCAGGCAGATGCCATGCAGTCCTTTCTTCCTCCTGTGCAGCCAGCACCATGCAATCAGGTCACTGGCCATCCAGCTCTCAGTTCCACTGCAGACAACTCCCCCGCAAAGCAGTTGAAAGCTGGGAGAAAACATCCTGCAGTCCACTCCTGCTCAGCTCCTTTCACTGAGTCCCTTAGCCAATGTCCTCTGCAGCTCTCCGTTTGCTCCTCTCCAAGCTGCTCCTCTCAGGCTTCTCTTTGGGCACGTAACTCCAACACAACAATAAAACTTGTGGGGCATGCTCAGTGTGCTCCCTCACCCTCTTACCAGAAGTTTCTGGTTTCTGGGCTGCAAAATCTGCCCAGCAACATAACCCAGCCATAAGGATCCCTAAAAGAGATTGCACCTATTTAGGCACATGGGTTACACTTCCATTCCAAATACTGTGGTTAGATGGTTATGTATGGTATTTGAAATTCTGCTTTCAGATAAGCCAGTTGCTTAGCACTTAATGGGTGGAATTTGACTTTTGTGGCAGGACATGAAAGCTTTTCACTTTTCTCTCTCTCTAAGACTTTTGGGATTTTTTTTTTTTAGTTCTTTTCTTTTCCTTTCCTCAAACCAAATGTTGCTTTCAAATGCATCTTTATCTGTATTGCCAATAAAATTAATAGCAAAATATACTGTTAATGCTCACATTACAAATTATTATGCAAATCATTACAGTTACACCTGGACCTGCTAAGTATTTGACTATGTAATGTGTAGGAACATGCAATTATATAATCGCCATCATTTTTTCCTTAGACCTTGTTGAAGTCAGCAGGAGTTCACACGGGTTTAGAGAAAGGGCTGGATTTAGGAATAGGTGACCCAGCCAGCGGCCTGGGGTTCTGGCTTTGGAGAGGAACTGGACCTGGGGTGCTGTTTTTATTGTTAGTGACAAAAGTAAAAATAGAATGTTTGAAGTAAAAAGTTTCAGGTATTCAGTATGTGGATTCATTTTTTACTAGCCTATTAGAATGGTCTGGACCTTTGTAGAATTTTCCAGACCTTCTGAGAATTACATTTTCTCAGACTGCCTACAATGTTGTCAGCCTTGTTCTCACTTAAAAATGCCATTGGCCATTGGATCACCATATTGCCATACTTCAGTTCATAAGGGCAGAGGCAAGAAATATGACCTTTTGAAATAAGGTATTTGTGTTAGCATCCTAAGGCTGTCACCTACTGTAACACTCTGGTTATTGATCCACCCAATGTTGGTGCACAGTTCAATTCCTTGATGTTTTTACATTTCAGTTATTCTTAAAATAAAAAAGTTTCTATAATCTTAGAGGAAACAATTTTTATTTGCTTTTATATGGCATGAATAAAGACAGATTTACAGATCCTAGAATGTAAATTTATTGCCTTATATAACAGGGATGAATCATGCATGTAAATTGTGCATCAAAGTCGTGATGAAAAAGGATACAAATGCAATGAAAAATAAAACATTCAAAAGCTTAATAAATTGAGTGGGGTGGGCATCAAACATGCTGTTTGCCTGGGGTACTAGGCCCACTCTGTGCAGAGTTCTGCCTCCACAGAGCTGTTTTCAGTGCTGTTGCTGAGCACAGGCACACAGGGTTCCTGTCCTGAATCCATTGCGCAATGCTCCAAACCCAGAGGAGCAGCCTACTGTGCACCTCCATCTCTTTGCTGCCGTGTTGGCACCATTCTCTCCCAGGCTATCCTGAGCAGGGAGGCAGGTCAGAGGTGGGGTTAGTCCACTTGAACAGCCACTCTATTGCCAGCAGAGGGGCAGGGCAGGGCTGGAGCTGGTGGAAGGCAGGCATTGTGGAATGACACACTATAAGACTGGCCCAGCCCAAGGGGGTAGGGGTTGAGTGGCATTATGGGGTGCTGCCAGCTGGTCGTGGTCTGGGCCAGTGGGGACCCTTTTAGCCTGGGGACTGAGCTACAGCCTCACCCCCTCCAGATCTCCCTGCTGGGGAAGGCCCCCCACACCCCAGTTTTTTTAGTTTGTTTGTTTTTTGAACAAAGAGTAACACCCCTGACTGTTTTCAGGATTAGAGCTTTTCTATTGTAAGCTTCTTATCATGTGTTTGTACAGTAGTTAGTTCAATTATCTTGACTGTCTGCTTCTGAGTGTGACAGCAAAAAAAAAGAGTATTAATAATTACTGCACTGTTAATCACCTTCACTTATTTCCTATGACTGTCCTGCATACGTCAAAGTAGCACTTAAAGGCAACATCACCAAGAAGTTAATAAAAAATCCTTATATGATCAATTATGATGCACAATGTGAGACAAATATAAATTTTTGAAGTGTTTAATTATTAATCTTATTAGCAATTTACTGCCAAGCTTTTATAACCTGAAATATATACCATAGTTTATGACTGGAATGTCCTAATACAACTTGTCAAATAAAGAGTAGTGATGTTGCTGAGGGTGCAGTTCAGTACTCTACGATAGTTTGCAATGAACTAAAGTCCTTGTTCCAAAAACATTAACAACTTGAAACAAGTCAAAGAAAATCTATTACTGAACTGGGCTCTCAGACTCTTGTTTCAATAAATATTTAATGAAAAACTGAGAACTAAAATAAATTATATACATAAACAGAAGCATGTTTGTGTTTTTTGTTTCTTCTTAATTTATAGTAGAGGGTTTCCACTGGGAATATACACCTCAACTTCTTGGTGAGATAGATGTATTTGCATATGCATCAGATACCAAATTACAGCCCCCTCACTGTCAGACATGACTTTCTGGAAAGCACCATGCAGATCCTATATTTTATTTGATCCCATTTTTCAAATGGTTTCTTTGTGAAATGAGAATCCCAGAGAGAAGGTAAACACACTTTTTTGTAAAGATGGAGGAAATAGCTAGTTTCAGAGTAGAAGTGGGATACTAGGAAAACCTGACCTTTGTCTTGGGCCTCTAAAATCAACAAATATAGAAGTAAATAGTCTTGAAAGCTTATTTTTATTTCTTTTCTCCTATTTACTAACTTCAGGCTCAGTCCTTAATCTATTGAAGTTGACAGGAGTATTGCCTTTGACCTTAGTATGCCCAGGGTCAGGCCTCATGCTCAGTCTTAGTGGTGACTTTGGTCTGCAAGAGCCTTTTGACCCATTCCCTCTGCTTTTTATTCATGCACAGCAAACACACATTTTTTTATCAAAACATCTACAATATTTTTATTTTTAGCTATTGCACTACACTATGCTGTTACAAGGAAGTTAAAAACTGAGACCAGATTATAAAATGAATTGATTTTGCTGATTGCATAATATAAGAATATGTAACACTTAGTGATTTCATTACCAATACAGAGTTTACATGATATGGATTCTGATGCCACTGATATTGTGTACATAATTTTATTTTAAAAAGTAGTCTGAATATCTTGAAGGGAGGTAGGTTAGTTTGGTAAATCTTTAAGCATGCTTCAAGTACATTCTACTCAATACCACTCTTATTTAGACAAGTTAAAGATTTTGGCAGAATTTTCTACTGTGTCCAGTCAAGGGTTGGTATGTGACCTGATCCTTTAACTTACACTTCCCTGCATTTATTTTCCTCCCATTCTGTAAGTTCCTCCATCTTCAAAGCATCTGATGAAGTGGGATTTTTCTCTCTCAAAAGCTCATCTATCATGTGATAGATAAATTTGTTAGTCTTTAAGTGCTACAAGACTCCTTGCTTGTTTTGCAAAAAAAACCCAGCATCCACTACTTGTATTAGGGTCACCTACGCTGATGCTAGTCAGGACTACACATGGGACATTCCATTGTACTCCACTGAAGGACTTCATACAAATACTAAATAAGGCTTAGTAAATCTCTGGTCCTCCACACCTTGGCCTCCTTGTTGTACTCTTAAAATATCCTGAAGATTTCATTCACATCTTAAACTAGGGGATGAAATGGTGACTTGTTAAAGAAGTGACAATGCCAGTTCTATATGGTAGAATTTTTCACTGGCCTTCAATGCAGTAATAAGTAATTTGAAATAGCCTTTCTAATCCTCTGATTTCAACTGTTTGAAGAATTCAGACTGTCACCTAATCCTGTCCCCCCAAACACCCTCAGATTTAGTCAGTAAGATTGTTTTCATATGGGACAGACACTTTCAAGAGTTTGAAGAAATAATCCCATTGCAAAGGGAAAGCTGTGTTGTTCTGGGACGGTAGTTTCATAACTGAGAATGAAATCCTCAAGGCCATGTTCAAGACTGAAAATCATTAAGGGAACTTTGCTGGGAACCAAGTCCATGAGGGAATGGGTGCACTTAAGTCTTGTTAGGAATTTGAAAAACTTCCTCTGTTAAAGGATAAATTTTTGGACCCCCAGGGAGTTCACCTGGGCAAATCTTGGGTCCCAGGAGGTTCGTGCCCACCTTCAGATATCTCTATCACTCTGTCGCCCCTATTCGCATAGAAAGGTCACTCCCACAGAGGCAAACACTTAAATTCAAATATAACAGTTTATTTAAAGGGATAAATACATCCCCAACCAAGATTGAACACAGGTAGGTATAACACAGGTAAGTATGGCACAAACCAAATACAACAAGGTTCCCCTCTTAAAAACCCCTCCTGGATCCTAGGGATCCTGTGCTCCCAGTAACTGGTTCTGAACAGAATAAATCCCCAGGCCCAAACCAAACCAGCCAACACAGAGAACTTTCCCTTTCTCCCTGGGTACCCTCCAGACCTTCTGGGTGCTTGCACCTCAATCACCCCTATTTACTATTTTTCTTCAGCTGGATTATGCCGCTGGCCCGACACCCACGCTGTCGATCCCTCGGGGTCCTTGATCTCTGGGTCCCAGCTTGGCACGTCTGCTTCGAGGCTCTGGTGCCTCAGGGTCCTCTGATTACAGTCTCGCGCCCCTTTAACAAAGTCCAATTAAGCAGGGCAGCTTCCTCACTAAGACCTGGCCTCTGCTTACTTCGGGGACTTCCTGAAGTGGGTCCTCTTCAGCCTTCTACCTGGGAGCTGGTGTCCAAGTCTCCGAACCCCAGGGATCAGAGGCTTGGGCAGGCTTCAGTCCTCAGCTCCTCATGGAGGCTGCTCTTCAATCCTCCAATCCTGCCGAATTCCAACCCTCGAAGCCCCGAGCCCGGGCGGGAAGACCCCTTAAATTCGGATCGCCCAGCCAATCAGAGGGGCCGTTGCGCATCCCTTGCCTTCGCGCCCTTTTAGTCACGAGGTACCCGAAAGGTCGAGAGAATTCTCTCCCTCGTTAGCCGGCAGCTCAGGGAGGTTCCAGCCTGCTTGTCCCCTCAGGCCAGAGCTGTTGCTAGGCAGAGCTGAACTCTTGGCAGGCTGCCAGGGTCCTCTGGTGGTTATTTAGAGTAACCCCTATCACAAACCACAAATCCATAACATACGCAAACTTCCTAACCCATTCAGCCTCTGCTAGGGAGGCACTGTACAATAATTTAACAGCGGTCATATACATAATACATTTAACATAACCCTTCTGATCCATCATACAAAAAGTATTCCTATGACCAAGCATGTAAGTCTTATCCTTTCTCAATAACTGGGGTAACCTCCCATAACCGAACAGCTTGACAACCAGGTAAGTATTACTATGAGAATTTTCCCATCACTTCTTTTGTATTTTATCTTGATATATTATCTCCACACATTCTGATGTGTGTGGAAAAAACAGTGCAAGAACTTTTCTTATTGGGATGTTTGCTGCAGCTAGTGGTGCACTTAGAATTATTTATGGAAACCTAAACAATGGTTTAGGAAGTGAAGGAATAATCAAACTTAAACTTCTTAGGTAAAAGCAAAACTTTCATCCCCTAAAATGCACAGCACAGCAGGCATAGCTGCTTAAACCTCTAGGACAGGGGTCTCAAACACACAGCCAGTGGACTGAATGTGGCCCCTAAAGCTATTTCCTGTGGCCCGCAATGACACTATTGTCATCAGTATTTGCAATATTGCTGCATGAAAAGGTTTCAGTGGTGCAGCCCTTGGGCTAATGTACTAGTCCTCATGTGGCCCTCATGGTGACTTGAGTTTGAGACCCTGGCTCTATGATGATAGAGGATAATGTAACTGGCTTGAGGTAGGTGTGAAGTATTCTCATGTATTCAGCAGAAGGTTGCATCTCTCTGTGAATTTACAATTACAGTTTCCTAAGCAGTTACTTGTCTTCATTCACTTATATGGTAGCATAAATGGGACCAAAGTCTACCTCCTAGAGGTTACCATTTTTGACAATCACCCCATTTCCAAGTGGAGGACACCTGGCATGGAAAAAAGGGGCAGAGTTACTTTTCAGTCCTTTTCAACAGTGAGGGATTTATACACCCTTCCACACCGCACCACCTTCGGATTCAGGACTGGGGCATTGTCCTGCAGCCTTTGCACCCCCCCCCCATTTCTTTAAAAAAAAACAAACAAAAAAAAACAAACAAAAAAAAAAAAAACCTGGTTTTTATGACTCTTCCCAGCCTTTTGAAGTGTCTGCAAGCTGTAAGGTTTCAAGAATAGGCACCAAAGCATGATTGTCAGTTACGAATTTGAGGTCATGTATACTATGTAGCCACTGTTCTAGTACATGCTCCATCACTAAAACAAGTGTCTCCCCTGAAATAATGTAAAGCAGCCACAGTCTCTTTCTTTAATGTATTAATTTTCAGGAGCTCACATAGCTCCTTCATCAGTTTTGGTATTATGTTGGTCCTCTGATTGATTAAGATTTTTGTGGGTACCCTGACCTGAGCAAATAGCTCTGGGCTGATGTGAGTGGCTGTAGTGGCTCAATGGAGAAGACCTCAGGGTACTGGGTTGCATACTGCAGCATCACCAGGATGGACTGGTACTTGATTGTCTTCTTCTCTGGCAATCCTACCACATCAATGCTAATTCCTTCAAATGGGTTCTGGGAGGAGGATGAGCAGGCCTTGCAGGATTTTATAGGCCTGGTCAGTTAGCACTTGAGGCATGAAGTTCACTAGTCCTTGGCTTCACAGTGTCCCCATCTAGTAAAACGTAAGGGTGACCCTGACAAAGATCTTCTTTTGCTCTAAGTGCCCCTTCCTTGGGTAGTATTTGTGCTAGCTGCAGCACAAGTCATCAGATTCCTTTGGGGCTAGGAGGTGGTGCTGTATTTGGGCATCTTCAGACATTCTGTGAAGCCTCTTCTCCCTTAACTCAAAATGGTGTCATGGTTTCAGCAACCATGAGTCAACCACTTCCCTGTTCATACTTACAAGCTGCTCATATGCCTGGCTCAGCATCCTGTCCTCCTCTTATACACTTATAAGATCTACACTGGCTGTCAGCAAGTCCCTGTCATGAGGTCAGGAGGGTCTTCTGCCTCCTTAGTGGTAATTCCTGTTGAGAGATGCCCTCCCTGACTTCAGTTAGGTTTCCCAACCCTGGGGACTTAGGAGTTCTTTCCCGGGGGTCTTCTTTCCCCCAGAGGGTCATTATCCCAGGATTTCATAATCTCCTTAAAACCTTCCTTTCGGTATTGAGCTGCCAGTTCCTGGCTGAGCTATTGTTGTCTAGCTACTTCATGGTGGTGACAAACAGTCATATAATGGTACAGTTGGGTTTGCAGCATCTGCTGGTGAGTTGCTTTTTGTTGCTGGCTGTCCACCAGCTATTTCAGCAATTTGTCAAGCTCAATGTTTCTTTTTCTATGTCTGTTTTGTGTGCTCTCTCTCTCTATTTCATGCACTTACAAGAGTTTATATGCAAAACTTTGAACAATATGGACCAAATCCTGCTTTCAATGAAGCCAGTAAGAGAATTGCTATTTACCTGAGTGGAACTGGGATTTTGTCCCTGTGTTACTTTAAAAAAAGAATCAGATGAGTGTCTTCTGCTTAGCTGTTCTCAGATTAATTGAAATACAAGATGGAAAGTATAAAGTATATTCATTCTTTCTTTGCATCCTTGCTTCTTGGAGAGGTAGAGTAGGTTTTTTTGTTTAGAGTTTATTGTTCAGGTAACATAGTTGCTGCCTATGCTAAGGGGAGAGAAAAGAGGAAAAGACTGAACTTTTATGATATGACATTCCTTGTAAAATATCGTACATTATACTAAGTGTGAAATTGTCTTTTTTTAATTCCAAAGGAGTAACTCAGAAGAGAATCAATTTTAATTCATTTTAAATATCATTTTTGAGTATCTGCTTGAGCAGCTTTGAAAGAATTCTCTCAAGGCCAGGTAAACAAGATACAATTTACACAAATGGATACGTATCTAATGGGCCTGAATCCTAACTACTTATTCAGGCAGAAGTCCTATTCCATTCAGTAGCCTAAATGGAAAAATGTAGCATCAAGTGCAATATGCTAAAACCACCTCCAAATGTATATTTACCAACAGGCCGAAGAAGGCCAACAAACCATTTTTTAGGTAAATGCCCCTGAAAGTTTCTCCTTTTTTCCTTCCCTATGGCATTTCAGTTTAAGTGGAATTTTGCCATGGAATTCAGTGTGATCTGGATTTCACCCACTGAGTAAAATAAGAGTAGAGTCAGGTCTTTAAAGACAAACAGAAATTGAGGCAGAAGGGAGTTTAAGTAGCATAAGAGTATAAGTATTAGTAAAAGCACATTCATTAAATGCAGAGATGACCCATTTTAGGAAAAAATTGATAAATATTTGTCACATTTGAAATTTCGTCTTACAGTTAGTACATGTGTGGAACACCCCTTAAAGTCAATGAAGATTCTATAAGCAGCAGCTCCACTATTGGGCTTTAAGTTTATGAAGAAAACTAAAAAGCCTAAAAACTTGGGGAGAAATACTGGCCCAACTGAAATTCAGGGCAAACTCCACTGACTTCAGTGGACCCAGAATTAACTCAGAAACTTACCCAGGTTAAGTGTGATGCTTAGTTCTGAACTTGCCCTGGTGTAAAAAAGAAAAATAAGGTAAAAGGAGCATGTGTTAAAGATGGCGAGGCATATTTATGAGTTGACTTTATCTGGCAGGTGCCAGAGGTAATTTTAGTTAATGTAATCTCTTTGCATTCTTCTTTCTTCCGAACCTTTTCTATAACTAACACTGCTCAGCTGCCAGTTTTATTCTTCTCAAGCTCATTAGTTGTGGAAAGTTCTGGTCACTGGCTCTGTTCTGCTTTCTCAGCCCATGTGACAGCAGAGTTTACTTGAACTTCATTGTTGATTTCCTCTAGCAATTTTAAAGTATTTTTTTGAAAAGGCAACAAGGTGCATTTAAAAAGTTGCCATAGGAATGCTTATTAGCAGCTTTAGTGCATTTTTAAGATGACATTCCTCACACTAAAACAGTAATATTTCTTTTCTTTTTGTTTTGTTTCCAATGAAGAAAAAGTATGTTCTTGTTATTAATATTACTACTCTTTAAGAACATGAGAATGTCCATAATGGGTCAGACCAATGATCCATCTAATCTGGTTTCTGACAGTGGACATTGCCAAATCCTTCAGAGGCAATGAACAGAAGAGGGACATTTCAAGTGATGCGTCTCCTGTTGTCCAGTGTCAGATTCTAGAAGTTGAGGGACACAGAGCATGGATCACTCACCACCTTAACTAAGTCATCAAGGGAGTGATCCTCTATGAACTTACTAAATTCTTTTTTTGAGCTCAGTTATGCTTCTGTCCTTCATACATCCCATTTCAACAAGTTCCACAGGTTGACTATGCAATGTGTGAAGTCCTTCCTTTTGTTTGTTTTTAATCCCACTGAATATTAGTTTCATTGGGTGATTCCTGGTTCTTGTGTTATGTGAAGGTGTTAAATAACACATCCTTGTTCAGTTTCTCCATACCATTAATGATTTCATAGATGTGTGTCATATCTCCCTTAGTTATCTCTGATGTAGAACTGTTCCAGTGTCTTTAAATCTCTCCTCATGTGATCTGTTGGCTGATATTATAGTCTGATTACTATACTCTTATTGTTCAAGCATGGAATTTCTAGCCATGGAGATCTGATAGTATACTTTTATTCATTAAGATTTTTCATTATATTTGACTCTGCTTCTTTCTCTATCAGAGTGATCTACTTTCATTCTTATTTTACCTTGCCTCATTGATTATCCTTATTCCACCAAGTTTCCCTAATGCTCAAAATATCAACAGCCTCATTCAAAGCCAGACCTTTAGTTCACCCATCTTATATTTAGATTTCTAGCATTTGTATGTAAGCACTTATACATCTTGTCAATATTCAATTGCTTGGCTTTATGAATTATATTTAAACAGAACTTTTACATTTGCTATTCCTTGCTAGCTCTTACTGTCCTTTTCCAACCTCTTTCCTATCTTCTCTACTCAGATACAGAGATTTCCCTTTAATAAACTCACCTTTTAGGCATGGTTTTGCCCAAATCATGTGCTCCTCTGTACCTGTTGGCTTTCCTTCAAACATTCTAATTCTTGTTTGGTTTAGTTGGAGCCCATCTTCCTCTATATTATGCTGTTTTTTCCCAAAAGTTTTCCCAGTTCCTATACAACTAAAAGCCTTCTCCCTACATCATCATCTTAATGAAGTGAGACCCTGCAGGTTCTGCCTATCTTTCTGGTCTTGCATGTTGTATTGGAAGCATTTTGGAGAGTGCTGCCATGGAAGTTCCGGACTTTAACTTCTTATCTTGTAGCCTTAATTTGGCCACCTTCGTATCACTGTAGTGCCTAAGAGCCCTATTCAAAGACAGATTCCAATATACTAGGTGCTGTACAAATACAGAAGAAAAATTACACAAAAGAGCCTGCAGAGTACAAGAGAAAACAGATGGCTACACAATGACAGGGGAGGACAAGTAGGCAATATTGGTCACCCTGATAAATAACATCCTCAGCACTTTAGCAGCCTAACTGATATCAGTTCCTTTTTGTCTATCTGACAGAAGAGATATCTTAGTTCCATCACAGTTGTCCCCCACACCACTCCAGCGGTGCTCTGCCCCCCCCCCCCGCCCCGCTGCTCCTCTTCCATGCTGCTCCTCAGGTGACCTCCCCCTGCAAATGCAGGGGCAACTGACCTCCATGCCAGTCCTGGCGAATCTCCCTGCTTCCAGGGCCTCACTTCTGGACACCCCCACTGCTCCTGGGGCCCCACTCTTGAGCCCCTTGCCACTCAAGCACTGCTGCTGACTGCTCCCTGCCCCCTCCATCCAGCCTCCCTACTGCTCCTGGGGCACCTGGCCTCTGCACCACTCCCAGTCACCACTTCCAGGGTGCCACTCCTACCCCCTCCCCTCCTGGTCTCTCTACCATTCCAGCACTGCTCTAGGGCCCTTCTTTCCACTCCCAGGGAGCTTCCCCACTCAACCATCATGCTGCTCTGGCACTTCCCCAGTCCCCCTAGCCCCACCACCACTGCCGTAGGGACCGTGCTCAGTCTCCCATCACTCTTCTCAGCCCCCCTGGCTTGTCCCCTTGCGCAGCTCACACCCAGCACTTATCTTTGCTGGAGCAGGGAGGGAACACCTAACACGGTTTAGATTTCCCACCCTGTTCCACCCTAGCCTATGTGCCTGGGAGCACAGCAGAGTGGGAGATTTAAATGGGACCACCAGCCCCAGCAAGGCTGAGGACACCATTTGGCACATCCAAGGCGTGTGACCTGTATGCCTACTGATAGTGAAGCCTCTATGCTAACATTTCATCTGGCATCCACTGAAGTCCGTGGTAAAGCCGCCATAGACTTTAGAGAGACAAGAACTAGTTGGAAGTGTTAGATACCGTATAGAACCACAGTGTAGGTTAGTGTTTTCTTTGTTAAAAAAGTCCCTCACCCATTGTTTCCTCAATCCAGTTAGCTATGTTATGTATGACTTTTCATATAAGATCTGAATCCTATGCCTTTAAGCAGAGACTGCCTAATGTGACCATAAGAGCAAAAATCTATATTTGATAAACATAACAAAATTAGAGGTATAACAGATAGGAAGGAATCGCACAACAAAAAATTAAAAGAATTGCAGATAATGCTAGTGGTCAAACAACTTGAGGCACGTAGATGGCAATGTAGCAGGAAACATGCCCTTGGTTCTGTCATGACCAGTCAATTTGCAATAATGGTTGCTGACTCTTGAGTGCAAGTGCTCCTCCCCCAATTCCACTCCCTTGAATTTCACTGCATTTGAAGATAGAGAGGCTTCAAAGCCCACAAACAAAACTGGGACTGTGAGGAGGTGATAAACACTTGTATAATTCCATGAAACAAGATGCCTTGCCTTGATCTTTAAGAAATATGTTGTTTACAAGAGCTTGAGCGTAGTCTTACAACGCTCTCCCCACCCCAATTTTTTCCCTGCCCCCATCACACAAAAAAGAAAAAGGTTGATACAAAGGAACAAGAGATGAACAGGACTCAGTTATAGGAGTGTGCGTGCTGGCTAAAAGGACATATGGCCTATCTGAAGAAATACTTTGTTTGTTTGAGTATATAGAATCTTAGAAATGTAGGGCAGGAGCGGGCCTTGAGAGGTTCTTTAATCTAACATATTTTGGGATTTGACTGTAATCAGTAAATACTATACATCGTGCTTGTTCCTATTATCTATGCATAGTTTTCTCTCCAAAAAAGGAAATAACTATTTTTAAAGTTCAAAGCTTCCCAAGTACTTTTGAAGTCATGTCAATGTATTCTTAGAGAGGGCTGTAATCAGGGCTACTGTCCCCCAGGAATAAAAGTAAATTATGGAAAACTGGAGTGGTGCTTTCAGCAGGGTTGCTTTCAGTTTTGGTTTGTGATTTGTCATCTTCTGTGTGTGCGCGGAGGGGCTGTGAGTGGGTGGAAAGAGAGGCAGAAAAGAAGCTAGTGCTTTGTAGTGTGAGCATATTTTGCAACACTAATTAACATCAGCCATATCTGAGCTCCAGTAACAGAAACTGAGGCCTTCATGCAGCCAGGTTTACTGTGAATGCAAAATGCCTTCCGAAATCAAAGCTCGCAAAATGCCTTCCGAAATCAAAGCTCATGTTAAGATTAGCAGGCTGACGTACAGGAATATAGCACTGAGCTACCTTAACTGGAGAGCTTTTTGGCTTGAAAATGTAGAATAGTGTTGGATTTACATGTTATGGTTCTGTAACTTCTTAAGGTCATGGGGTTGGACAGGTTTCAGAATCATATTTTATATGCAATTATTTATGACTGAACAACTTTTGTGTTCTTTTCCACTGTCTTTGTTTACTTGTGGGGAAAGGCAATTAGATCACAGTTCAAAATAGGTTTTGCTCTTGCTGTGAAAGTAAGTTTAACATTACATTGCAGCGTTAAATTAAATAATAACTCTACAACATATATATATATTAAAATAAAGGAGGAGAATTAAATAACTTTCTGCAGTTTTCACATACTTTTTATAATGTCCTAATCTCTTTTGAGCTAACAGTCTTCCAAACACACTTAATTCTGCCCTCACTATTTTATCTGCAAATTCTATGGACATGCTCAGACCTTCTACATTGTTAAGAGACTGGAGGGATTACTATAGAGTGATAGACATCAATTTCCCTCCCCTATTAGGCGCAAGGCATGCTGCTTTCTCAGCATTTTCATTCCTTGACAAACCAAGGAATAGGAGCCTACAAAATATCACTTTTGACTCCTTTCCTGTTTGTATGATGTTCACTGACATCTATGTGATAATTATCATATTGAATTATTGTGGAAGGGTAGTTGTGTTATTCTGTATACAGCAAAAACAGTGAGAGTCCTGTGGCACCTTAAAGACTAACAAACTTCTTCAGGCATAAGCTTTCATGGGTTGCAACCCACTTTATCAGATGCATTATTATTAGATGAATTATTGTAGCTGATTAGGGATAGCAAAACTCAGTTCACATACAAATGCACATGAAAATGTAAGGGGACTGTTAACCCTTTACTAAAACTTAGAGCATCTCTCTTTAATTGGCCTTTTTTTGGAGGAAACAAGACCCTGAAAAGGACAGTCCCCAAGACCAGTGTGAGAGGCCAGTGTTCTAGGACAGGCTAGTGAGGGAGCCAGCAGAGTTCCCTCAGATCCATGTGAACTGGAACTGCTGCCCAGATACACCTGTGAGGCCAAGCTAAGGAGATGGCAGCCAGAGAAACTAGGCCGGGGTACTGAACTGAATGGACCTGCAGCAACAGAACCAGAGAAGCAGCCCAGAAGACCAAGCTGAACAGAGCTGGAATGGAGTTGTCTGGAGCTGGGTGCAGGAGATGGGAGAAGAAGCTCAGGGAGCTGACTTGCACAAGCCCATAGCAACAGAGCCGGAGGGGTCCAAGGTGCATCCCAGAAAGCTGTGCTGAAGTAGAGCAGAGCTGGGAGCTGGAAGGAGCTGGGTGCAGTGACAAGCTGGGGACAGTGAGGGAGATCCTGGCCAGAAGGAGGCCACCAGCCCAGTGGCCATGCAAGCCAGCCTCAAAGGGGGACTGAGGGCCAACAGGGGCACTACTGCTAGAGAGAAGGGCCTACCTTTAGACCCTGGGGATGTGTGGACACTGACAGAGGCAGTGCTTGACTCCGTGCATCCCTGCAGCACAGCCAGGGTGTGTGACATGGAAAACAGACGGTGAACATCTCTCACATCCCAGAGATGCTGTGTGTTGTGCCCTCATGGCAATGGCTGGTGTTGGGCGTTTGCTCTTCTTTCTTTCCAAAAAGTTTGATTGCTGTGTGTTTATGCAATCAAGGCAACACTCTAATAAAGAGTGTTTTGGTGGGCCAGGAAGGCACCCAGTGCAGAGTCAACAACCTGGAGAGGGGATACCCTTGTCTCTGACCTGAGTGACCATGACAAGATTGGGGGTTGAACCCCCAAGGAATTCTGGTGCCAATCTTGTTGGGACTCCAAAGTATAAGAGAATCAGAGGGACCCCTCAAGATTAGGCAGTCCTCTGGTTAAAGCAAGTGAGAGAAAAGACTCAGATCCTTTTGCCCGCCCTCTTCACTAGAGTAGCGTATGAGCCAGGAAAGTTCCCCATAAAATGTGGGCCCATTTACTCACTTACAAAAACTAGGGTCTTAATGCTTCATGCTGTGCCTTGTAGGAAAGTACAGATGCTGGCACAAACTTTTGGTGCTAAGATGGTGCTCAGATACCACCTTGCTAGATTCAGTATAAGAAACTAAATCTTTAGCAATAAAAGTAAACTAATGTTGAGGAATTGCTGCTGATCTTATTGCCTGGCTATAACATCTGAAAAGGATTTAAGATGGGAGATTGTAACAAGACTTTTGTTATGGTTTGTCTCTCATTTCCTTCCTAACTTCCATTCTCCTTCGTATTCCAACCTCTATTTTTTCCTTTTACTCATAATGTTCCCTTTTATTAAAAAAAAAAAAATCATGCTTTAAATTGGGCAGTGACTAGTTGAACTTTAATCAGGAAGCAATGGGATGACCAGCCATTCAACTGCTGAATATTGAAAAGGTTGAAGTGCTATAGAACACTGCTATAATTGACGGATTGTCTTAGATATGCCAAAGATTAGCACATTGGTAGTGAAAAAATAATAACTGTCTAGAAAAAGTCAGAAAAGTCATAAAAAGTCGCTCACCTTTGGCTGAGACAAGTGTTCAGAAAGGTCTATTTTGCTCTTTATACATGCTTGAATACTTAAATACACAGAGTGGACAGCAAAACACTTAACTTTATAGTGCCTTACATACACCAATTAACTAATCTACAGCTCTGTAAAGTAGTTCTAATATTTTTTCCCATTTTGCAGGTGAGGAACTGAGGCAGACAGTAAAATCTTAGCTGCATTGAAGTTGATAGCAAAATTCCCACGGACTTCATTAGGGTGACGGGTTTTACCCACAAATTCTGTAGCTTACATTTTAATAAAGAGAGCCCTAGTCTGCACTTAGAGCTTTTTTATGGTGGCAGTCGCCTGCCATTTATGCAAAGAACATACAATTCCTTGTGTAAAATGTTGGCGACTTTCTTAGCCACCATTACGCATTAGGCGAAAGCCAACCACAAATCACTTGTGGTCAGCTTTCCCCTATGACCTCTGACCCCAGGACTTATGGGGTGACTCCCAGGAGCAGTGCGGTGAGTTCATACTCTCCGTGGTTTGCTCCCGGAAGCCCGAGCTGATGGCAGTGAATTTGCTGCCATCAATATAGATGTACCCAGAGAGTTAGTCAGTCCCATTGTCAGAATTGGAACTCAATGGTTCCAGCACCCTACTTCTTTCTTCACACCATTATTCAATGTGTCTCACATGCTGCAGTTGAATCTCAAATCTTACCTTATATTCATGGTCCATTTTTTTTCCTCAAGTGCACGATTGTCCCTTCCTTTACATCTTTGAAATCAGAATGCTGTAATGTGGGACTGCATTTGAGAGCATTAGAAGCTGATACAGGCGCAGGATGCTGTGGAGTGGGACTTTGTGAACACAATAAAACGGTGTTCTGGGACCTACAGTGGATGACCCAAAGCTTTCAGGTGCAACTCATGTGTTGGTTTTAATCTTTAAAGTGGCTTAGAACCTGGTTACCAGAACCTTTCTCCCCATGACATATTGCTATAGTGGACAGCAGATGAATTGCTTGAGTTAGTTATACAGAGAAGAGGGAGCTGCTGGGAAGTTGTTCTCCAGGGTCAAACTGGGTCTCCCTGCCCTTCATAGTTCATCTTCCTTTGGTCTTTTAGAGCCTGGATTTAGCTTTTCATGTCCTTTGAACAGTCCATCTGTTTTCTCAGGTTCTTGTGAGGTCAGAAAGTCAGTGGAGCTCTCCATTTGAGGATTCTCTTGGGGTAGGAGAGTCTCCATCTGGAATACAGCTGGCTTTGCTGTCTCTTATGTCATCCACTCCATTGCCTCCAGTGTTGGGGTGTGTGGGGGGTATGACCTGAACAGTACTGTACTTTGACAGTCTTCAGGTAGAAGAAAAAAAAAGCAAGGAGTCTTGTGGGACTTAAAGACTAACAGATTTATTTATCACATGAACTTTTGTGGGAGAAAAATCCCACTTTGTCAGACACTTTGAAGAGCTCTTCAAAGTGTCTGATGAAATGGGATTTTTCTCTCATGAAAGCTCATGCAATAAATAAATCTGTTAGTCTTTAAGTCCCACAAGACTCCTTGCTTTTTTTCTTTGCAAGACTAACACAGCTGCCCCTTTGGAATTCAGGTAGCAGGTTGCCCTTTGGGAGTCATAGACAGCCAATGGAAAATAGAACAGTCCCAACAGTGCTCCAGTGAACAGCAACGTTGGCATCTACATAGAACAAGTGTCAGAATCAGCAAGATACACCTAGCTGCTTTATGCCCCCATTTCATCTGACTCCAGTGGATCATGGGTACAGTCGAGAATCTAAGCCATATATTGTACTAAAGTTTACTTCACAGGTGCATCTGTTTTGGGCAGTTCTCACAACAGGGACTCCTTTCTAGAATTTAGCCACTATGATGGAAGGTAGGATGGAAATCACTTTATGATTTCTCACATTAGACTCCTGTATTGTTGGAAATTACTAACTTTATTTTAAAACACATTTCACCAGCTTCCATTTGGGTGAAACAGACCAACTCCTATAGGGAATTTTTTAATACAGCAGTACTAATTAAAAACTTTGTGTTGGTTGAGCAACTGTAATAAACAGTAATTAAGCACTGAAAATCTGAATCTGATTAGTAGCATAAGAACATTAGTACATTATCATATTCAACATGATTGATTGATAGTCTCTTAACTAGCCTCCTTCTCACTCCCTTTTGTATATTTTTGTTACCAGACTCCCATGTAAGGAGTACTTGGGTAAAACAAACCAACCTTTAAACATCAAACCTCAGTTTCTTCATATTGTTAGGCCTGTGGATGGATAAATTATACCAGTAAACCTAAATATACATGTGGAAAGAGAGAAAATAATGTTCAAAATAAAAAAAAATGAAAAAGAACAGTGTCTAAAATGCTGTGCTAATATTTAATTTGTATAAGTAAGATCAAGAAATATCAACCTGTCCTTGTAGGAGCATCACTGAAGTCCTGTAAAATATATTTTCAGACCTACACTAGAGAGGTAGCATTTACTAGCTCTTTTCACACAGTGGTACTTAATACCAGGGAGTCTCAGATATGACTATGTGAAAAGTGTTGATAAATGTTGAACATGAAACATATGGTGCCCCCCAGGTGGATCTAGTTGCTAGGGCTAGGTTTGGGTCAGGAAAAGACCATGGGCATTTTGAACAGCGGGGCATGGGTCACTTGCAGGTTTAAACTAGTGTAAATAGTGAATTCTCTGTAACTCATTGCCTTCATATCATGATTTGAGGACTTCCGTAACTCAGCCAGAAATTCCATTACAGAAGCAGGTAGATGATGATCTGTAGTCTACATTGTGCAGGTGGTCAGCTTAAATGATCACAATGGTTCCTTCTGACCTTAAAGTCTAAGTCATCTGTCCTGGGAGCTCAGCCTGGGTATTTTACCTCTTTCTGCCAATGGTTCTGACCAATCTGATTGCCTTCTGTGATGAGATGACTGGCTCTATGGATGTGGGGAAAGCAGTGGATGTGATATACTATGACTTTAGCAAAGCTTTTGACAGTGTCCCATATTATTCTTATCAACAAGTTAAAGAAGTATGGATTGGATGAATGGACTAGATCACTGGCCTTAACAGGTAGTGAGAAGCGTCTTGATGTCTAGCTGGCTGCTGGTAACAAGTGGAGTGTCCTGGGGTCAGTACTGGGGCCCCTTTTATTCAGCATCTTCATTAGTGATCTGGAGGATGAAGTGGATTGCAACCTCAGTAAGTTTGCAGGTGGCACTATTTGAGGCAAGTGGTAGATATCCTGGAGGACTGAAATGGGGTACAGGATGAGCTAGACAAATTGAAGGATTGGCCAAAACAAAAAACTCTGATGAGGTTCAGTAGGGATAAGGGCAGAGTCCTGCAGTTAGGATGGAAGAATCCCATGCATTGCCACAGACTGGGGACTGACTGGGTAGGAAGCAGTTCTGTAGAAAAGAACCTGGTGGACAAGAAGCTGGATATGTATTGACAGTGTGCCTTTACTGCCAAGAAAGTTCATGGCATATTGGGCTGCATTAGTAGGAGAATTGCAAACAGATCAAGGGAAGTGATTATTCCACTCCACTTGGAACTAATGAGGCTGCTTTTGTAGTACTGTGTCCAGGTTTGGGACCCCCACTACAGAGAGGATGCAGACAAATTGAACAGAGTTCAGCAAATGGCAACATAAACTATCAGGGGGCTGGAGCACATGGCTTATAAGGAGAGGCTGAGGGAACTAGGCTTGTTTAGTCTGCAGAAGAGAAGAGTGAAGGAGAGATTTGATAACAGGCTTTAACTACCTGAATAGGGCGTTCCAGGGAGGATGGAGCTAGGCTGTTCTCAGTGGTAGTAGATGGCAGATTTAAGAGCAATGATCTCAAATTGCAGTGGGGGAAGATCTAGGTTGGATATTAGGAAAAGCTTTTTCAGTAGGATGGTGGTGAACCACTAAAATGGGTTACCTAGAGAGGTGGTGGAGTTTATATCCTTAAAGACTTTTAGGATGTGGGCTGGTTGACAAACATGTGGCTGGGATGATTTAGTTAGGGCTGGTCCTGCTTTGGGCAAGGGGGTTGGACTAGATGATGTCCTGAGGCTCCTCCCAATCCTAATTTTCTATGATTCTAGGTCAGCAGTCAGAATTAGTTTGTTCCTCCCCAAGAATAGTCCTGTTCCCAGGAGTTGAGGGCAGGGCCCTTCTACCAAATATGTCCCAAGAAGATGGAGAATAAATGCATCCTACTATGGCTTGCTAGTAACGAGAATGCTCATTGCACTGGATAAGGTAACATAGACTCCCAGGATAAACATCCATCATTTGAAATTTAAGGTTGGAAGGTTCAACAAGCACTTTCGTAGTGTAACTTCATGTAAAGTTGAGAATGTGTTGAATGTTGACAGGTTGGGCAAGCAACTGTTGTTATTTGTTGATAGATATCTTTTCTGTCTTGCTATTTTTCTGATGTAATCCTAATCCAGTCCTCATTTGCTCCATGTTATTTTGGGGATGGAGGAGTTATGCCTGGCCACTACCCAGGTGATATTCTGGAATCCGGATGCACAGCTATAGCACTATTACCAGTGCTCTTTTAATTGCTCTGCAACAGAGGCAGCATTACAAATGCTTATGAATGTTGCAGTTTCTTCAAGCAAGAAAATGAGCAGGATAATTTAGCTGAGAACAGTGTCATAGCAGTTCAATAACCTCATCAAGAGATCTTAGAGTGAGTGCAGACTGTCCACAAGCTTGCAGCGTGACAGTATTAGATACACATTAACCTTTCCCTATCATCTTTCTGCAGCACAGGACACTCAATAACTTTTCTCTTTTTGCTTCAAGTCTTTGAAGTACAAATATTGCTAATAGTAAAATATGCTTTTTTTAATAACACCCAAAGCTTTTAAAAAGGCCCTAACTTGTTAAATAGACTTTCTGCTTTTTAAATTCAGTCCTGTTGATGGGATGTTAAAGGTCCTAGAGAAGTCTACCACACTATTTCAGTTTATGGCACTGTACAGTTATGTACATATGGTACATAAATATTTGAATTTTTATTTAGTTATTCAGCAACTTCCAGAACTTAGAGAGAGAAAAAATATTTTCCACCACCAATGACTCTTTTCCAAAGCTTAAGTAAGAGTCAGAGACTCCAATTTTTACTCTATTTGCCTAATTCTGGAGATAGCATCAGGGAAGCAAAGTATCAGCAATATTATGCCACACTTTGCTGAACTTTGGTTAATGTTCTGTAATTAGCAGAACCTTTGAGAGTATGATGAAGACCAATGGCTGGCCAGTTGAGATCATTCATTTTCTTCTTTATGATGTCTGTGTTTTTTGTTACATTTGTCTTAACTTAATCTTGTTCATGAGTAGGACATTTTTGGATATTTGTCTGGAGAAATACATTGTTGAAAAGAAAAATATATGAAAAATTGCAAGGTAGTTTCATAATGCTCTCTGATAAGTAAAATCAAACACCACAATATATCTACAAATCTAGCCCAGATTTGGAAGGTGAAAAGCAGAATTTGGACCTACAAGTACAATAGTGGTAGAATACCATAGAGGTTAATGTATCCATTTTGACCTCACAGTCATACTTCTGTTAATCATCTGCTATTAACATACCCACTTTATGTATCCTGCTTCTCTAACAAATTTGCTTTAATAAAAATGTAGGATGGGATAATTTAACTTTCTGCAATCACAGAAGACAGCTCTGAGTGATACATGACATGAAAATGAATAATCCCTGCCTTGCTCATTGGGAGTAGAGTTTGCGGTGTAGTTGCTATGCTGTGGTATAGTCATACTCTGCCAGGTATTAGACGCAGCAACATAAATAAATCTTTTGTTCTAATAGTGTTGTTAATTATTCCCGTACACAGAGCAAAAGAAAAAGCAATGAAACATGAGATCCTTTCAGTATCTCCCCTTCCTTTGTTTTTCGTCATTGTAATTAATTTCACAATATTCCTAGTCATCAGGTTTAAAACCAGAGTGTTGTGTTTTACTACTTCCCATTTCCAGCCATGCCCACACTGCTGGTAAATCCTGCTGTTTCTACCTTTGTAAGATATTTAAGTTGTATACTTTCCTCTCCAGCCCTATAACCACAACTCTGGTTCAAACCCATGTCATCTCAGCTTTCTCCTTCTCTATGGCTATGTCTACACACACATCGTTATTTCGAAATAAGTATTTCAAAATGAGTTATTTTGAAATAAAGTCCTTTATTTCAAAATAAGTTAATTCAAATTAAGAAAATGTTAATTCGAATTAAGGGAAAGCCTGCTATCGAAATAGCTGTTATTTTGAAATGGTTGTTTTGAAATAAGGCTGTTTGGACATGTTGTTTCGAAACAGTTGTTTCGAAACAGTGGTGGTGTTTCAAAACAACATGTCCAAACAGCCTTATTTTGAAATAAACATTTCGAAATAACAGCTGTTTCAAAACAATCGGGGTTTAACCTGTTTTGAAACAACGGTTTTTATTTCGAAAGGACGGGATCCATCCTTTCAAAATAAGAAAACGTGATGTGGACCAAATATCTTTTATTCAAAATAACCAGTGTTACTTCGAAGTAAAAGTGCTGTGTAGACATACCTTATCTCTTCACTGTGTCACACAATGCACCATTCAAGTCTAACCAATATATTCCTCACCCATCTACCCTTTTTTGAATACATGCATTGGCTTCCATCTTTCTTTACCTAAATTTCCCTTCTAGGTCCTACCCAGTTCAGTATCTGTCTATTCTCATTTACCTTGCTTGTGACATGCATCTGCCAACCCAGTACCCCTTTTTAGTCACCCAGTCGATCTCTCAAAAGCAGGTAAAAGGAAAGCCCTTCCCTCAGTCTCCCTTTGTCAGGAATAGCCTCCCAGATCTTTTCAGGAATGCAATCTCAGTGCCCCTTAAATTCCCAAAGCTAGTTTGCATCTTAGAGTATTGAAGCTGTCTTGATGGCTCCTGCTGGGGCTGAGACTGATGCAAGAGATCCAGTGGCTCCAAGCATCCAGTGGAGCCTCCAGATGGTGACAATGTAGTTCAGTAGCATGAGAGTCAACCTTGTACAGGAAAGTACTCATGGAACTGAGAGCAAGGACATCTTGAGAAGTCTGTTGGAAGACCTTTTTTTTTTCTAAAGTGATAACTATGAATCTGTGGAAGAAGATTGAGTTTCACCTCTCTTGATGAATAGATGTGCCAGGATCAAACCATTTCAAATTTTGATTAAGCTACATTTGGGAGTGTCCCTAAAACCATCCTGTCATTGCTCCTGAAAATCCTAAACCCAGCCCTATACCTTGTGACACAGTCAGAGTGGATAAGAGTTGGTTATGTTTGTGATCAGAAGTCATTTTAAAAAGAGATTTTTCATATCCATCCAAAATTGCTAATAATTTCTCTAGGTCTAAGTTAGGGTCTTCCTCTCTCCACCATCTTCTCATAGAATTGTAGAAACGTAGAGCTGGAAAGACACTCAAGAAGTCCTCGAGTCCAGCCCCCTGTGGTGTAGCAGTACCTATAAAACTTTGATTATCCCTGCTAGATCTTCATCCAGCATCTCTTTAAACACCTCCAGTAATGAGGACTCCACAACCTCTTTTGGAAGTGCATTCAAGAGTTGAGTTTAACTACCCTTAAATTTAGAAAGGTTAGATTTTAGAAAATGCTAACTCTCCCCTGCTGCAGATTAAGCATATTGCTTCTTGTCCTTACCTCAGTGGACATACAGGAAAGTGATTTCAGTCCTCTTTATAACGACCCTCGGAATATTTGAAACTATAATCAGGTTATCTTTCAGTTCTATTTTCTATAAAACTAAATGTGTCCAGTTTTTTTTTAAACTTTCCTCATCAGCCAGGTTTTGTAACCCTTGTTTTCATATTTATTGTTCTCTGCTGGAGCCACTATATAATTTATCCACATCTTTCCTAAAGTGTTGTGCCTGGATCTGGACACAGTACTCCAGCTGACAATTACCTCCTGTGTCTTACATTGGACACTACTAAATTATATTAACCTTTCCTAATGTTGCATCACCTAAGTGATTCAGTTGCAATTTGCGATCAGGTATAACTCCTGAATCTTTGTCAGCAGAACTACTACTAGCCAGTTCCCCCTTTTATACTTGTGCATTTCATTTTTAACTGCCAAAGTGAAGTACTTTGCAATTTTCTTTGTTGAATTTCAAAGTGCCAGCAGCTCTTCCCTCCTTGGTGTCATCTGCAGACTTTATAAACATTTTTCATTCCATTATCCAACTCATTAATTAAACTACTGAATAGTACCAGACCCAGGATTGATCCTGTGTCCCACCCCATTAGATACAGCCTCACACTTTAATAGCTAACCTACGATTACTACTCTTTTTAACTATAGTCTTTCAACCAGTTGTTCACCTACCATATAGTAATTTGTTCTAAATCACATTTCCTCAGTTATAAGACTATCATATGGGACTCTGTCAAAACCCTTGTTATGAATCAAGATATAGATCACCTCTACATCTGCCACCTGCTTAGTAGGTTCCAAAGGGGCAGCCGTGTTAGTCTAGTAAAGTAAAAAAAGCAAGGAGTCTTGTGGCACTCAGGGACTAACAAATATATTTATTGAATGAGCTTTTGTGGGAGAAAATCCCACTTTGTCAGATGTTTTGAAGGGGAATTTACAGAATTGGATGAGAATAAATGCAGAGGAGTGTAAGACATGGGATCAGGTCATACTGCAACAACAAATCACAGCATTTGTAAGGATTCAGACTCTAGGAAGCAGCACACAGAGGACGGGTGAGGTCAAATTAACTGTTATAATGTGACAAGAATCCATAGTCATGATTCAGCCCTGCTTTCACACAATCTAATCTGCATATTTGAATTTTGGTTGTTTCTCTTTCAAGTCTTGATGTCCCATTCATTTTCTTGAGGACCATTGTTAACAAATCATCAGTGGAGTGATTAGGAAGATGGAAGTGCTCAGCAACTGTTTTTTGGGGGGGGGATTTCTGATGGCAGTTTTGTGTGCATTCATTCTTCTGCGTAGGGACTATCCTGTTTGTCCAATGTATAAGGCGTCGGGGCATTTCCGGCACATGATGGCATAAACCGCATTAGTGGATGAGCAGATGAAGGACCCTTTGATGCAGTAGCTGGCTTGATTAGGTCCTATGATGGTGTCTTTAGAGCAGATATGTGGACAAAGTTGGCAGCGTGGTTTGTTCCAGGGATATGTGCCTGCTTTAATGTTTCTGTTGTTAGGTCTGTAGTTGCTGATAAGCATCTGTTTAAGGTTTGGGGGTTGTCTGTAGGTGAGGAGAGGTCTGTCTCCCAAGGCTAGAGAGAGTGAGAGGTCATCTCTTAAAATAGGCTGGAGGTCCTTAATGATCTGTTTGTAGAGGTATGACTTGAGGGTTGTATGTGGTGACCAGTGGTGTTCTGTTGTTTTCTTTTTTGGGCCTTTCCGGCAGTAGTTGACTGTGGGGTACCCGTCCAGCCCCGTCAATCTGTTTCCTTACTTCTCCAGGTGGGTACCATAGTTTTAAGAAAGCTTGACAGAGATCCTGAAGATGTCTGTCTCTGTCTGAGGGATCAGAGCAAATGCTGTTATATCTTAGGGCTTGGCTGTAGGCAATGGATCATGTGGTGTGTTTAGGATGGAAGCTCAGTAGGCTAGTTGCACTGTCAAAGAAGAAAATTAGGTTGGTTTGGCATGATTTGTTCTTGACAAATCCATGATGTGTGTTCCTTATAATCCTTTTAGAGGCTTAGAAATTGACTATTATGTTTTATTATCTTTCCAGGTAGTAAACTTAGCTGACTGACCTATAATTTCCTGGCTCCTCTTAGTTCCTTCTTTTTAAAGAAACATATTTGTGTCCCTTGACTTTGTGATTTTGTTCCTACATGCTTATGCTAGTCTTCTGTAATTCTCCTTAGCAATTTGTCTATGTTTCCACATTTTGTAGGATACCTTTTTTAGTTTTAGGTCATTAAAGATATCCTGACAGTAGGAAGCCAATATGGCTGTATCTTTCCTTCACATTGGGATAGGTTGCAGTAGTGTCTTTAATATTGTCTCCCTGAGAAATAGCTGGTTCTGCTGAATTCCTTTTTCCCTTAGATTTTCTTCCTATGAGCCCTTACTTATCACTTCTGAAGTATTAAGGTCTCCTTTTTTGAAGTTCATTGTTGTTGTTCTGCTGTTCTTTCCTTTCTTTCCTTAGAATCATTGCATCTAACATTTCATGGTAACTCTTATCTGAATTTCTTTCCACGTTCACGTTTGTCACCAGTTCCTCCCTGTTGGTCAGAATTAGGTCTAAAAGGGCTGTCTCCATATTACTTCCTCAACGTTCTAGAACAAAAAGTTGTTCTTATTACATTCCAAGAATTTGTTGGAAATTTAGTGTTTTGACATCTTACTTTTTGAACAGATGGCTGGGAAGTAAATGTGGAAAGTGCCCAATGTGGTTTAACAGAGAACTGTGCACTGAACTAAAACATAAAAAGGAAGCTTACAAGAAGTGGAAGCTTGGACAGATGACTAGGGAGACATAAAAAGATATTGCTTGGGACTGGAGGGATAAAACCAGAAAGGCCAAAGGACAATTGGAATTGCAGCTAGCAAGGAATGTGGAGGATAACAGGAAGGGGTTCTACAAGTATGTCCATAACAAGAAGATCAGGGATGGTGTAAGTCCCTTTCTGAATGAGGCAGGTATCTTTGTGGTGGAGGATGCAGAAAAGGCTGAAGTACTCAATGCTTTTTTTACTTCAGTTTTCACAGGTAGGGTGAGCTCCCAGCCTACTACACTGGGTATGGCAGGTTGTGGAAAAGAAGAGAGGCCCTTGGTGATGGAAGGTCAGGTTAGGGACTGCTTAAAGAATCTGGATGGGTACAAGTCCATGGGGCTGGATGAACTGCATCTGCAGGTGCTGAGGGAGTTGGCTGATGAGATAGCAATACCACAGGCCATTATGTTTGAAATCATGTGGTGAACGGGGGAGGTGCTGGAGGACTGGAAAAAAACAAATATAGTGCCTATCTTCAAGAAAAGGAAAAAGGAGGATCCGGGGAGTTACAGAATGGTCAGCCTCACCTCAAACCCTGGAAAAAACCATGGAGCAGGTTCCCAAAGAGTCCATCCTTAAACACTTGGAGGAAAATAGAGTGATCAAGAACAGTCAGCATGGATTCACCAAGGGTAAATTGTGCCTGACTGACCCCATTACTTCTATGATGAGATGACTGGATTTGCAGATGTGGAAAGAGCCATTGACATGATATACCTTGAATTTAGCAAGGCTTTTGATAAGGTTGCCCACAGCATTCTTGTTAGCAAGTTAAGGACGTATGGGACTGTCAGGTGGATAGAAAACTGGTTAGATCAACGGTTTCAGTGAGTAGGAATCAATGGCTCCATGTCTAGTTGGCAACCAGTAACAAGTGGTGTGCCCCTGGGGTTGGTCCTGGGGCTGGTTCTGTTCAACATCTTCATTAATGATCTGGATGATGGGATAGATTGCATACTCAGTAAGTTTGCAGATGATACCAAGCTGGGGGACACGGTAGATACGCTGGAGGGCAGAGATGGGATTCAGGGAGACCTAGATAAATTGGAACAGTGGGCCAATAGAAATCTCATGAGGTTCAACAAGGACAAGTGCAAAGTTCTGCACTTAGGATGGGAAAAACCCCATGCACTGCTACAGGCTGGGGAGTGATCAGCTAAGTAGCAGCACTGTAGAAAAGGACCTGGGGGTCATGGTGGATGGGAAACTGGATATGAGTCAACAGTGTGCTCTTGCTGCCAAAAAGGCCAATGGCACAGTGGGCTGTGCCAGTAGAAGTGTTGCCAGCAGATCGCAGGATGTGATTGTTCCCTCTATTCGGCACTCATGAGGCTGCAGCTGGAATATTGTGTCCAGTTTTTGGCTCCCCACTACAAAAAGAATGTGCACAAATTAGAAAGAGTCCAGTGGAGGGCAACAAAAATGATCAAGGGGCTAAAGCACAAGACTTTTGAAGAGAGACTGAAGGATCTAGGTTTCTTTAGCCTGCAGAAGAGAAGACTAAGGGGAGATTTGATAGCAACCTTCAACTTCTTGAGGGGATGCTTCAAGGATCATGGAGCTTGGCTGTTCTCAGTAATAACAGAGGACAGAACAAGGAACAATGGCTTCAAGTTGCATCTGGGGAAGTCGAGGTTGGATATTAGTATAAACTTTCTCACTGGGAGGGTGGTGAAGCCCTGGAATGGGCTACCTAGGGAAGTGGTGGAATATCAGTCTTTGGAGATATTTAAGGCTTGGTTAGACAAAACTCTTGCTGGGATGATTTAGTGAGAGTGGTCCTGCTTTTTTTTTTTGCAGGGGGTTGGACTAGATGACCTCATGAGGTCCCTTCTAATGCTACGATTCTATGGGTATGTCTACACAGCGCTTTTATTTCGAAATAACACTTTTTTGAGCCAGCTTTTTTTAAAAAAGCCATCATGGGACACAGAACAGGCTTTTTTTCCGAAAAAGCCTGGCTATCACTTCCATTGCCATGCTTTTTTCCAGAAAAGAAAATCCAGTGTAAACTTTCCTTTTCGGGAAAAAAAGCCATGGTATTTCGGGACAATGAGCTGTTCCCAGATGGTTGTCCTGAAACAGCATTTTTTGAGATAATTATTTTGAAATACTTCTCCTGAAAAAAGTTTTTTTGAAAATGCTGAGTAATGTAGACATAGCCATACAGTCAAGAGTCTGATGCCTGCTAAATCATAAATTAGTGCATATATCAATGCTTCCAAGCTTATATACTTTTGCTTTTAGTCATTTGTTTTTATTTCTCGTACTCTTGTCTCTAATTCACACTCATAGAAAACAGTACACACACAAAAAAACACAATTTGGTCATTCAGTTGTGAGAATTGCTCTTTATGATGAACCTAACACATGAATAAGTTAGAGTTCACAGGGATTTGTGTGCTAAAATAGGATTTTTTGTTATAGAGCACTCTGCAGCTCTTGTGTGAATAAGTCATCTGAGCTACAAAGTAAGAAACATTGTCACTGGTTCTGAAGGTTCTCAGACAAGCTGTTTTGAGTGGTGAGGAAATCAACAGGCAAGAGGCATTAGCAAAATGTGACAGAGAGTTCAATATCCAGGCCAAAATTTTCAGATCTGAATGCCTAAGTTAAGGCACCTACATCTATTTTTAGATGACTATGCAAATAGCCTTGTGTTCAAAAGTGCTAAGAAGTTCTAGGTCTCAGGAGCATCAATGAAAAGCATCTCCAGTGTGCTTTTGAGTGACACCTAAGCTAGTGTGTGTGACTTACACACAGGCCCACCCTGGGCACCATGGTGTTCCTCCAGCATCTCTGATGAAGAGTACTGGTCTGTATGGGGAAGAGGGAAAAGGCTGTGTCTCCACTTTCTAGAGGGTAATAATATTAAGTGTTCCACTGACTTCAGGGACTATGACTGTGATTTCTCCCTGCCCCCTTCTACCCTCTTCCCTGCTGCCTTCCTCCAGTACCTTGACATATGTCTTTTTGCACAGAGACAAAGTATCAACAAGTCTTATACATGGCAGACAGCTAAGCCACAAACAAATAGGATTGCAGTAGCTGCTGCTTGGGCTGCAGGTTTGAAGGAGTAGGATAGAGGCACAAAGCAAGTCAACTTCAAATTAGTGTTGCTTTTTCACAAGACAGACAAATGACACATCTAGTTGTGTGCATGACATATTCCAAGCATCACAGCTACACTCTTCCTCCAGAGAATCTCAGATTAAGATAGAAACTTCAGTCAGCAGATTCTTGGCCATCAAAAGATTCCCAATTTGCACAGACTACCCAAAAATCCATCTGAACTGTGACTTATTTTCCAACATAACTTATTGTTCATAGTGCAGCCTTAGTTCAGTTTTTATTTTGTTGTTTAATGCAGGCTCACCAAATGTGCTAGATTTTGTTGTTTAATACAGGCTCACCAAATGTGCACCTAGGTCATGCCACTGGAAAAAACTCATGTGGTAGTCAATGAAGCAGTGGCTTTTTTCCTTTGGTTCCCAGGGGTGTTCCACCACTTAAATGCCATGGTGCAGCTAGGCACCAGAGTAAAATTCCTGGGCATCAGGGCAACCTGATGCATGGGTTTTGTTGAGTCCTGATTTAATATCTTTTGTCCTTTGCCCTCTACCATAATATTTTTAAAAGAAAAAGTAAAAGGGGCTGCCTAATGCATATGACAATGCCTAGAGTAATTTTCAAGCAGAAAATCAAATTGCTTGTGGACTGCAGATTTTCACAGTATTTATGTATGGCTTAGGTCACCTCCACGATTAAGGGCCTGAATGAAATCTCATCTCCATCAGCTGGACTCTGGATACCTTCCCTGATTCATAGGAATCTTTCTGATTTAACTCTGGTGTTACTGACCTCAGATTTTGGGCCGTACCTTGTATTTAAATATAACTAGTAGCAATGAAGCCGCTCAGCTGTGCTTTATAGTTGAAATATAATAATGAAAAGCAGTTGGCAGCGACACCACATCCCATGATCTGACTCTGTTCCTCAGGATGGAGAATGGCCAGACCACTAGAAAGATGAGTTAGAGGGAAGAGAACTAAGAAGAAAAATAATTGTTATATTTTTATTCACTAGTGCTTCAGATGAGCCAGAATTTTATTACTGAGAAGATAACAAGGACCAGGACAGATTGATTCAGAGAACCTGGTATACACACACAGAAATTTGTCTAGGTTTCTTTCCCTCTTGGTACTTCTGTGGTTCCCAGCACCATAGAATATGAACACTTTGGGGGCAGGGAATTGAGTAAGAGATACAGGGGATCAACTATCCACATGCTGTAGAAGTTGCAGAATGCTCTCTTATAGAAGCTTGTTAGCTGAGGGGTGTGGTGACTACTTTTTCATCAACAGATGGCATTAAGGGGCAAGCACAGGAACTTGTGTGAGATTAATAAAATGGGAGCTACCCTCTATCTGTTCCTATATTCCCTTGCACAGCCAGGTCCTATGGCTTAATGTATTTTCTTATTTACACTTGCATCCAAAAGAAGCTGTGAAATCTTCTTCTATTCTTGCTTGAAAAAATATCTATGTTCTAGAAAAGAGCTTGGTATAAATATCAGCATGCTCACACTTTTAATGGGTTCCCAGTATTCAGACACTGGCCTGAAATGGGAAATATCTATGCTGAAAAAATTTCTGTGTTAGAATGAAAATGAGAATGCCAAGTGTAGCAGTAGCTATTGGAAACATAATTCTGTCAAAGTGAATAATCCTTTGTAACTATTTTACAGTTAATTGTCCTAGGCTCAAGAAATTTGCTCAATACTGGCACCAAGGTTTTTGTCTGCAAATAAGTCTCTCAATTATTGAACCAAATGAAGTATTGTGAGCTCTCTTGAAGTATTCTAACAATGTGAAGTTATTGATCCTTTGAATCTGCCAGAGCTTTTTTATTCAAGTCTTTTGCTATTTGTACTCACTTTTCCGTTAACCTATTTGAGGGTGCACAGTAAGGCTTGATGTGGTGTGCTTGAACTGATGTCAAAGAGAATTGCTAAAATGAGTCACTCCTGAATTGTTGGCCATTATCTGTTATTAGCTTCTCTAGAATCGCCAGCCAGCAAATAGTGATTTACAGTGTTATTACAGTTCTATCAATGCACTGGCTCAGTTTAAAAAAAAAAAAAAAAAAAAAAAAAAAAGCAGCAGTACACTAATAAAAGGTAATCTTTGCCATCTAATTTAAATAGACTTGTGCCCATTTTGAAACAAAGGCAATCAGGAATCACATATATTTTCAGTGATTTGTTTGCACTCTGTTTCATGTATTTACTGATGACTTCACATTTGGAGACCTCTCTTTCGTTGTTAACTGTCAAGCCTGCCGAGAAGAGGACATTTTGGGCCATGTTTTTACAGTATCCAAATGGGCACAACCACTTGTGCTTAGCACTTCTTCTGTCCTCTTATCATCCAATGTTATGACACATTTTGCTTTGTCTAGACTCCCATCATATGTGGTAGTTTCATCTCTATATTAGTGACTTGTAAGCACCTGGACTTTTCCTGCCAGCCTTCCATCTAGAGTCACTCTTTCCAAATTTAGCAGGATTGGATCATTTTGTACCTTTCATTTCAGCTATTCAGATTTAGTTTGAGAAGTAGGTAGTACCTAAGTCAGATTTATTCAAAATTCCTCTTTCTGAATCTACTTGCCTTCACTAATTAACAGGGCTGTCTGTCACGAGCATGCCTGTGTCTCACATCTTTAATACATCAAGTATGTTGCTTTGCCTCTATAACTCCCTGATCAAATACTGCCAGTACTCGTGTGATCAAATTCTGCCCTACCTATGAAAATGAGTGTATATAATTCCAGTCTATCTACTTTACTTGTCTCTAATTATTTCTAATACACCCTCACCATGGTAGCTGGGTGCCTACAATACAGACTAACACTGGGTCTAAATCTGAGAGAATTTAATTAATAGACTTTTATAATAAGGCAGCATTTTCCTAGGCCAAACTAGCAAATGTAAACTCTGTTAACCCAGTTAATATTCACAGGCAAGGTACAGCAGCATGGCCATATGAAGAAAACAGTTGGGTTTATATATGTATATAATATACTGGCTTAGAATATGTGATCATGTTTCCCTCTTGTGCTAGTTACAGGAACCAGCACAGATTGTAACTTGTAGCCAAAGAAATTCTTCTTTAGCTGAAGTGATAGAGGTCTCTGTACTGAAGATTCAGATTTCGATTTCCCTCAGCCCCCACCTATCATTTTGTGCATGGGGGGTGTGTGTGCATACACATCTATGATATGTTGTATATTATCACACACACACACAAACCTTTCTAAAAGTATTGATCTAAATCTTACTGAATTTTCATGCAAAAGTAGTCCAGTATATATGGACCCAAACCTGAATCCTGCTCTGACTTTGAGGAGTTCAGCTTCCAGTCGAAATCCAAAGATTCAAGCCCAGGGCCCATTTCTAGACATAAATAACACTTGCATAATTAAATTCTAATTAGAATATTACTACTTTGAAGGTTTTTAGGTATTTAACTAGAATATTTAGGAAAGTTAAATGCAGATAATTATTAATTGATACACTTATTGTGCTGCAATGTTGATTTATTTTTATGTTCTATTTTGCAAACATAGGCAAATTCATGAAAATTAAATGTACTATGATGCAGTTTTCATTCTATCACTTGTATATAATTGAGTTATCTGAACACATGTAGGTTAGTTCCATATTATCAGGAGGAAAAGAAAAAAAGATGAAGACTGTCAGCTGATGTGAGTCATCACTAGTCATGATTTTCCATGGAAACAAAGAGATACCTGTCCTAAATTGACTGGACTGCTTATTCCATATTCAAGTTTACTGAAAGCACTTTTTTAAAAAGGATTTTTCTTTTTCTCAGACTAAAGGTGTTGTAAAGAAAATAATTTTTAGTAAAAGTATTTCTTAGTAAAAATTTCAGCAGTAGTATTTGTGCATCCTACATTATTCTCAGATTGATCTTTCCCAGCAAGGACTAGATTGAGCTAAAGAAAGTATCTTGGATTTAGGATTTATTCTTCCTTCATGGCATGCGCCACTTCATTATTAACCTTAGAAGTAACTCATTGTTCTGTAGATACACATAGTATCAAACACTGAGAATTTTATTTAGTGACTCACTTCAGCGAGGTGTTTAACAGAGTTTACAGTAGTACGCCTCAGGAGCATCATTGCCCTGGTAAGAGACCCAGGCCCACGCCCTGGCCTTGATCTAGAGTCAGGCTCCCAGACTACTGCTGCTGCCAGCTCAGCCCCTGATCCCCAGCTGGGCACAAGGCAGGGTGAGGCAGTGGCTGCTGCAGCCAGCCCAGCCCCAGATACCCAGCCGGGAGAGGCAGGTGCCACCATGGCTGGCTCGGCCCTGGATACGTGGTTAGGAGAGGCACGGGCTATGCCAGGCACTCGGGGCACTGGTGCGGGGACTTGGGGCACATGCCTCCTGTGCCAGGCACCAGAGGCACTCCTCATACAGCTAGAACTGGGCATGAACAAGAATTTCTGGTTTGTGGGGAAACACCACAATTTCAAATGGGAACAAAAGCAAAGCATTTCAAAAGTTTTCACAAAATTGAAATTTTCAAAAATCATCAACTGAAATGTTTTGTTTCAATAAAGTTAAAACATTTCACTTCTGACTTTTAAAATTTGACATTTGTTATATTTCAAAGGAAAAGGCATTTCAAAATAAAAAATTGTAATGTTTCATTATGAAAATACTTGTCCACTTTGTGCATTAGTCTGTACCAAAGAGGATGGACTTCTAGGAGGCTGTGCACTAACTGGCCTGTGCAGACCCTGCTGGTGTGCGCTAAAGATTCCATAGTATGCATTAAGTTAGTGAGTCTCCTTTCAAACAGAAAAAACCCAAAGAGTCCTGTGGCACTTAAAGACTAACAGATTTATTTATCACATGAGCTTTCATGGGAGAAAATCTCATTTCATTGGATGCTTTGAAAATGGGTGAACTTACAAAATGGGATGAAAATAAATATAAGAGAGTATAAGACATGGGATCAGGTCATACAGTAACAGCAAATCAGAGCAGTTGTTAAGATTCAAATACTGGGAAACAGCACGTAGGGGAGGGTGAAGTCATATTACCTGTTGTAATGGGAAAAGAAGCCATAGTCACGATTTAATTGTGCTTTCACACAATCTAATCTGCATATCAATTCTAATTCAGTGGTTTCCCTTTGAAGTCTTGATGTCCCCATGCCCTGTACACCAGACAAACAGCACAGTCCCTGCACAAAAGAATAAATGGGCACAAAACTGACATCAGAAATCACAACACGCAAAAATCAGTTCCTGAGCACTTCCATCTTTCTAATCCCTCTGTGGACGAGTTGTTAATGATTGTGCTTAAGCAACTCAATGGGGCATCAAGAGTTCAAAGAGAAACAGCTGAATTAGAATTGATATGTAAATTGGATTGTGTGAAAGCACAATTAAATCGTGACTATGGCTTTTCCCATTACAACAGGTAATTTGACTTCACTTTCCTCTATGTGCTGTTTCTCAGTGTTTGAATCTTAACACCTGCTCTGATTTGCTGTTACTGTATGACCTGATCTCATGTCTTAGGCTCCCCTGCATTTATTTTTGTCACATTCTGTAAGTTCACCCATCTTCAAAGTGGCTACCAAATTGGATTTTTTCCCATGAAAGCTCATGTGATAAATAAATCATTTAGTCTTTAAGTGCCACAGGACTCCTTGCTTTTTTTGCTGAACTAGACTAACACGGCTGCCCCTTTGAATCCTTTCAAACAGTACTATATTAATGTGCATTAGGGAGCTTTTATCATGTTGAAGGGTCTGGAGGGCCCAGTTAATGCACAGCACACTAATACACACAAGAATTTACACCCCCCCTTGGTGAAGACTAATGCAAAGCATAGACAAGCCCTTAGTTACCATGAAGACTATGTAAAGACTTCCATATGGGCTTTGTGGTCCTCATTCCAACACCTTTATGCTAGGGTTACCCATAACATGACTTGCTAATTATGGTTCCAATTATTTTATTAACAATAAAAGTTTGAGGCAGATACTGTTTTGAATCTACCAAAGCATTTCAGCAGTGATAACTCTATTCACCTTCTGTCTTCCTTTACTGGGTGTTGCAACATGTCTATTTTCTCTTTAGGAAAATTGGAAGCAATTAGCACAGAAGATTGGGTTCTTCCTGGTTAGTCTTGAAGATGAACATAACCATTAAGTCTATATTACCATTTTGAAAATGCATCTTACTTTTGTTGATGTTATGAACCTCTTACATAGTATACTGTAAACATGCATAATGAAATAAATTTTCTAAGTTCTGTGCTCTGTTTATTGAAGAGCAGTCTATTAAACATACAGACGCTGAATAAAATATGATTGCTCGCTCCTCATTTAAAATGTCCATCCACAATGTGTTTCTCTGTAGATTCAACAGGAAATGTTTCAAAGCAATTCTCTGTATTAGTTTCTGAATTCATTGTAATAATCCCAACAAAAGCACCTTATAGTTTCAATTGTAAAACTAATTAGATGAATTTAGACTTCTGTTTTTATAGGTAGAATAGAAAGATTCAGGAAACCAAACATACAGATCCTTAACATATTAGTTAAAGGTTTTGTGCTCTGCTTGATTTCATCTTCTTTTGTTTATGGACAGAGGTGTTTAAAAAACTTGTTTGGGGGCTAAGGTACTTTCTTTAAGGAATCATACTACACAAACCTAGGGTTTGATCTAGTATCTTCTTTACTTTTGAATTAACTACTGTAACTTTATCTGCAATAATTTCACCCAGGAGAATATAAGTATGTTACAAACAACAAAAAAAACCCAAGAAGGTGAATATTGAAATCCGCCCACAGAGCCATTCAGCTGAAATGTATGATCTAATAATTCTTTTTTTTTTCATTTTTAAGTATGGTATTGTTCCTAATTCAGCATTAGACAACATGTCAAATCTTGTGGAAATCGGATGAAGATTCAAATAGCTTTCTGGGTTTCATGCTTTTTTTTTGGTACATTGACCTGACAGTTTTGCAGCCACATAAAGACAGTAGTTGGGTTAAAGTCAGAACATCGACAACACAAGCTTTTCTATCCTGTCCTGCTAATATACCTTAACCCTAAATAAAGGACCAAATTTAGGTGCAAAGCATATTGTAATATCCAAGTCTGCTAAAAGATGCCAATTAAGGCTGTTCAATCATATTCAGTTCTGTCCAAATTTATACATTTTGTACACAACAGATAGAAAAATCCCCCAAATTCTATATTACAGACCTTATTCTTTTTCTTATGTAGTTTTCATACCTGTTTTTCAGGATACAAACATCTGCTACAGTATACCCTAACAGTTATTGTTCATATTGGCATATTGTTCATATTTGGCAAGCCTTAACAGAAGATGCCTTGTGTCTTTGACAGTTCCTAAAAATACAAAGACTAGGGCTCATGCACAGTTTACCTACTCCTAAATTTCCACTATGAGGCACAGAATGAATGTAAAGCATATAGTTCATGGTTATCAACCTAACGTAAGCGCAAAACCTTTTATAATACAATATTAGCTAATACCAGCCAATATGCTCCCTGATAGATGTCTTTATCTAAAGGTACCTGATTTTATTGTATTGTTTTTTTCAAGAAGAGCTGAAAAAAATTGACCAGACTAAGCAATAAAATGCACAAAAAGAGAATAAAGATTAAGTTTTCATTTGCAAAAGCTTTACACAGATGATAGATTTTTGTGGGTAGTAAAAGCTCATAAAATGAATTAAGCTGGTGTACTGTCTTGTGAAAGTAAATCTGCATGTATACTCAACAGCAAGTCTCATGTTATTTTAGGTGCAGATCTCCACTATTTAGTGTACACGGTGATACCAAGTATGAAACAATGGCTATGTCTACACTGTGGCTTTAAAGTTGACTTAAGAGCCCCTAAGGCAACTTTAAATAAAGCCCAGTCTATGTTTAGAAATCATTAAATTGACTTAAGGAGGTGCTTAAGTCGACTTAATAACTCCTGCCCTGTAAGTTGGCTTAAGCTTTTAAGCCGAATTTACAGGGCAGGCCCTGTTCCCTTTCCAGCCCCTGGGCATGATCAGGCTCAGGCCCAATCTGGCCAGGAGGTCTGATCTGACTCCAGCCCTATGGTGAGGAGCTGGGGCCAGATTGGCTCCCCAGCCTTTCACCTCAGGGGGCAAGGGGCAGGGGCTGGCAGCAAGTTTGTGCAGCCTGCAGAGAGAGGTTGAGAGCCAGATGGGGCTCTCAGCCCCTCTCCATAGGCTGCGGGGGCTAGGAGCCCACTGGGAGTCCATTTGGCTTAGCCAGCAGCTCTGAGTCTGGTCAGTTTCACAGACTCCTAACTTGTGAAATTGACCAGTTCCTTGCAAGCAGCCAGGGGAGATGCCGCCTCCGTGTGCCCCTGGGGAAGATGCCAGCTCCCCCTACCCCTGGATGCCTGCAAGCTGCCTGGGGAGATTCCGGCACTGCTGGCCCCTGGCTATGGAGAGGCTCCAAGTCCCTCTCTGCCTTCCCGGCACCTGCGGAAAGTAGCGGGGGGGGTGCCATCACTCCCAGTTCCTCTCCAAAGGTGGTGGGAGGTTGGAGCCAGCTTCTGCCAGTCATGACAAGTGACCCGGGGCCACAACTGGCAGGAGGCTCAGCAGCCTGGTCAATTTCACTCCTGCCACGATAAGTGACCAATGGGCCAAATTCACCCCGGGTCAAGCCTCAGTCCGGATTGGCCCCTGGAGCCGATTGGGCTCAGGGTACCGAATCCAGACTCAGGGAGGGGTAGGAGGAGGGGTGCCCTGGGTATGTCTACTCCCTGTCCACATAGACATACCCTGAAGTCAACTTAACAAGGGTTGACTTAAAGTTGATTTTGTTAAGTCAACTTCCAGCCCCCCTCCCCCAACCAGTGTAGACATAGCCAATGGTACTACCAGTCATGCTTGGTTGTTCTTGAGTTTAAAAGGGGCATCCTCTTACACTAGACAACTTCCGTGGATGAAAAGAAGGCGTGTATTTTCAGTCTACACTAAGGATCATTGAGAAAGTGAAGAAAGTGCACCTTATAAGAGCAAATAGCAGCCTTGGGTATGGACATTTTCTGGAGGTTAATTTGGAACCATCAATTTTTCCCATTTCATTATGTACCACCAGGAAATGTCCTGCACTTTGATGACAGTGGTTTAATTAAATTAAAATTAAGCTAAAGGTGTAAAACAATTGCACTCAGACATCTCATCAGACATATCATCTACAGACTAATTTATAAATTGAAGGAAGGCAATAATAATGTATTATCACATACAGTAAAATACAAAGAAGAGACCACCTTCATAAGACAACTTTCTGTTCTGTGATTCCATCACATTACAGAGTATAGCTGTGCTCTGGGTATATTAACATGCACTTTCATTAAGCAATTGACTTCATCGGTACCTTGAGTAACTGCTATGAAACAGATTTCCCTAAGACCTATGCTCCAAAAACTGATGTGACCTTCTTGTATACAGCTCAAACAATACCAGCATTTTAAAAGCTATAATTAATGATATTTAGGTATTAAAATAGGGACACACATTTAATTCCATTGAGATACACTGGACTGATTAGATTTACCTTTTTGGGGGTAAAAAAAATATAATTATCCTGAGATGGCCCTGGGGGACATCCAAAAGTTTTGGACAGCTGGGTATTCATGTAAATGGTAGTGCTATTTTGAACTGCTATATCACTAGAAATACAGAGAAGGAAGGGAGCAAAGCTGATGTTTGCTTGGTACTCTGTTAAAGGGTAAAACAATAACTTGGCATTTATTAAAACATCAACACTGCAATAAAATTATGTACATAGTACTTTTAATACAATTTTGATGTTTTCATAAATTCAATAAAGATTTTTTATTCTTTATTAAGCATTAAAAGTACAAAGCCATTGATCAACACTAGCAGATGCTAAGGTTAAGAACTAGAATTGATGCTTGCCAGATTACCCCAGTAAACGCATTATATTTGCTGCTGGATTCTGGAGTACTTCTTCTGTCAGCAAACTAAGAACTGAGGAGGGAGGCATATTTAGCATATCTGGCATGTAAATATTTTGCAAGGCTAAGTATCTGTATTAATCTATGTCTGTAAAGACTAGCAAGCCTTGAGTTCTGGTGCCACATTGCAGGAAAGATGTGGACAAATTGGAGAAAGTCCAAAGAAGAGCAACATGAAGAATTAAAGTTCTGGAATGCTTGACTTATGAGGAAAGATTGAGAGAACTGTGTTTGTTTAGTCTGGAAAAGAGGAGACTGAGAAGGGACATGAAAACAGTTTTTAAATAGTATGACAGAGTCAGACCAGGGGGCTACAGGAGGGTGCTGGAGGATAGATATGTTAGGCCCAGACTTAGCAAAGCCCTGTTCCCAGGGTAGCTGGGGTGAAGCTGATTTGAGCCAATTAAGGTACCTGACTCTAATTAAGGAGCCTGGAGTCAGTTGGAGCACCTGACTTCAATTAATGGGTAGAAAATAAAAAGCCACTGTTGTACCCCAGCAGGGAGATAGTTTTGGGTGTGGCATTTAGAGGCGTACCTAAAAAGTTGTTAGGAGGAGGAGGAAAAAAATTGTTCTCCTTAACCACTGATGATAGGAAAGAAGGTATGGATTTAAATTATAGCAAGGGAGGTTTAGGTTGAACATTAGGAAAAAATTCCTAACTGAGGGTGATTAACCATCGGAATAAGTTGCCTAGGCCAGTTGTGGAATCTCCATCATTGGTAGCTTTTAAGAGCAGGTTAGACAAACACCTTTCAGGGATGATTTAAGAGGGTAGTTGGTCTTACCGTGATTGCAAGGGACTGGAATCAATGACCTCTCATGGTTCCTTCCAGTTTTTATGATTTTATAAGATTCTTCTGTTTACTAATAGAGAAGGGGGGTGTTTTGTTTTGATTTTGTTTTTCAACTTAAGTACTAGAGTAGCTCCCTGGTACTACCCATGACATTTGTACACATATGGCCATAATTTGCAAGAGAATGGCATTCCAGATGGGACTTAAATTCCTGCAGACATTAGGTACATGAGTTTGCTGACTAGGAATGTTTTTTGATGTACTTTGTTTACCCACATGAAATCAGTTACAAGAGATCAGAGAAGCCAGATAGCATTTGCAACTGGCTGGCCAAAGATCACATTCAGAGCTTTGTAGTGGCTGCTCAAAGAAGTTTATAATCTCAGTTAAACAGAAGTAATACAGTCAGACACTCACTAAAGTGATCCATGCTTGAATGTTTGTAGATATCTATTTTTTAATTCAAAAAATTAAAAATTGAATTTGGGAAATATAGCTGGAAGATTTGATTGAAATGTGTTTTAAGAAGCAATTTCTATGAAAGAGGGAGTGCAAGAGAGGGGCTCTGTATACCTTCACTAGAATAAAACTAGAGAAAATGTTAAACTGTTGCTATTGAAACAGGAAAATAAGATTACATGCACATTTTAAATCTTCTTGGATCACTGGTGGAGTTAGTGACACCACCACTTTAGATATACACTTCTTCTTCCAACAGGGTAGAATAGATCTGACTGCTGTTTGCAATTGAGTTCTTCTGCACCATGTCACTAAAAGAAATTTTAAAAGTGTGTGAAAATAGATCATGTAATAGTTGTATTTTCCACCTATGTTTCTCCAATACAATTCCAGCCTGTGTAAAAGGGCACAACATCATAGACTTAAAGAGATATGTGAGAGAAGAGCTCATTTGGCTAGATTCAAGTCAGTTGTGACTGTTCAAAGCAGGAGAGACTTTGAGGTAGAGAATGCAGGCTGGGTTTATCAGAAAGAGAAACTTCTGTAGGGAAACTAGGGAAGCCTCCTTCAAGAGCATCTCTAATACTACTGTATTCTAAAAATTAGAAATTATACATTGTGGTACAGGTGCTGCCTGGCCAACTATTGGAATAGTAATATATTGATCCTATACTGTCAATATTATATGTTGTTCACTTACAATAATAGCTTTTCTTGACTCTTCACTCAGTTCTTGTTTACAAAAACATCTAAGGTCAGATCTATTAGCTCTCTGAATTGATGATGATAAGTTGTGAAGTTGTTTTTTTTTTTTTAATTGGAACAGGTTTAAAAGATCTGTCATTTTTCTGTAATTATGGGATCTATTAATGACCACCAGACAGTATATACTCTAATATTTGAGAAGAATACCTGTCATGTTAGGAAGAAATTTTCTAAAATGGCTCTTGAGTTAGATCAAAATCCTGGGAACATGAGAATTGGAACAGATCAGTAAAGTCCATAATAAAATCCAAATTAAAATACAAATAAAGCTTGAAAAGAGAAACCAAAAGGTGAGGTGTCTGGGGATTCAGTAAAACAAGTAGGCCCTGAAGAGAGAGCCTTGCAGAAGAAAGAATGTAGGAGCCCCAAGAAAAAGCAAAACACACAAGGAGTCCTGTGGCACTTAGACTAACAAATATATTTATTGCATGAACTTTCATGGGAGAAAATCCCACTTTGTCAGATGCTTTGAAGATTGGGGAACTTACAGAATGGAAGGAAATAAATACAGGGAAGTGTAAGTCAAGGGAACATGTCACCCTAACAGCAAATCAAAACAGTTGTAAAGATTCAAATGCTGGGGAACAGCATACAGAAGAAGATGTCAAATCACCTGTTTGTAATGAGAGAAAAATCCAGTGTCCCTATTAAGTCCTGAAGCAATGAAACCAAAATTGCAAATAAATTCAATCTCAGCAGCTTCACTTTGAAGCCTTGATTTAGCATTCATGTGTCTGAGCGCAGCAATTAGCAAATCTTTAATGGAGTGATCATGAAGATTGAAATGCTGGCCCACTGGGTTTAAAGTGTTGTGATTTTTTAATGTCAGATTTGTGCCCATTTATTCTTTTGTGCAGAGACTGTCCCGTTTGTCCAATATATTAGGCAGAAGGGCATTTCTTGCACATGATGGCCTAAATCACATTGGTGGATGAGCAGGTGAATGAGCCTTTGATGGAGTAGCGGGTTTTATTAGGCCCTATGCTAGTGTCTTTGGCTTAGATAATGTGGGCAAAGTTGGCAGCGTGGTTTGTTGCAGGGATATATGCCTGCATTAATGGTTCTGTTGTGAGGTGTCTAGTTGCTTGTATCTGTTTAAGGCTGGGGAGCTGTCCATAAGCAAGAAGAGGTCTGTCTCCTAAGGCTTGAGAAAGTGAAGGACCATCTTGTAGAATAGGCTGTAGATCCCTGAGGACATGCTGTAGAGGTCCGACTTGGGGGTTGTAGGTAATGACTATCGGCATTCTGTTGTTTTCTTTCTTGGGCTTTTCCTGTAGTAGCTGACTTCAGGATAACTGCCTGGCTCTGTTAGTCTGCTTCTTCACTTCTATAGCTAGGAACTGTAGTTTTAAGAATCATAGAATCATAGGGTTGGAAGGGACCCCACGAGGTCATCTTGAATGCTTGATAGAGATCCTGAAGGTGTCTGTCTCTATCTGAGGGATGAGAGCAAATGCAGTTATATCTTTGGGCTTGGCTCTAGACAATGGATCATGTAGTGTGTTTAGGATGAAAACTTAAGGAATGTAGGTAACTATACCAATCAGTAGATTTTCTGTATAGGGTGGTACTTATGTGTCCATCCCTAATTTGTACTGTAGTGTCCAGAAAGTGGATTTCCTCTCTGGAGTGTTCCAGGCTAAGTGTAATAGTGGAATGGAAATTGCTGAAATATCTGTGGAAATCTGTTCAAGGTCATTCCTACCATGGGTCCCGAAGATGAAGATGTCATCAGTGTAGGAGTACCCATATGGCCCCCACAAGAGTCCAACCTTTTTATGGCTGACTTAGAACACTGTTTCCTCAAGTCTCATCCCAAATACTTCTGTACTAAAGACATCTTCACCCTATACTGTAAGCAGAGGGTATATGATGGCACAAATGTCAATTGGGTGGATGGATCACAGTTTGCACCGATGACAATAAACAATAAAACTCCTTAACAAACCCAACTGAAAGAGGGTGAAGGAGAGTAGAATTAAACACTGACAAAAATCTTTCTGAGGCATCTGTGCACACAGACATGTTCTATGAGGCTTAGGAGCTGAGAGCAAAGAGCCTGCAGAGGGAACCAGATGTGTGCAAGGAACTTTCTCTTGCTTGTGAGCTAAGGAAAAAAACAAACAAACAAAAAACCAACCAACCAGAAAACAACAACATGCCTTGTAAATAGTGTAGTGGCTAGCCCTTCTGCTTAATATGTAGAAGGTCATAGGTTCAAGTGCAGGGGGATGTACTTGATGATCTCATGAGGTCCCTTCCAACCCTATGATTCTATTCTAACCCACACCACATTATCTTCAGTTTAAAGAACAGATAACTGTTTTTTCAGACATATAAGCATATTTACCTAATTGTTAATCATCTTACCTTTTCAAAAGACAGCAGATGAGGTTTCATGGAGGTAATCTTCATGTTAAAAGTGCATAATTAGATTATTATATAAATACAGCTTGTCTTCCCTCTGAGTTTAAACCAGCTGCCTTGTAGAATTTTGTGATGTGTGGAAACATAGCATACTTTAATAGTCTCAATGAGTAAAATACTGAGTTATAAATAGAATACAGTGAACCAAGACCATTCTTTATTGGACTTATGTCTACTATGTATTTAAACTTTTAATTCAACAGCCCTTTGACTGTTTAGTCAAATAGCAAAATCTAGTTCATAATATAAAAATGAAGCAAATAACTTCTAATGAGATAAGCCAAAAGAATCCCTGTTAAGTTGATGGTATGATTTATTTTTTCTTCTTTTCCAACGGTCTATTATTATTATTTAGTATTTGTACTGCGTTGGTGTCTAAAGGCCGCAATCTGGCTGGACCCATTGTGCTAGCTGCTAAAGCTGCTTGAATGCTTTTCATTGACATGATTTTCATAAGAAAAATGCCCTTTTTGCAAAGCTCTTATGGGAAATTTCAAAATTGTATTTTGCAGGAAAAAAATGCAACTTTCCATTGGAAAAAGCAAAATAACAGCTTCTCTGCTGCCTGCTTGAAAGGCTCCTGGGAGAGAAGCGGGGTGAGGTAATATATTTTTATTAGACTAGCTTATGTTGGTGGAAGGACAAGTTTTTGAACTTCAATGAGCTCTTCTTCAGGTCTGACTTGAAATGCTTAAAATCCTGGTGAGGGCAGATAGTTTTGCTGGATTTTTGCTATCTCAGAAGAGTTCATTTTGATTATGTAACCTGGCTGCAGAGCTAAAGCACTGAAGATCTGCCAAGCAAGACGGACAATCTACAGGGGGTGCCAGAAGGAGGAAAGGATTGTAGTTTTCCATGACGCAGCAGGAAGTGAGTGGTCTCTCTCCTTCCCCATTACAACTGAGTATTGGAAGTGGAGTGATGAGGACCACACCCTTCCATCAAGGAGGAATGACAACTCAGTGTGATGCTTATGCCTATCTCAAATTAGGGATATCTGATATCCCATCTCAAGCTCACCAGGAAAGCCAGCTGTCACAACAGTGTTCAAATAAGCCTGACAACTGCATGCATCAAAGGTGAAGGAGTCAGATGGGCCTGGCAAGATTTGAAAAAACAGGGAGCAAGAAGGGCATGAAAATTTGGTTTGCCCCTGGAGTACCAGAGACTATGGAGATTACTAGAAGGCACAGGGTACTGAGGTGCCCAGTGAGTTCCAGGTCACAAAAGATGTCTGCTCTCCATCACCAGTGGCTTTGGTGGCAATTAAAGAAACCGATAACACAAAGGGGTCGAGAAGAATGAACTCCCAGGAGTAGTGTGTTTTGAGTATGGGTAGCTGGGGTATGTATATAAAGAGACATTGCGGAAAGTTCATCTTAGATAATCTGGTGGTCCCTACTGGATTTAAACTTTGACTCAACTCCAGTAAGAGCTGGCCTTCATATTTTTTTATGTTTCTGTTACTTTGTCCAGTTACTGTAAATGACTAGGAAGTCTACTAGAAATACAGCATCAAGTGAAAATGTGTCTTACTGGATAATGGGAAAGGAACACGAGGTAAAATTCTGTACCTGAGGAAATTGTCAGTTTCTGTTCATCTTTCCACATCTACTATTTGCCTTCCCTTTAGAATCATAGAAACTGGAAAAGAGACCATGAGAGGTCATCTAGTTCAGTCCCTTGCATTGATAGCAGGACCAAGTACCCTCTTAAACCATCCCTGATAGGTGTTTGTCTAACCTGCTCTTAAACACTTCCAATGATGGAGATTCTACAGCCTGCCTAGGCAATTTATTCCAGTGGTGGACTGAAGGTTAGCATTGTACTCAGAGGTGCAATTTATACCTCCAGGCAACAGCAAAGATGAGTCTGGTCCATCATCATTGTTTGTTTATCCATGCTGCCCCTTGTGTTTTATCCGGAAACTGTTGTGTCTATAACTTCTTTGGAATACAGGTATTCTGTTATCTCAGGCTCAATTTTTTTTTTTTTTTTTTTTTAGATTTACTGTGCAAAAATGCAAACAGGAAGAACAATTGTGGAGTGAACTTTATGAAAATGTATATCTTGGGAGCTTTCAGTCGGAGGGGGTTGCATTATATAGTTTGCTGATATGGAAACCTTTCCTTGGTTTTCCTGTCTCTAAAACTTTTACAAAATAATTTATGTGTTCAGTGTTTCACCAATAAATTCATTAAACAATTTATAGTACTATTGTGAGGTAGATCAGTGTTTAGAGTCTAGCACTTGCAACTCATTAGCACATTTGTGATAGTGAACATTTACATTTTACATTTAAGATGATATTCAGACAAAAAACAAAAATTTGAAATCCTTAAAAAATAGACTGTAAACAGTGCAAGAGAATAAACTTTTGTGATGGGACTGCATGTGTTAACTTCAGAAAAACACAGCACAATTTGTTATCTTGGAAGGAGTGTAAGTCCGATCAACTTATTTTACTGTAAGCTTTTTCTAGAAATACAAGGAACAGTGCTCTAGAATTAGGTGAATTAAGTTTACTGTAACTGCTTCAGTGTTGGGCCCAATTTGGGAGTTAACTTTGAACTGTGTGGTTAAAAGTAGAAGATTTAGGGCTTGGATTCTGCAGGAAGAGCAGTGTAGATATTTACTTCCCACTGACTTCAGTGGGATTTGAATATAGTCATTAATTCACAGGAAGTACTCAGCATCTTACAAGATCAGGCCCATCATTTGTATTCATATTACCACAATTTGCCTTGGAAATATTATTCTTATTTGTCAAGGATTGTACTGTTTATTTTATCAGTTCCTAGTCTTCAAGCACATTTTTGGGGAAAAGAATGACAACTTTCATTTCTAAGAGAGAGGGAACTGACTTATGGTGCAGCTAGTGAATAGCATTTTCCAAAATGCAAAGAAGGGTGATCTCATTTGCAGAGTACTTTACTTTGGTTCACATTCTAAGAGGAATACATTAATATTTTTAATATGACATTTCATGATTAGCTAAGCATGACACCTACACAGTCATTTCAAATAAGATTGCCTGTTTTGGAAATTATTTTACTATGTCAGAGAAAACAATATTCTCTTGTAGATCCATCTAAAATCCTAACACAATTATTTAAATTAACTTTGATTCTCAGCCTTGATTTTGGCTGAAAAATAAACTTCCTTTCTAACTTTCCATGCTATTCCTTATTTTCAAAAGCTTTTGACACCCACTGGATTTGGGGAACTCTTTTCACAACTGTAAGAATATGTCTGGTGAAAAATGATTTAAGAACACAATGCATTATTTACCACAGATTCACTTGAAATATTTTGTCTCTTAAATTAAATATAAGCAGGACTTAAATGAATTAAAATAGGCTGAAAACCCATTTTCAAGATTGCCTCTGATACTGCAACACTTGAAAATAAAGATGACTGAATCATCAGGAAGCATCTGTTGCAACACAACAGCTGAAATAACCTAGGTTAAGGATCTTGACTAAAACAGGGAGACAGGTACAAACACGTACAAGTAAATAAAATATTAAAACAAATGCAATGAACTAAGATTCGGCAGCATTCTATATAGAAGAACGAATTGTTTAAATTAGTTTAACTGGCCCAGATCTTCAGCTCTTGTAAATGAATCTATTACTGGCATTCTTCCATCTGTGAGAGATGGTGGAAATTGAAACCTGTAATGGAGATGATTTGGAATGTCTCATGTGACTAGTCCAATCCAAGGTTTGCTTAATCTTTGGCATTTATTGCTAGTGTGTGTACCTTGTTTAGGGGCTGTTTGCTTCCTACAAGCTCTTTTATCTTTAAACCCTTGGAGCCATCTCCTATTATGGACTTCGATGGTCTGATGAAGATGATGGGCAGGGGCGTCGCTGGCACTGGATTTATGGCGCTCAAGCCTCGAGTCCTTGTGCCCGAGCCCCAGGTCCTCTGCTGGGCCACCTGTGGCGGCATAAACCCCGTGTCTCAGCGCCCATGCCCTGGGTCTTTTCCCCGGGCAGCAGCACACTTGAATGGCACTATTTGCTATGAGCACTTACCAAGGTGTAAATCAGTATAACTCCACTGAATTCACTAGAACTACATTGAGTTACCCCAGCTGAAATTTCATTCAGATACATATTCCTTGGATAATTTTGGATCACCGGCATAGCCACAAACTTAGCAACGTGATGGTAGTGTAGAGCCCTGCCACATAAGGAATCTGATTTCAGACCCTGAACTCAGTCCCATATTCGATATGATTACAGGGAACAAGCATCCTCCAATGTGCTTTAGAAGTCTGTTTAGCAAATTTTGAATAATGTTAGTTAACTACAAAATTAACTGAATTAAACAAACTCCAGCTGGAGGCAAGCACTGGTGACATTAGTGCAAGGCCCTTGAAAATACTGAAAGGGAAGTAAAGAAAAGAAAAATGTGTGTTGGGAGGTAAATTACATCTGAAGAAAGACAGTGTTTCAGTCATGCATAATTATTAAAAGATTCTGATAGTGCACAGTGGGCCAGGAGCAAATATTTGAAGACTTTAGATTTTGAAAACAGATACCTAAGATGACGTAAATTAAATATTTTTGATGTCTGTACATTGATATGCTTGTTAATGATTTTCTTCTCATTATTATTTCTTCCACTTCACAGGAAACATGTAACCATAACTGGATATAATGCTGGGTTTGTTTGTAATGCCTAATTCTGTCACATGAGAAGATTTTTTTTTCATGAAAAGAAACACAAAATCCATTAAGCATGCTTCAATGGCTGTAGAAAAGATTTCAAAGTTAGGCTGCTCACCCTTCAGTGCGAGAAATTCATTTGTTTGTAAGTTTCATCCTTCAGAGACCTTTGATCTGAATCCTATTTCTCATCTTGCAACTTTGATATGTATAATGTTGCTTCATTATTTTCTGACATTTTGCCTCATGGTGAGCAGGTGTAACTTGAAAATGGCATATAAAAGCAATTTCTAATGCTGTTTCTGACTTCTGAAAAGTAATCTATTCTTCAGTGACTCATTTGAATGAGAAACTTTGTGTTTTGGGGCCTAAATCTGCAAGTCTTGAAAGAACATTCCATAGATATACCAAAAAAACCCACCAAAATCAAACTCCTGATACAGTATAGTTCTCAAAACATCATAAAGATTATATTAAGGCTGTGGCAAAAAAGGTATCAATTTTTTCTTAATTTTGCTTTATACTTTTACAGTTTAATAGTGGCAACTTCTAGAAGAATAATTTCATTTTTTTCTGGAAATAACAGCAGATTTAATTAGTGAATTAAGTATCTCTTTTTCATTAACTACACTATTTTTAAAAATTATATAGAATCTTCAAACAAGACGTGGCATTCTAACTTCACAGGATGGATGTAGGTGACAATTAAGCATATGTGTAATTATTTGCATGATCAAGGCCATCATCATCCATAGATTTGAATGTGCTTCATAGAGACAGCTGGGCATTATTATCTCAACATTATAGGTTGGGGAGCTGATGCTGAAAGATGAGTTATTTGCTCAAGGTTACACAAGTCCACAGCAGTGTCAGATCAAGAGACGTGGTTATTCACCTCTATTCGTCATCGGTGAGGACTCATTTGGAGTTCTGTATCCAGTTTTGGGTCTGCCATTACAGGAAGTGTGCAAATTGGAGAAAGTAGTACAGATGGCCATGAAAATGATTAGGGGGCTGGAACACTTGACTTACAAGGAAAGGCTGAAAGAAGAGGCCTTGTTTAGTCTGCACAAGGGAATGATCAGAAGTGATTTTATAGCAGCCTTTAACTACCTGAAGGTAGGTTCCAGGGAAGATAGAGCTAAGCTGTTCTCTGAGGTGACAGATGACAGAAAAGTGAACAATGGTTTCAAGTTGCAGTTACAGTGATTCATTTGAGATATGCCATGTCAGGTACCATTAGAAAGGTTATAATTTGCAAAGCATGATGATAGTGTTTCTGCAGGTGTCATATTCATATCGGAAGTTGTGGGGATGTTAGATGTATCAGTATTTCAACTTGTACTGTGCTTCTGAGAGACACCTGAGATAGGATGGCTGGAGCAATGACCTGCTTAATAGTTGATTAAAGGAACTTCCAAGTACAGTGGACTTAGGAGAGTAAGGGAAGCCAAGGCTACACCTTATGAGTCACCAGATTTATTCATGCAACTCTGGACTCCATATGATTTTTGTAAATTTCCACAAGCAGCATGGCAAAGGCCAATGGACATAAAAGGCAGCTGCACCATGTGCATTTTGTCTTTAGTCTTCAGTCTTTGCCTGCTACCTCTGGAAATACTCATCTACAACCGAAGCTGTGAAACAAAGGACTGAGACCCATCCAGGTACTAGATGTACACCAGAGGGACTATACAAACCTGCAAACTCCAGATTCTACTGAGAACCTGATATGTATATAGAATTTTAAATCATTAGTATGTATCTGATTGCTTTAATCCTTAAATTCTCTTAAGGTTTGTGTCTTCCCTTTTATAGTAAGTCTTTAGTTTTGGTTATTAAAGGATTGGCTTGCAGCATGATATTTTGGGTAAGATCTAAATTTATATTAATCTGGTATTGTGGCTGATCCTTGGGGGGCGGGGGGACCATGGAGTTTTAAGTAACTTGTCTCTTTATTAGACCCAGTGGCTGACTGGGAGCTGGAGACTGAGATACAGTAAATGGGGCTGAGTATATGATTGGTTTAGCTTTTTGATAACCGGTGAGGGGGGATCAGAAGCATTGCATTGTTGGTGGCTGGTTGGGAAGACTGACTTCAGTGTCATCCTTCAATGCTGGTAGAATTTGCTCTTTTACAGCCTGTCCTGACCTTAGCATTCTCAGGTGGCTACCTGAGGCGCAGATGAGTCACAGACCAGTAATACCATTTAAAGAAATATATTCTAAAAACAATTTTTTTGAGTGAGAGGGAGAATGTCTAGAGTTCTATCCAACCTCTAGACTTTATAGATTGTTTACTTTTCTTGTGATGCTATGGTCCTTTTGTAATAGCATAATCACCCTTTCTACAAAGTGGCGGTTGATGTTTGGGTCTTGCAGGTGAGCTTTCCAGGGGAGAAGAAACCAAAATATATTCAGATTCCAGGTGTAACTTATTCTAGTTACATAAACACCAGTGCTGTAACAAAGAGGGTGAAAGCATTCAGAGTGATCTCTTCTTTCAGGAATTTCAGTCCAGTATTGATGTCCAGTTCCCACAGAGAAACTTTGCGTAAGAATTGACTCTAATCAGAAACCAAGGTAGAGAACATAATCTTTGGCTGCTTGCACAGCTCCCTCTCCAAAGACCACTGCCTCTGTGAAGAGCCGTGCTCAATAAAAACAAACAATAACATAGCATGTCCTCTTGAGAATGAAAATTTAATCACATACTCAGCCTGTGTTTACACTCGGAGTTTGAAGGTGTTATTCCCCACTTGAAGAGCTATGCTCCTGCTAGCTTTCATCAAGGTAATGTGAGTCTGTCAACTTGTACTACCCATCAGATCCTCAGGTCAAAGTGCAGAAAACACCTTAAGAAATAGCCTTCCAGGTTCACTGTGCAACAATGACACCTTACGAGAAATATTATCAGTTTACACAATGTCTTAAAATAAAGATTTCATGGAATAATTTTCAACTGACTCAAACAAGTGATAGAAAAACAATGCTCAACTGACATGGGCAAGGATTATGGTTGCATGTAATGCCATGCTGTTTTCAAACTAAAATAAGACACTTAGCAGCTATATGTCTCCATGTATAAGTATAAGATAAATAATGATTATTGATTTTAGTTTTCCATTTTATTTTCTTTCATTTTCTATATTTATTTTTTCACATTTTAATATCTTATAGTATCTTAGAATTGTTTTTGGGGAGTCTGCATATATTTGAGCAGACACTTGGTCTGTTAACCAATAAATAAACACAAGTTTTAAAATATGAAGCTTTTTAAAACAGTCTTTGTTAAGATTTTCATCCTCACTGTGTAACTGCACACATTAAACCTGTGTAACTTGCCTGCTGTTGTGTGGGATCAAGAAATGAAACTCAGAGAGTCTAAAATGGTTGTGACAAGGGTATGATTTCTTTTGAAGGTCCTGTTAAGAAACATTGCCATGTTCTGGGGTGGGTTGCTTTGTTTGTGTTGATGAATCTTTCTCAGTGCATCAGAAAATAATGGACTCCACTCTTCCAATTTCAGCACACTAAAATAGCCTATTGTTGTTCCCATTGTAGTAATTCCTTCTCTCTCCCTTGCTTTGATCAGTATGTTAACTGCATTTCCTCCTGCATCTAAAGCAGAAATGCAGGAAAAGGAGGTGAACTACCTCTTCAAAAATCTTTGAGAGAAGCGGAATAATGCCTTAAAATCCCAATTAACTGGTAAAAGAATCACTGTAAAAGATGAGTCTAAAATTCAGAGGCGTCTTTATGTGGGCAAAATGTCAGTTATGACTGTGATTCATTTAGTCACTCAATATCACAAAACATCTTTTAAACATACTTCAGAATCCCCAGCAGTGTAAAATACTCCTTAGAGGTTGTGGCTAGGTTCTTTATTCAGTAAGGGCTGCTTTGTACCATGTATCTTTAAGATTGCTGTAAGCCAGCTAGTATAATTGTCTTGGGAGAGTTATCTTTCAATTGCATAGATCTGAAAACTTGCTCCTATACAAAGCCTATGCTAAACTGCTGCCAGCAAAGAGAGTATGGGTGTTGGTGGTAGAGGGGAAGGGACACAGCCTAGTTTCCTTTTTGACTCATTGATGTCCAGTTGCCACAGTGGTTCTTGCGATCTACTGATGACAGACCTTAATTTAAAAGAGGGGTCTTTCTGATCATATTTTTGTTGGGAACTGGCTTGCTGCACCACTAACCCAGGAATTATTTAGGGTGGGAGAATCACAAAAGTAGATTACAGGCAACTATGTGGTCATGCTTCTATTACTTTGCACTGTTTGTTGCCTGGACGCAGCCAAGGAATTAGGCCATAGTTTTCCCAGAGCAGAGCTGAAATATACCATCAGCTAATACATTCTCACCATTCTGCATTGATGTCACTCTTCTTAAGTTAGATCAAGACAGAGAAAGAACAAACCTGTTTGAAACTAGGGCATGGATCATTATGACAATAAGTGCTGCTTCTCTGAAGTCATGGCTTCTGAATTTGAAAATGTTGTGACAACTTTAATGCAGCAGATCTAACGTCCTGAAGCATTCTAAGATGATTAACTTGCAAATAAACTGTAGCTTTGCTTCAAGAGAATGCTTTGATCAAAGCAATTCTTTGCTGGTTCCCCTTCCTCAAGTCACATATACAATAAATCAAATATTTTGGCTACTGTTTTACAGATAAAAATTAAGCCTGATATATTTGACATTTTAGGAGGCATTTCATATATTTACTTTATCTGCAATAGTTTACATCGTAAAACCCTTGGATCATAAAGGAGGATAGCACTGTTGTACTTAGGAGTGTTAGTAAAACTCATGAAACATCTTTCATGTAAGATTCTCAACTGAACTTTCCAGCTGATAGAGTAAACTGAGCCATTCAACACGAGCTAATCGTATCATGCCTGAAGAGCTTTTCTGCCCTGCTGAAATGATTGTGTTCCGTGAGCCAAAACAAGCAAAGGAAAAATTATGTTCAGCCTCATACAGGTACAATAGGCACACAATGCCCACATACATTCAAGTAAATTCCCTAAAAGTTTGACATAAAAAGATAAGTTTAATGAAGATTTAGCTGTCTGGAAGAATATGGATGACAAGTAAAGCAGATGCACATAGATTGATGCTTAGCAAGACTCAGTTGTTTCATTGTTATGCTGCTAATTCAAGGATTTATAACTCAACTGAGTGAATGCTATAAAATTCAGTGAATATTCATTCAAATATTTAAATAAATTTGCATCAACTGTATTCACAGACTTTCATATGTTCACTTTCCACACACATTGCCTCAAAATGATTATGTTGGGTGGCATGTTTACCAAAAAGGTGAATCTTAAGCAAAACTTGCAGAATATTTACAGAAAGCAAGGTAAAACTGAACTTCAGTATTGGCTATCATCCTACTCCAAGTGTGAACAGAAAAGAACAATGCTTTAATATTTCCTGATTAAAGCAAGGATTGTGGTACACCGGTAAAGAAGCGAACAGAATTTATAATTCCATATGAACTGGTGGAGTGACTAAACTGATTCAGCAATGGAAATTAGTCTTTCATTAGCAATATATAGAGATTTGAGAATCCATAAATTAAAACATGATAAATAACAAGTTTTACACAACTAAACAGAAGGTATAATCCAACCAGTTGGTGCTGCTATAATATTGTTTGTCAAATAGTTTATTCATCAAATTTTATCACTTTTCTTTAACTTATTCAAAAAACTTCATAATTTCATTAAGCAATGTCCGTTGAAAACTGTAGTAAGTAATTTCATGATGTCAGCGTTACACTCACCTGGCTTCTGTTCTAAAGTAGATCCTTTTATTAAAAGTTGTCAGAATGCACAACTCACAAAATCCACTGCTGGAATGTCTTTGAAAAGAATAATTGAGTACCTTCTTTTTCTTTTTCTTTCCTTTTAAGAAATGAAAAGTTAAAAAAAAGTTCTACTTGGAATGTTTCATTCTAGTATTTCTAGCCAAAATGAAACATTTCAAAATTCCCAGTGGAAATGTTTTGTTTCACCTAGAGTCAGCATTAATCTAAATGTTACACAAAATTGCAATACGTCTATCCAGGTTGACCTGAGCCAAAAAACAATGTTTAATTTCCATTTTTGCAGTAGAAGATCGAGGAAAATAGCAAAAATAAAAAATTTCCTGTGGAAAAAATGTATTTTGCAGAAATTGCCTTCTCTACAAAATAAAAATAAAAATAAAAAACTCCCAAATAGCTCTAGTAGTGACATACATACATATATAATATAATCTCAGTCCTTTTTTCCAACTCAGAGAGTCTCTCAATACCCCCAAACTACTTTTGTTGATGATCCTGAACCCCTTCTATTTCTGCTATATCTTTTCTTGTGATAGATTGAAACAATATTCCAGGGAAGGGCAGATCCTTTATGTTAGTGGGTATTGAGAGAGACTCAGTTGGAAAAAATGACTGAGATTGTTTAGAGAAGAAATTCTTAAGAGGAGATATGATAGAGATATATAAACCAATGAATGGTCAATAAGGTTAGTAGGAGTAACCAAATCATTTATCTTCTTTCTCAAAATCCCAGAAGAAGGGGTAAGTTGTTAATTATTTTTGTTCTAGGTATGTTGCTAGCCTGCATGTGAAATGGGATCCCTTTTAATATAGGAGCTGTACAAAGACAGTCCCTGTCCCAAACAGTTTACAATCTAAATTGAAAAGGCTAACAAAAGGTGGGATGAGAAAGAGAGGCACAGAGAAGTGAAGGGATGTGCGCAAAGTCACCCAGCAACTCAGTGGCTGTAGTTGAAAAGCAGCATATTTAAATTTGGTAAAATACTTTTTTGCACCACACAGTTGATCTGTGGAACTCACTGTGTGACAAGACTCTGTGAAAAGCTTCAAGCTGGGCTCTACTGAAACTAAGACCTTGGTCACTTGGCACAACACCCAGAGCACTGGGCATGGTTATAGTAGCCAGCAGAACTTGCACTTACAGGTAGCCTCAGGAGTTAATGAGGTAATTAGCTCACCACCTGGAGAATACCAGAAGGAAAGTAGACAGTAAATGAGGCTAATCCAGTGGGCTGAAGCAGGGTCTTTATGTCTTTTGTTATATGATTGTATTCTACATGGAACTGAAGAAGAAGACAAAGATGTGGTGAAAGAACACTGGTGGATCTCTGTGTTTCTTAATTTATCAAGAGATCTTATCAGATAGGTTTTTCTTGGAGAGGAAGGGGTAGTCTGTTCCTACTTTACCACAACATTTTGATGACAAAAGTTTCAGAAGTTCAAAAAAATGAGGCATTTCAACTGGAGAAGGAGAACACACACACATCTGTGTTTTATAAGTAATAGAAACATTTATGTTGCGGGGCATTGTAATAACCCTTGGGGAGGAAGGGGTTAACACTCTGGTCAGTGAGTCCCAGGACAGCCAATAGGAACGAAGCACAGCTTTTTGAATGGTAACAGCAGCCTGGCCTGGGCCTGTTTGGATGCAGCAGAGCTCCTGGAAGGATCAGGAGGAGGCCAGAGGGGCCTGAGGAAGAATCCAGCAACATCCTTACCAGAGATAAGTTAAATTTGTTACTGACCAGGCGTGGGTAGAACAGGGAATGTTTACTTAGACGCGGTCAGGGTATTTTCTTTGTTTTTGGCTTGTTTTTTGGATTTCTCTGTGCTGAGCACATGTAACCCCCCCCCCACCCTTTAACTACCTAAGTTAATTCCCAGAGAAGCAACTCTCTGTGTTTATTATCTGTTCTTTTTGATTAAAGATTTTACTTTTGAAGTAAGTTCTGGTTCTGTTCCTGGAAAGACCAGAGGTTTGTGTGCATGTGCCTTAGACTGCACAGGCAGCTACTAGAGGGAACCCTGTTCCAGTTCCAGCTCATATTGCAGCTGGGGTCCAGTCACTTTCCTGAGAGAGGAATAAACAGGATTGCAAGTACCTCACAGGGAGGAATTCCCAAGTGCGCCTTCCTGGGTCTCAAGAGGTTTTTTTGCATTTGGGTGGTGGCAGCGATACCACTCTAAGGCCAGGAATTGGAGGCCTTGGAGACTTTTAAGAGCAGGCTTTAAGGCCAGTGGCTTTTCTGGCCTGTTGCGGGCCCCCACCTTCTGCACTCAGAGTGCCAGAGTGGGGAAGAAGCCTTGACAGGCATCACTAAGTGAGGGACGTTAGAAAGAAACTTCCCCATAAGTACAGTATTTTGCCATAATTGTCTACTAGGGATTTCTTGTACTTTCCTTTGAATCATCTGAGACTGGTGGAGGCAGGATACTGGTTTAGAATAGGCCGCTAATCTAATCAGATAAGAAAATTTCTATGTTCCTCTGATTGGAACAGACCATTTTTCCATAAAAGATGTGAATTTAATAAATGATGGCTGAACAGCTGGAAGCTCATCTAAATCAGCAGGCATTATAACCACCTACAAAGTAGGTGTAAGAATCTGTTTGTCTTCAAATGATGTAGCAATTCAAAAGGCCTAATTACACTAATTATAATAAGTGGTTTGTAAATGTTTCATCAAAAAAACTGACCCATACTGCATAGCAGGTGCTCATTAAATGTGGAAGATTTACTATTAATAATTTACCCCCTTGTGGGATCTACATACTGTTTGTAATAAAAATAGCATTTAACTTACTCGGAAAGCTAGCTAAGAACTTAATTTCTACAAAAACAGAGCCTAAACTTCTCATCATTACTTCAGACCTGCAACATTAAATGAAGAATAGACAGTAGGTTTTTGTTGCTCATCCAGACTCAAAATATTGCTTCTCAGTCAGAGCACATTGCTCAAAAAGTTTAATGCTGAAGTTATTGCTCTGTCAAGTATGTAAGCCATTAGGCACTCAACTGTAGGTCACAAAGAGCGAGTGCACAGAGAACAACACAATTCTTTAGTTTTCCTATAATTTCAGTGTAATCCCTTATGGTAGAAAACACTACTTAATGTGAGGCAGGGCCTTATATTTTAGGCCTCCTCTGAGGGACTCACCAGCAAAATCACTCCTATTTCAGCATGATGTCACACAAACAAGAGGTGACTGATTTATTTTAACATTTTAATATTGTATTCATATAGTAACTGTAAAAATCTTACAGGGCCAAAGGTGGTAAATGCTCAAGTTGGCTCTAGTCTGTTTTCTGGCATTCCCTCCATTATCCTCCTTTTGCTTTAACACAAAGTTACTTGGCAGCTTGCTCCTCTCAACATTTGACTAATTAATTACTTCATAAAATCATCTCTTTCCACAGATACAGGATATAAAATTTCTGATTTGTATAATGTGAAATCAAACTTATATAGGAGCATTATATAGGAAATGTTCTATGTTTTCTCTGCTTTCCTGTGATATTCTTAATATTAAATATTTTACCACTGATCTGGAAGTAAATATAAAATTACTGTTGATAAAATTAGTTGATTATATAAAAACTGGTAGGTAGTGATGAGGATAGGGCTATCACACAGAGTTATCTGGATTGCTTAATAAACTGGGAACATTCAAAATACCATAGAGTCACAGGTGTGTAGGGCTAGAACCTCAATGTGTCATCTAGTTCAGTTCCCTGTATTCCTGACTAACAGTATATTTCTCTAATCTGTTCTTGAAAGCCACCAATGACAAGTTCCAGTGAGGTAGTTGTGTTAATCTCGTTCAGCAAAACAAACAAGGAGTCCTGTGGCACTTTAAAGACTAACAAGTTTATTTATTGCATTAGCTTTCATGGGTAAAATCCCACTTCATCAGATGCATGTAATGGAAACTACAGTATTTAAGGGAATATATAAATGCAGAGAAGGACAAATCAAAAGGTCAGTTCAGCTTATTTCAGCAAACCAAGCAAGCTGTTTTGATTCAGTATAGAACAACAGATAGGAAGATGATAATGTTAAAAGAGGAGGAAATCACCTTTTGTAATGATAGAACCAGCTGAAATCTCTATTCAGATCTAATTTAATGATGTCAAATTTTGTCTTGGCTCTTAATATATTTATAGAACTTTTTGTTAATGACTTTTATGTCCTTTGGGAGGTAACTCATTTTATGCCTTCCGCTACCTGATTTTGTCCCTCTATACTATTCTTTTGTGCTTATCCTAAGCAATTTGTCCATGTTTCCATGTTTTATAGGATTCCTTTTTTACATTCAGGTCATTAAAGACCTCCTGAAGACCCATAGCCATCTTACTGTTCTTCCTCTCTTTCCTTCACATTGGGATAGCTTGCTGTTGCACTTTTAGTGTTGTCTCTGAGAAACTTCCATCTTTCTTGGAGAACTTTTCCTATAAATATTCTTTCCATGAAATGCAACCTACTGTTTCTCTGAGATTGCTTAACTTTATTGTAATATAGCCAAATAAAAAGGCATACATAAAGACAAAAAGCAGGCCATACACACTGAATGGGGGACTATCCTGGAAAGCAGTGACTCTGAAAGGGATCATAATAAACATAAGCTTAATGAAAATCAATGCTTGGAAGTTAAACCACACAAATTCAAATTAGAAATAAAGCACAATTTTTTAACAGTGAAGGGGATAAATTATTTGAAACCAATTGCTATGAAACTAGTGGATTTGCCATCTTTTGAAGAGTGGATGCTGTTCTGTAAGATATGTTTTAATTAAACTCAAGGTTTTGGGCTTAATGATGAGCTAGCTGGGTAAAAATTAAGAATATTTGATGAACATGAGGTCAGTAGAGATTATCTAATAACCCCTCCGGCATAAAATTTATTAATAAAAATGCTAATCAATTTCTGGGCATTTCAGATATAGCTAGATTATTACTAATGCCTAAAAATTATAGGCAATTTTCGAAACATGCTGAGCAAGATACTCACTTTTCCCTTACAGTGTTGATTTAGCATTTAAAGACTTCTTTCCCATCAATACTCTTTTCTGCTTTTTGGAAAATGTTTGTGTCCAGCTCTCACCCAATTGAACTAAATGGAAAAGTCCTATTGACTGAAATGAGAGCAGGCCATTGGTCTACAGGAAATGAACTTAGACTAAAAGCACAGTTTTCTGCTTTCATAACTGTAAGAGCTCTCCACCACCCTTCACAGCTGGTTATGACACACCTTACACAGAGAGTGGAACTCACAACTCCATGTCTTAGAAAATAAATACAGCTGCAGTGCTTTTATTCAGAGAAATCCTAATGAAGAAATAAAAATGCAATAATGCAGTGCCATGCATAAGATCTTTGGGCATACACATGGGTTGGTTTTGGGTTCCACAGAGGTTATGTACAGCATATTAAGTTATGGGAAAGAACTATTATCAATGAATGTAAACAGTAGGTGGTGCTAAAGAGATTAATAAATGATGGTGCAATAGAAGTGACTTATGGTCAGAGGGCAGTGGCACATAATATATAGAAGCTATATAGTTACTTTCCTGCATCTTCTAAATAGTAGCAGAGTATTTCCAGGAATTCTTCCTTTGTTTGAGTAGTGTGAAAACAGGTTTAAGTGGCCAAATGAAGTAAGTGTGTGTGTGTGTGTGTGTGTGTGTGTGTGTTATATGCTTTAAATAAATTTATGAATCCTGTAGAAATGTTTTAATATAATATATACTTTAAAGGAATATTGCTTCAAGTCCAGGTGGCAACATAACTATCAGAAAAAGGAGATGTCTGTGGGCTACAAGTAATACAGTTTAAATCATATCATTTGAAAGATGTGTGTGAGTGCAAAGGACTAGTTTAATGATTTTCACATTTTCTAAGATGAGAGTATCCTAATCCTGCATTCTTTGTACACTCCAAGTGCTTTTGGATTTGTATGCAGAAGGCATGGATCCAAACAGTTAATGTTTTCTGAACCTGAGTCCTTTTTTTTTTTAAACTGATGAAGTTCTTTTTTTCAAGTTCCAAAGGGGGCAGCCATGTTAGTCTAGTCTAGCAAAAGAAGCAAGGAGTCCTGTGGCACTTAAGGAGTAATTTATTTATTTATTGCATGAGCTTTCATGGGAGAAAAATCACACTTCAAAGCATCTGATGAAGTGGGATTTCCTCATATGAAAGCCCACGTAATAAATACATTTGATAGTCTTTAAGTGCCACAGGACTCCTTGCTTCTTCTTCTTCTTCTCTCTTTTGTGTGTGTGTGTGTGTGTGTGTGTGTGTGTATATGTATCTGGGAAATGAGGGTATTGAAGCATGTTTTTAGTTAGGGAAGGGTGGAATTTATAGAATTGAGCTTTTCTAACTTATTGTATATTTTTCTGCTCCAAATCCCCCCCCACTTATATTTTTCTGTTGATTATAATTATGCTACTATGGCAGTTATGTGCAAACGAACAAAATACTTCTTTTTTAACAGCACTTTCTCCATGAAAAGAGGAAGCATTTGCAGTTCTAATTTCCTATTCTTAGTTTACAAAGCCCCATGAACTGCCTGGGGACTCATAATCTTCCTGAGAGTTGCAGAAGTAAGGAGATAGGGAAAGCGGCTTTATTTTTATCCAGCAAAACAGTTTTTTCTTTTGTTTTGTTTTAAAAAAGCTTGCTTTATCCCATTAGCACACATTTTCTGCAATGCTGCAGACACATAATTGTCTCGGATGCCAAACGATATGCCACATCTCCTTTCAGGACACCAGCAACAGCAAAAGCTTATACAGTATATAATAGAAAATGGTAATAAACATTGTAAGTTAACAACCATTATGATTAGGCATTGATTTTGGCCAAATATTGGCTTATGTAAATACACATACATTGTTACTTGGTTCTTAATGAAATCTTTTATAAGATTACTGGATCTGTGGAGAGAGAGAGAGAGAGAGAGAGCGAGATGACTGATTGACTGTCTGTCTCACTCTCACTTGAGGGTTAAATTATATTATACAAGTTTTCATAAGGATTAAACAGTAATGTCCAGAAATCAGCAAATATGTTTTCTAGGGAGATTCTGTCTCTTTATAGTTTATGGAATTATTTTATTCATTATTTGTTACTTGGAAATTGCAAATATTCTGTTAATCGGCTCCACTGCTAAAACTGTATAGTAAACTATATATTACAGACAGAACTGATAATGATATGCCTACAATGATGGCTACCTGGCACTTCCATTATCATGACACCCCGAGGTCAGTTCTTTATAACATTAGCAAATTTTCACTGTTCTGGCTGACATTTTGCACTGCAGTTGTTTGCTTAAGGCTGAATTTATTTAGAATGTTTAAATAAAAACAAAACAAAACAGTCTTTTCCAAGAATGAGATTAAAATGTATATTGTCCACACTTAAAAAAAACCTTAAAACCCTTTCACTGAGAAGCTGTAATACCTATGTTTTAGAGCAGAAACTTTTAATTTGTCAGGGGGTTGCCCTGGTATCAGGGATGTATTCTTTGCACTTCCAATGAACATCTATAAAAATGTGAATAAGTTTTAAAGTTCAGAAAAAAATCTTTGTTTGCACATGCTCAGTTGAGACTTCTTACAACTTGAAAGCTAAACCTTCGATGAATCTACACTGGGAATATTTCTACAGGTGCTGAGCAGAACTTTCCTTGCAATTATTCCTTCTGGCTGCCAGGGGTTGATTGCAACAGGCAGCAGAACTGAGGGCAGGGGGATTGTCTCTCCACTCCTCTCAGTGCCCCCACTACTTGTGACCATGAGAAGGAGGAACAGCCAGACTGGAATACAGATGGGTAAAGACAGGGCCTGGAAGGTAGGAAAGGACAGAGAGGCTAAATTGGGACTAGGCAGCTGGGGTGGCAAATGAGTTTGGTTGAGGATACAAGAACTGACGTTGGGAGTCTGAGATGGAAATTAATATGATGAACCCAGAATGGGGGAGACTAGGGCTGGGAGCTGCTGTGCAGAAAGACAGCGTCTCTGAGGAGGAACCTCAGATTGGAGTCAGGAGCCAAGGGTGGTGTTGACACTGGTACAAATAAGTGTATGGGGAAGGAGAGATAGGACTTTGACAAGCAGAGTCTGGGAAGGGGATGGGGGAGAAGATCTCAGAGTTAGGGATAAAAGGGCAGAAGGGCATGTTCCAGAAGAGTACATTTCTCTCCAAAATCTGGAACTGATCCCAAGAATCAAGAGCCTCATTATTCTCTGCCGTCTGCTAAAAGGTGTGAAATTCATTCATAAAGTGTATTTCATTCTCTTCTGATAATGGTTCACACAGAAGATAAAAAACTATTATTGCTATCAGTTACTCCATTAGCATAAGGGGCAGACGTCTGTGTTGTGACTTTAAAGGTTCCACCCTTGCTGGTATGCAATATTGAGTTTGATAGAGTTACACATATTAGAATTTGTTTTCTCCGTTTATTAGGCTTTTTTTTTTTAAGGAAATTACACACGAATTGCATACAAACATTTTTTTAAAACAAAAAAAAAGCATTAGGGTTGGGCAGTCAAGTGCTGAAGTTAGAAACTATTAAAACCAAGGTTGCTTATGCAACTTTAATCTGATCCCTTTGTGTGTATGCATTACCTGATACAGTCTTTAATTACTATACAAACACTGTTCTCCACAGGGCTCCTGCCTCATTCCTTGCACTGACTTGAGCTGCCTTGCAGGCACTGCATAAGAATTGGATATATTATACTGTTGGCAAATGTTGGTTACTCTAGATACTGAATGCTTTCCTTCCAAGATGGTACCTGGTGATCCTGGATGCTTATTGATCAGAATTTGGTGATGTAAGAAGTTTTTGTGCCTGTAGGATGTGTGGCTTGTTACTTATAAATGTTGGAAGATGTGAATGAGGTGGAGGATGGTGTCAAGGGGAAGGATGGTCTCATATACTTCTTTAAACCAGAACTGTTCACAGGTGGTAACTAATTGTGTGGCCCTTATTTAGTGGGCATCAACTTGAGACACCTGTGGTCTGCTTTGTATAAGTCATGAGCACTCATGGCTACAACTAAATTTGAAGGGATCTGTGCTTTGATTTTATAAAATCTATACAATACTAAGTACTATGAAAACATCAGGCTGTAGGTGTTGTATATTGGGCACCTGTGAAATGAATGGACAGCTGACCTTAATATATTGTGCTGAGCTCCCCATCTGTGAAATGGGGTAATACCAAGAGTAGTATTGTGAAGAGAAGTTAGTGACTGCTTTTTAAGAGCTCAGGGCTAGTGTGTGTTCCTCTTACTCCCCTGTCTCATCTGGTAGGTGTGCTCTGAGTATGTGTACCAGATAGGGGGCTCTGCAGGTGAGTGAGGTACACAAATGCCTATTTTTCTCTAATCCATGCATAGCTTTGACAATTCAGCTTCCAGGGGCCTAGAGTGAAGCAGCAGTGGATATGTGCAGAGACAGAAATGTAGGTGCTTAGGGAATTTTTACCACAAAAAATTAGGTGCTGAGCAAGTTTAGGTACTTAAAGTATTCAACAACAAATAAGTGGGGGTTTCATAAATATCAGCGGAGACATATTATGGGATTTAGGTACCTGTCAGTATAAATCCTTCAGACAGAATCATAGAATATTGGGCTGGAAGGGACGTCATGAAGTCATCTAGTCCAGCCCCCTGCTGAAAGCAGGCCTACTCCCACTAAACTTTGATCTAGCTAGATCAGGTACAGCTACAGGGGCTGGTATCATACCTACATAGTATAGTGATTTAGCCTTCAGATAGTATAGTGATGAATGCCGCAGGAAACCACATGAGGAAATCCATAATTCAGAGCAGGGTTTGAATAGTGGCCAGTAAATAAAACTTACAGACACATAGACTATGTCTACACTGGCAATTTAGTTCAAATTAAGAAGGCTTAATTTGAATTAAATTAGTCCCTGTCTTCATTGGACTTTCATTAAATCGAATTAAGAAATTCCTTAATTCGACTTAATGAAAACTTAGTTCGAATTAATAAGAACCACCTGTTAGTTCAAACTAAGCCTTAATTTGACGCCTTAGTTTGAACTAAGGATGGCGCAGACCTGGATTAACCCTTAATTTGACTTCATTAAGGTTGAATTAAGGGCAGTTAGGTCAAATTAACAACTTAAGTTTGTCGAGTTACTCCACTTTGTTAATTTGACTTAATAAGGTCGAGTTTAGTTCAAATTAAACTCAAACTCATTAGTTCAAATTAAAAAAATTCAATGTAACTTTTTCTAGTGTAGACAGTCATACTGACATTGAGGTTACACTAAAATATAGAATAGCTGCTCATTCAACAAGCACTGTCTGTCTTGTGGGTTCCTGTGGGAAAAAATAACATGTGATCATGGAGTTAAAGATGGTATCATATTGCATGTGCATAAATTTCTGAAATTTTCAGTCAGGAAGAACAGAAAAACCTAACCATTAATCTTTGGCAGAGAAGCCATCTGAAGACTTTTTCCCCCAAAGCTTGCTGTGACTTTTAACTTTATGGGAATTATGAAGGGTCTGTTATTTCATTTCTGAGATCATTTGCGATCTGAAAATCATCTGACACAGCATCCAGATTTCCAAAAGGGCTGATGATAAACTAATTTGCATTCAAACTAATTAACAGATTTACTTGGACCCACTCCAAATATCTTTTTATATGTGCTGTAATTGTGGCTAGGCTACAGTAAATTCTTCATATATAACAAAGTAATTGAATCCCTGTTTTAAGTACAAAGCAGTATCAGTCATGGCATGCCCGTTTCTTAGCCTATAGTTTTCTCTATGCATTACAGCAAAGGAGCTTTAAGGAATGATCTGAGTGTGTTAGACTTTTGGTTTTTGTCTGGGAGTGTTTTTCCATGTGTAAGGAGCAACATGGGAGAAAGCATGAAACAGTTGTAGGAGCTGTGGACAAGCAGGTGGCCATGTCTGGCATTGTTGGTGGAATTAAGGCAGGGGTTCATCTCATAATAAAGTTATAGGACAGTAATGGGGCAGGTCTAAACTTTGGAGGAATTTACAGGTTAGGACAAAATATTTGTGCTTGATATGGTAGAAACGAGGGCACAAGTGGAGGAATTTAAAAGGAGCTGACATAGTCAGACTGTTGTTGAGCTGGGAATATAACTATTTGTCTGTCCTTATCTCTGAAGGAAAAGCAAGAACTGCTCAGGTAATGAATTTAAGCAAGTTAACTTAATGTCATGGTGCTGATAAGGCAGTGTCCAGTGATGTGTTATAGCTATATAAAAAAAGCTTTTCTCCACTTATTTTTAGTCCTAAGAGGAAATGTAGAGACCATTCACCCAAATGATTTGAAACAAAGTGAGGCTGATGCTCCCAGATAGTAAGGGTATGTCCACACGTCTCTTTTATTTCAAAATAACACTGGTTATTTCGAAATAAAAGAGATTAGGTCCACATGACGTATTCTTATTTCAAAATGACAGGCTCCATCATTTTGAAATAAGAGCCGTCATTTTGAAATAGCTTAAACCTCCTTTAAATCAAAACGGCTGTTATTTCGAAATGTTTATTTCCAGATAACGCCATTCGGACGTGTTATATCAAAATAACCATTATTTTGAAATAACACTTTTGCCCTTCTCCTTCCCAGCATGCCTTCCTTTTAGCCTATATTGGGTGGGTGCATGGCCCAGGGAGGGGGCCATGTTGCTACACTTCCCATGGTGCCCTGCTCCTAAAGCAAAATAGCAAGTCCTGTGTTTGGACATGCTATTTCGCTTTGAGCTTTTCCCTTAATTTGAATTAATATTTTCTTAATTTGAATTAACTTATTTCAGAATAAGGGCTTTATTTCAAAATAACTCATTTTGAAATAACTTATTTTGACATAACGATGTACGTGTGGACATAGCCTAAAAGTGCAGTCACTATCTGAGAAGTGAAGGAATAAGTACTTACAACAGCTGCCTGCAACTTTCCTTCTCATAAGTTCAGCACCTAGAATGCAGGCTCTAGGCCCAGTTCAAATAAATATAGGACCTTTTGCAATGTGATTTGATTGGGCTCTGTAGCTATATGCCCATTATTCTGGGCCCAAGTGTATGGTGCAGTAGTACTGGCCTGTGCTTGAGGTAGTGTGAAGTTGTGCCATTCCCTGGTGCTCAGGAAAGAATTGCATCATTTATAGGGCCCCCCACATGGAGTGATCTCATTGACTACCTTACCCTACCCTTGCATTTTGTTGGCTCTATACACTGGTGGTAAAACTGGGGATGAAGACAGTTCAGATTCTCCACAGGGCTCAAATCATTGTTATCACTAAGTCTATATGAAACGACGCATGTTCCACAATGTGCAGCTTTGAGGCATAGGCAGTAAGTGTCACACATTTGAGCAATCTCCTGTGGTTGTAGGTTTGTCATTGACAGAACCAGCTCTGCAGGTTTTAACATTTTCCATCAACAAAATCTGAAAAGAATGTCAGCCAACTCTGCTGCTAACAGTAAGCTAAGTGCTTACCATATGGTGCTTTTTGGTTTCACACAAAGGAGAAAGCAGCTTTTAAAGACCAAGGACCAAATTCATCCGAGGTGTAACTCTACAGACTTCAGTAGAATTCTATCAAGCCTGAATTCAGCAACAAATGTTTATTGTAGGTGATAAAGAACAGAATGGCGGTAGATTTTTATGCCTTAAATAAGGTAAACCCTATTGAGTCAAGTTTATTTTATGTGTTCTCAAATGCAGCATATTGGAACAGTTTACCTAGTTCTTCTCCCCTTGGTCTCCCCATTAAAGCCATTCCAAACTTTCTGCTTCTTCTTAGGTATAGGCAGCTGTCGGAAAAAGGCATGTCTGATGGCAGAAGGGTCATATTCCAGTGGTTTTCAAACTATTTTCCTCGGGACCCAGTTGAAAAAAATAATTTGCCTGTGACCCAGTTCTGGGCAGGGTGTCAGCAGCCTTTGCCAACCCCAGTCCAGTCCCTGCTCCCTGACCCCTCAGTTGTGCTGGTAGCGCCCTGTGCTGAAAAAGTAGCCACTGCCTGAAAATTTGGCAGTGGCCATGGTGGAGGCAGAATCCCCATGTTCTCCACTGAAAGACGCCTGGAGAGGCTTCTTTCCTCAGCATCTCTGGGGACCCTGCCTCAACCCCACCAAAAGGAGCCACTCTTGGCTGCTTCTTTCAGCTAGGACAGGGGCCTCCAAGAATGCCATGGAAAGGGACTGCTCCGGGTAGCTTGGAAACGGTCCCCAGGCACTCCACGGAGAGGGGTTGCAACCCAGTACCTGAGGGTCTGCAACCCAGTACAGGGTCCCAACCTATGGTCTGAAAACTAGTCAACATTTTTATGCTAATAGACACTGATGTCACTTGAGTGACTCCAAATTTGAGAGGAATTACTACAAAACTGTCTGATGGCCTGTTGTGAATTTCTGTAAAAAAAAAAATAAAATAAAATAAAATAAACTCAGATATATCAGTGATGACAGCAGATGATATTTGGCCACAGCTACCACTCTGTGCATTAAAGAAATGTGAGCTGGGACAATAGACTGCAACCCATCCAAGCTCCTGGCAATTAGTGAACGCTCTAAGCACCATTTTTACATTTCTTGGACTATTTGCTCTCTTTAGATCAGCAAGATAGCTTCTCTTTAGTGATTTGCTACAGCGCAGCTGGGGTAACACAGAGACTTGCCTGAAGAGCAGACATCAGTTCAGTCTGTATTGATACACTTTCATCTTTACAGCATGTTATCTCATTTGTATTAGAAAAGATTACTAGACTGTATCAGATGAAAGGGTAAAATGTGGAAAAGGAACTTGGCCTTCAAACGCAATGAGTTATTAAATAGATGGGGGCAACTAAATGATCGTTAACATGGGAAGTTAGCAAAATTGGCCATTATACAAGGACAATAATAAGATGGGAGAAAGTGTCACCTGGGTCCCAAGAAAATGGCTTTACTGCTACTTTCAAACTAGAATAACTGTACTGAAATCCGTGGAATCAAATATGTATAAACTCAAAATTAAATGAGATCAGAATCAAGCCCAAAATAGCTACTGCTTAATATTGCAAGAGCTAGTGTATAGGCAACTGAAATGAAAACATAGAAAAAATGAAATTGAAAAGTAAGTCTGTTGTAGAATGAAGAACATATGTATTCAAACTCCTGAGCTGGAGGTTATTTTCCAGGATGAGTAAAACTAGTGCATAAAATGAAGGAGCTATTGGAATTTGTTAATTTAAAAAATAAAAAAAAAACAAGCTCTAGGGCCAGATCCTAGACTGGTGAAAACTAGCACAGCTCCATTTCATTACAGCTGGGGATTGGGCTTAAGAACTTACTTTGCAAATGGAGAAGCAAAATAAAGTAGCAAAATGCATTAGAGTACTGATGAAAGATGAATATTTTTCACAGTAGAATCAGACATTAATTGACAAAACACAGGCAGCTGGGATAAAATTTACAGGACAACTAATGTTTTCAGAATACTCTTAATTAGCACTAAGTATCTTCAGAACACTTAAAGAAAGTTGAATGTACTAAATATTTTCATCATTGTCAGGAATGCCCATGAAATGCTGCACCATGCCATGTTGCTGATGGATTCTGGCTCTAAATCCAATACAAACAGCAGTGAAAGGATTGCCCAAGGACAGAGGTCAGAGGATCCCTTCCGGCTCTGACCACAGTAGTACTCCAATGCCAGCTGCCACCAGCTTAAAGGAGTGGGAAGTGGGATCTACCCAGGATTTCTATATGTTCCACTGATACCAACCTCCTGGGGCCCACTGGCAGCCAGTGTAATGTAGAACACCATTAGGCAGTCCAGAATATTTATGCCGACAGCTTAATCCTATGCAGATACACACTCCTGAGTTATACAGCCTCATACACCCACCTGAGTTACAGTCTGTTCCTCAACTATAGATCAGGTTCTGGGTCTATGACTGTAAAATGAATGCGCAGGACCCGTTTGTTAATACAGTCTGATGGGCAAATATTTAGCCAATGTAAAGAGATAATCTGGGATCTGTTCCTAGGAATTGAGGCTAGTATGACTGATATATAAGGCTGCAGTAGAATTGCTTGGATCTGTGATAAATTTTAATTACCTTAACAATGAATATTAATCCTGGCCTTTCTGACACCTCCTCTAGTATGTCTTGTCATCAACTGAAACTTAACATGACCAGAAACGCGTTCCTTACCTTGCATAGAAAACCCTTTCAACTCCCCGCAATCTGTCACCCTCACCACCACCACCAGCGTCCCTTTCACTCACAGCTGGTGTCTCAGGGTCACCTTGCTTCTCATCTCTTGCAAAGCACACCCCATCTATGATCAAAGCATGCCACCAAAACATCTGTAAGATTCATCCTCTACTTCTTTCCAGGCAACCAGAAATTTCATCCTGGCCTTCATCATTTACCTGAGCCTCACTGTATGAAAGTGTATAAAGAAGGAAAGAAAAAAAAAAAGGTACATAGACAGCATGCTTAAAAATGCACAAAAATCATACCTCTGAAAAGTGTGTCAGATGTCCTGGCCTGTGTTTTTTCAGCAGTGAATGCTTTTCCATCAGGAGATGGTGTCAGATCCCTGTTCAAACATGGTTTTGGCTACAAGGGTTCTGCTTCAATTATAAATGTGAAATGACAGAGTAGGTACTAGTACTTGCACTCAGCAAAGTGTCCGATAATTATCTACATTATTTAAACATCCACAGCTTAGAGGTCAGTGTTATGCCTTGGTAGGTGGAGGGCCCAGATTTACAAGATACTGTGTTCCAGAGGGGTAGCCATGTTAGTCTAGTTCAACAAAATAAACAAGGGCTGTATCTACACTGTCAAATTAGTGTGGACTAAGGAGGCTTAGTCTAGACTAATTTGGCCCATGAACACACTAGCCTTTGCCTGGTCCAAACTAAGAAATTTAGTTCGAACTAAGTGCATGCAATATGCGAAAAAATGGCTAGTTCAAACTTAAAAAGTTCAAACTAAACCATTAGTTCAAACTAGCTGCTTGTTCTAATTTGACCTAAAATGTTAGTTTGAACTAGAATGCACAGCTAGTTTGAACTAAAAAGCTGTGGTTAGTTCAAACTAGCCTGAGGTTTGTTCAGGCTAACCTCACACTTTTTGGACCAGCAAATCCGAATTAAAATTATAGATGGAGACATAACCAAGGAGTCCTGTGGCATTTTTTAAAGACTAATATTTAAAAGTGCCACTGGACTCTTTGTTTGTTAACATATTGAGTGTTACTTGTTAACACTTTGTAAAGTGAAGCCTGTACCATTTTAGCAGTTAAATATGTTAAAAACTTGTATTTTTATAGTATGTATGTTATTACAATACTGTTTCATGCAAGACTACTGTGAAATAATAGACAAACACTAATTAGCACCTGTTCTATTCCATGCATGAATAGTGTGCAAAATAATCCTTATACCCCTCTGCTAAACATTTACCAGTTCATTCAGAAAGCTATATCTGTTGCTCAATAATCACAGCTGTGAAAAGAACCATTTAAGTCAGACTTTACCAGTGAAGAAATCTTAGGAATTTGCTACATGGTTTTGCAATGACCATAGTATATGACTGCACCAGTTTTAGTTTACTGCCAAATCACTACAGACATAGCTATTAGAATATTGTGATGACCCGAAGAAAATATTTTTGCTTCATCTTTTTTAATGTCCCATAAAAATAATAAATGGTCCACCCACTGCAAATTTAAAAGATACATGTATACTATGTCTTGTTTAAATTTACTGACTTAAAACTACCCACTCATGCTATTTCTATTGCATGCTTCTAAAATAAATGAAAAGAACCAATGGAATGAGATATTTCTCATAGTTAACTGAGAAATTGAACCCTTTTCTCTTCATAGGTTTCATCTGCTGATAGTCACTGCTACTGGAGCATTTAATCATGACCTAAATCTTTTTAGCTTTTTAACCCTGGTTAGAGAAACAATTTGCATTACCAAAGAGAAGAAGAAAAAGAAAATAAGAGAAATGAAGAGGCTGGATCTTATAAAAAGTATATGATGGTATTAGTGAACTATTCTCTGATGTAAATGAGAACAGTGAATACACCTTTAACAAATTCTTTCTTTCCTTCTTCCGAAGAATGGCAAGTGCTCACTAGAGAAAAAATAGCGACACATTCAATCTCAGTTCTTTGTTCCATCAGTGATTCTTTAAAAATGATGAAATTTCTGCTTCAGACGATTAGACTGATTTAAATGCTGTTTCTTTTAAACAGAAATTTGGAAGAAGGAGCAATGTAGATATGCCTGCAAGCAGGAGGCATAAATAGATCTTCCCCTCTTGGGTCCTTGCTCCATTTGTTTTGAAAAGAACTCTGTCTGCTGCAAGTTTTGCAGTAGACAATTGTGAATTTTGTCACCTTTATGTGATCTGTGAGTGACTTTCTGCAGAGCTATTTATTGGAAGATGTGTGCTTTTTGCCTTTCTTTACCCCTTCATTTGTTTCGCAGACTTCTCATGCATGATCAGGCCAGCCTTGGTGTAATATAAGTGTGCAATTCCAAAAGAGTTTTACTAAGATAAATACAAGTTATTAAGAAAGAGAAAATAATAACTGACATTTATTATGGTATTGCCAAGGTCAGTTATACCTATTTTCATGGGTTCAAGAGGTTTATATATCACTATCACATTTTTGTCTACTATAAACTATAATTCTTAGCACCTTTACCCAGAGGTGAGTCATTTACTGTTGTGTTCTTCACTACCAGTCATGAATCTTTTCTCTGTTAACATCTGTTTGAGTCTCTCTGGCATTGCTGCTGGTCTATTCTCTTTCCATCATGAATGTTTTGTTTCTCTACCACACTGTGCTACAAACTGCATTATGTCTCCATCTCTTGTACACTCTGAGTTCATGGAAGTTTTGTTGTCATTATGGGATTCATCAGTTTGAATCATTGCTGTTAACTGAAACTGTGTATCTACAGAGTTCCTGGGAAGAATTTTTTTTTAAATCACATTAATTACCAAGAATACTAGCACATATGTTTAGAAGAGAAAATTTGTCTAATTTAAAACTCCTACTCAAAAAACCCCACAAACAAACAATCATAATTAAAAAGCATGTTTGTTTGTTTGTTTTTTAAAAAAACCAACATCTACTATAGTTTTGTTACTTTCAAAAGCCAAGTTTGGTTCCCCCCCCCCTTTTTTTTTCTCCTCCCCATATCTTATTCATTCAAGACAGGCTTCCACTTTAGTATCTGTGATTATTGTTTAGATGTATGCCTAAGAAAAATTCCAGAGTGTAAGTATGGCTTCATAGGCTTTAGTTTGACTGTTGGAATAAACGGGTTTGGTTTGGCAGGCAATGGTTGATATTCAGAAGTTGACTTCATAGTCTACTGGCAGCTGCCTTTCTGAGGCAGTAATTATTCTAGAGAATTACGTTAGTCCTAGGAATTTGGAGGTCAACTTGTCCTCTGTCCATGCTGGATCATTTATCACCAGTCATATAAATTTATCTAATAGTTAAATGCTATCTTTCAAAAAGTTGTAAGTCTGGATTAGTCACTTATTATGAAAACATCATGAAAGATTTACTGAAGTTAGGTACTGAAAAGTGCTTTCCATTCAGCAGGTGTCATGAAAAATATAAGGCAAGATGCCCGAAGGAGGGTTTTAGTGCAAATAACTAAACAAAGACTTGGGACCCCATTTGGCTGTCTTAGGGTTTTCTATACCACCCATCTCTGTGGTATTGAAATGCATTCTAGGCAAATTTGTTCTGTCTGAAGAAGTCCCTTAATTCAGTATTTCTGGTTGATTTATGTTCAAAATGACATTCTTAAACTAAGTTACATATGCAGGATGAATATTTAGAAAGGTCTTATTATAGCATCTTTCGCTAAGCATTTGAGTAACCTCTTTCAGTTATTGATGTAACATGTTGGCCAAGTGCCTTTGTTCTGCTGAAGTTCATGAGTCTGCTACTACCTCCAAACTAATCAACCTAGTTCTTTAGCTCAAGTAGTAGAGGCTAATGCTTTTAAACCCAGTTGTTCTGGATTCACTCCCTAGAGAGAACTTGAGTTAGGGAATCATTCCAAGTGTGGGAGGCGTCATGCTTATCAGTGTTTTACATGAATATGAGGCCCTTGTAACTTTGAGAGTGTTCTCAGTTTCTCAGCAGGCACAAGAGATAATCAAAGTGAAATTCAAACTCCCTGCTGAGATGGTCAGGTGGTTCTTTTTGCTCAAGTACTGTTGGGATGTATGGGGGAGAGTGGGGTCATCTTATTTCTGTTCTCTTGTATATGAACATGATTCTTTGCCCAACATGATTCTATACATCCCCCTTTATTCTGTGTCTGTAATGTATTACACTGACTCACTAAAAGGCAAAACACAGCTATCAAAGATTTTAACTCCCTATCACTAGCTTAAGAAGGTGTGTTGGGTATGTTGATACCACAGCACCCTTTTTGTCCAGAGCATTGCACCACAGCTCATGCTCTTGTAAGATGCTCACTCATTCCCACTTTCCTGAGTCCCTCTGGGATGTGTGTGGATTGTCTCCTTAATCCCAAGAGGGTCAGCTTTTCCTGGTGTCCAGTGGGTCTGGAAACTCGGTTTTTAAATCTTCCAGGAGCTGGTAGGGGAGCCCAGGCAAACCCACTCCACGCTACTGGGTTCCAGCTTTGGACTCATAAGTCAAACAGGCAGAAACAGGATGGCCACAACTTTGACTGTGCCCTGAGCTCCTTCCTACCTTTCCTGGTTTCTATAGGCTCTTTGGCCCATCGGTCCAGTTGTCCCTGTTTTAGGGTGCTGTCTCTACTCAGCTTTTCAGAAGCTTCCTGGCAGGCATTCCCTCCTGCAGCCTTTCTTGTTCCTCTGACAGCCACCCCATTCCTCTGCTTCCCAGCTCTTTTATCCTCCCACCCACTGAGAGGCTGCAAATAAGCATTGGTTGGCAGTAGCTGGATTAATCTCTAGGCTTCTGGGTTAGCATGGAGTATATAAACCCAATGACAAAAAGACTTTAACATTTTCTAGTTCATAGAAAACTGCCACAAACTAAAGTTAATTACATTGTTTTTCTAATGAAGTTTTGCACTTTCATTTTCAAAATCATTTTAATAAATCGACTGTAACAACAGTTTGGATACAACTTTTCTTTAAAAGACAAGCTTAATGAAAAGTTTACTCTTAGACTCCTGTGTTCTTTGCACTTGGGGGATTTCTACTGTGTTGAAGTTTAATTGATTTTAGAACTACTTTCCCAGTAAAAGAATAGTCAAGGGATTCATCTTCTGGATAAATGTGTCCTTACAGTTCAATCAAGAATCAGAAAGCCTCTAGCACTTTTAATCCTACCTTAGAACTAAGGAGAAAATAAACCATTATAAAATGAAAATCAGCAGATGGATATTTTCTGTGTGGTCCATAAAGTTTATAGAATATCTACATTGAGATGTTTAGCCCATCAGAATTAGTATTATAGAAGCAGGAACAGTTCAGCAGAAATACCTACAAATGAAGATTGAATTTTCAACAAACCACCATAAAGCAAGGCTATTAAGGAATACCAAAGGTAATATCAATTGCGTAGAGAGACTTGATAGTTCCACATGGTACATTTTAGATGGACACTTCAAATTGTGTAAATGTTTATCACTAACTAATAAGCTTTTAAAGCAATGAAATCCGTGAATGGTGAAATAAACTGCTGACTCCATTACAGCATCTCAGTCGCACTCATCTGAGTGTATTTTCCATTTTCTTACAAAGGCAATTCCTTCCTCATTTTTTCATGTTTCATTTATTTATATTTTATTAGTAGATCTGGGACCATGCACTTGAATGCTTTATTAATTTACTATGAAACTTGCCCTCTAATGCTATGCAATACTTCCTATACAGGCACACCAATATATAATATTAAAAGATCCTGTAGATCATCTTTACAACATCAGGAACTCTAAAAATAAGGTAGTGATTGGAAGAGACATGGATGATAGACAGGAAAAGCAAAACTATATTTTTCTGGAACATTAAGGAATGTGATACCAAGAACAGTGCACCATTGGCTTCCTAGTACAGAAATACATACCTCCAGTGTGGGAAAATATAATCATTTTAGTGGATATTTAAGTATACAAGGCCAATTTGCAATTAGTATGCATGTCTGGGCTTCCCCTTATAGATTAAAGAGTGCAGAAATATTTACTGCAAATGTCTGTACTCATTGGTCCCCTTCTATCCATTAAACCAGCTGCTTAGTAATGTAGCATGACACAACTCCATCTCACCTGACTTTTTTTGATTCCTCAGCTACAAAACTAGCGGCAGCAATCATTTCTCTTTCCTGCCTGACTATATGCCAGATCCTACCTTCAGTTATGCATCTGGGTAGTATATATGAAACCCATTTTAATGAAAAGGGGAGGACAGAACATCATTTCATTTTTTCATTCACTGAGGGCATGTGTGCACTCTAGGAAACATGCCATTGTTTACAAATGGTGAGAACAAGAAGCTCCTCTCACCTGCTTATCTGAATTAGTGAAGGTTTGGACTACAGGAATAGCTTGGTCTAAAGAGTTTTGAACATGACCTACAGCCAGTGTTCTAGAAACACAAATTGACTGGGTCTTTGGAACAATTTTTGTAACAGGTGCTAAAAATGACTTGGGCTTGACTGCACCACAGGTAAAAACTGTTTCAACTCGGATTGAGGGAGTGTTTGCAGTTCTTGAGTTTGTTGTCAATGTTGACATCTATCATTTAACATCTACAAGCATCATCTTCCTAGTATCAGCAGAATCTCAAAGAGTTCATGTAAATATGACAAAAAAATATCATATGGTGCATGACCAGTGCTGTGTTCAGAACATTTTTGATTCAAGAATTAAATGTCTTAAAATATATATAAAAATTACAAATCTTAATTCAGGATTAAATCCATGGCAAAATTTGCTGCCTACCCTTTTTAGAAATTATATACTGCTCATGTACACATCTCGGAAGGATTAATGAATTATGGAAAAAAAACAGTCGCTCTCCTACAAATGTGATGCCTGCATAGAAATGGCCCAAGGGGATTATTAATACAAATGCATTGTGTTTAGTTGCTTAATTTTTTTTTGCAAATATAATTCAATTAATTTCTACCTGTTTCTCCCTGCTGTGTACAATGTTCTCATTGTTAATTAGTTTATTTATTGTACTATGACAGGACTGTTCTCCATACTGCCAACTCTGGTCTCCTTTTATTAATCAATTTAAATGATGTTATTTAATTAATCAACTTTCAGAATCCTGTTTGAAATCACACATTTTAAGATATTATATTTTTCATTATTTTTGTCTGTTTCTTTTTGAGATGACAAAGATGTTAATGAAATTCTGTTTTGATCTGCCTCTTAATGACACTCCCTACCCATTTTCTGTAAATCATGTTTATTACAGACAGGGATGTTCTTAGTGTTTTAGGAGCCCTGGGCAAAATCAAGTATGGGGACCTCTGTTGCATGGGCATCCCCATCCTTGACTTGCCCCCACTGCTCCCCTCAGGCCCCTGCTTCCCCCAGCGCCTTTGCCACTTGCCCCTGCTGCCTCCCCCTAACTGTCTCCCCCAGAACCTGCCATTGGCCTCCCACTGCCTCCCCTATGCCTCACCACTGGCCCCCACTACCTCCTCCTTTTGGCCTCCCCATGCTCCTCCACTTGGCCGCCTCCTCACCAGTCCCCATCGCCTCCCCCCTCTGCCCTTGCCAGGGCATTGTGCCCCACGTGCTTCCCCATCCCCTTCCTTATTGCCCCAGCCCCCTCACCTTACCTGGCTGGCGGGAGCACTGCAGCCAGCCAGCTGCCAGAATTCACCCTGCCCTGGCCCTGGCATAGGGCTCTTCCCCAGCACGAGGCCTAGGGCACTTGTCCACCCTGCCCCACGGCTAAGACTGCCCATGATTACAGAATTCTACCTCTGCTATGTAGGTACTTTCCAAGTGGCTGAAACTTCCTGGTTTTTAAATAGAGTTTCCAATATTTGGATTTAATCTTAGATGTGATTTGTCTGTACAACTTATACTACCACCTATTTTAAACAAAAGCCATGAAAAGGGTGCAGTCAGATTCTGAATTCCTTAAAAGTATCGATGACATTCTAAGTCACACAAACTCTGGAATGTTGCTGATCTTAAGATTGTTGCAGACCATGCTACTCAGAAAGATTTGCCTGCTGTGGGACATCAAAAGCATAATCATCCTCCTCTTAGCTACTGAGTAGCTAAAATGTGTCAAAATAAAATTTGTATCTTGGATGAGCCACCACCTACTTTCAGGGATGCTTACATCATTCATTATTGATCAAATCTATGGTTCCATTCATGGGTAGTTGCACAAGTGGGTGGGTTTGGGCTAGGTAATGGATGGAGTTGTTAAAAACTAAATGCTGTAGAGTGCGGATTGTAATTGTTACTTGTTTTGTTGAAGAGGGATGTATACAGTAGATGTGTGGAATATCTAGGTCCATGCTTTGATGACATTTAATTGACTTCAGTAGATTTACTCAAAAGTTATAATGAGAAGAGCACAAAACTCAACAGCCATTCTTTTATCACAAAAACGTTGTGAATAGTGAACAGTATGAACTTTCTTCAGCCATCCCCAAGCCATGCCCATATGCACTTTACTTTTGCAATCTGTCATTTAATGTTATCATCTGCATCTACATTGCTTAGCATTTTCAAAAAACAAACCTTTTTTTGAAAAAATATTTTGAAATAATTTTCTCAAAATAACTTTTTTCAAAAATGTTATTTTGAAAAAGCTATCTCAACAAAGGCCGTTTTTTGAAATATCATGAGGTTTAGCATTGCCAAAAAAGAATGCTGGTATTTTGAGATACCAGCATGCTTTTTCAAAAAAGCTAAACCTGACAGCTTTTTTGAAATAAAAAGCCTTTTTTCAAGATAGCTTTTTCTAAAAAAGCCATCGCCGGATACAGCAAAGGCTTTTTTCATAAAAAGCTTGCCTATCTTTTCAATTGCCTTGCTGTTTTTTCAAAAAAGAAAGTCCGGTGAAGGCTTTCATTTAAAAAAAAAACAAACAAACTGTGGTATTTTGAGACAATGAGCGATCCCCAGGCCGTTCTGCTGAAATAGCATTTTTTTAAAAAAGTTGTTTCAAGAAAATTATTTCAAAGTAATATAGAAGCACATTCATGATGGCCATTGGCCTCCAAATCATAGAATATTAGGGTTCGAAAGGACCTCATGAGGTCATCTAGTCCAACCCCTGCTAAAAGAAGGGCTACTTCTACTATATCATCACAGCCAGGATTTTGTCTAACCAGACCCTAAAATTTTCCAAAGATGGAGATTCCACCACCTCCCTAGGTAACCCATTCCAGGGTTTCACCATCCTCCAAGTGAGAGAGTTTTTCCTAATATCCAACCTAGATATCCACAGCTGCAACTTGAACTCATTCCCCCTTGTTCTGTCCACTTTGACCACTAAGAATAAAATAGATCCCTCCTCTTTGGCGCACCCCTTCAAGTAGTTGAAAGTTGCTATCAAATCCCCCCTCAGTCTTCTGTTCTGAAGACTAAATATGCTTACTTCCTTCAGTCTCTCCTAATAAATCATGTGGTCCTGGCCCCTGATTATGTCCGTTGCCCTCCACTGGACTCTTTCTTATTTGTCCACATCTTTTTGTAGTGGGGAGCCCAAAACTGGACATAATATTCCAGATGCAGCCTCACCAGTCTGAATAGATGGGAATAATCACATCCCTTGATCTGCTGGCAATGCTTCTACTGATGCAGCCCAATATGCCATTGGCCTTTTTGGCAACAAGGGCACACTGTTGGTTCATATCCAGCTTCCTGTCAATTATAACCCCCAGGTCCTTTTCTACAGAGTTCCTACTTAGCTGATTGGTCCCCAGCCTGTAGCAACATGGGATTTTTCTGTCCTAAGTGCAGAACTTCGCACTTGTCCTTGTTGAACCTCATGAGGTTTCTGTTGGCCCACTGCTCCAATTTGTCTATTGGGAAAAATTTGTCAGTATCAGGAGGGTAAATGAGAAAGGAATACAACAGACTGCTGTGTACTACTTCTTTTGGCAACAGCTTTGTTCAGGGTTGCTTCTTCAAATTCCTTCCAAATCTGGTTACTTAGAGAACAAGCTTCAGGTACTCTGGGATATAAGGTATACAAAGTGACTGTTCTTTCTAGTACAAGAAACTATGGAGGCTAATTTTGAATTGAATCAGACATTTGTTTAAAAGGTTTTGAATTCACATTAGTATTTTGACTATGAAACTATTACATCAATCCTAGAGAGCAATTCAAAGAAATACAAATTTTTCCTTAAAATACTCACAATCTGTTATATTTGTTAATTACTTTTGAATGTCTGATTTGTTTTTTGTTTCTTTGCTTTAAAATCCATACAAATTTAATTCCCAAGCCTATAAACCCCTTACCCATGCTAGATCTGTAAATATATTGGTTCCTCCCTTATAGGTGGGTGGGGGTTGGCAGGAGGTTTAGTTTCCAAAGCATTATTCAAAATGGGAAATCTAAATCAAAACTAAAGAACTCACAGCTAACCCTGACTCCTGAAACTTTTGTACACAAAAGCTAAATGTTTATTTGGAAAGAGTGATTCTAAGTTTATATTAAACCCTCTAATATAAAATGTGCCGAATTCCTTTTCACAGTTACTATTGGGGACAGTGGAGACAAGTGTCTTTTTTTTTTTTTTTTTCACTTTTACTTTCACCAGCAAATTGGTTAAAGTAATGGGATGTAGCAGCCAGTGACATGAAGAGAATGTATCTAATTTTCTTTCTATACAGTCAAGAGTCATGCTGATCCTCTGCTTATGCTTTAGGGTAAAACTACATCTCCCACCCCCCATCCCAACTGGTCTTATTACTTGCTAAGATTGGGGTCAAGGGACTGTGACCAAGATTCTGATCTAATTTGGAAATGTGCAGATGGTGAGTGAATCTCCTGCCAGCAGGGGTCGGCCCACCCAACAGAGTGAGGGATGATAGTGATTTGACAATGCTCTCCTCCAGTCCTGGTGGACTTAGTGCTGGTTGACAAGCCAAAAGCCTGGTTTCTTGTAACAGTGAATCTGGTACATTCACTTCAATGGAACTAGTGTAGCTACAGTATGGGTATGTCTACACATCTCTCTTATTTCGAAATAACCAGTGTTATTTCGAAATAAAAGAGATTAGGTCCACACAAAGTTTTCTTATTTTGAAATGATGGGATCCATCATTTCAAAATAAGAACTGTCGTTTTGAAACAGCTTAAACCCCATTCATTTCGAAACAGCTGTTATTTCAAAATGGTTGTTTCGAAATAAGGCCGTTTGGACATGTTGTTTCGAAGCAACACCATTGTTTTGAAACAACTGTTTCGAAACAACATGTCTGAACGGACTTATTTCGAAATAACCATTTCAAAATAACAGCCATTTTGATAGCAGGCTTTCCCTTAATTTGAATTAACATTTTCTTAATTCGAATTAACTTATTTCAAAATAACTCGTCTCGAAATACTTATTTCAAAATACCGATGTGTGTGTAGGCATAGCCTATGTGTCTAAATAGCTAGAAATCTCTTTCCCTTATCTGCCTGCAATTTGATTACATATGAATGCTCCTTTTGTTCATACTTATGCTCAGTACAATCAGTCTATTGTCTATAATTCTATGATTTTTCCCTACATAGTTTTAAAATGTCTTAGATATTCATAAATGCTTTCATTTTTGTCCACAATTATATATATATTCCTTTATACATAAAGCTGTCTCTTCAAGCTCTATTAGAAATTCTTTCTTGAGTAAGTTATTGTTTCCTTCTGATGGATAGATATGATTCTTTTGGTAATGATGAAGATATTAAATATCCATTTTAATATTGATTTAGGGACTCCATTAATTCCTGAATTATTTGCCAAACCAACATCATAGTTGTACACTTATTTTTCTCCAAATATTGTTCTGTTATCACTACTTTACTAAAATATATTTTAATATTTTTGCATTCCAAAAAGATTGCTATAATCATCTAAAATCTTTCAACTGGTCTAGCATTTATAATTGCCACTTAAACCACGTATGCTCTGATGAGATGTGGTCCTATAAAGTTTATAGATTCATAGATTTCAAGGCCAGAAGGAACTTCTTTGATCATCTAATCTGATCTCCTGTATAACACAGGACATAAAACTTTCCCCCAGTAGTTCCTAGAGCATATCTTTTAGAAGAAATTTCCAATTTTGATGTGAAAAATGTCAGTGATTGAGAATCCACTGTAACCTTTGGTAAATGGTTAATTACTTACCTTTTATGAGAGATATTAAACTGCACCTGTTTTAAGGCAGTATCTCCTGTGGTTTACTACTACCTGTCTTTTCTAGATTTGTGTCCAGTTTTCAACAATGCAAGGAAAATTTGTCCTTTTTGCCCTTGACATGTTTCAGGGTAAATATGAATTCTGATTGGCAACAGAACATATTTTTAGGCATTGATATTTTTATACCTTCAGAATTATTTGATAAGACAGTGACCTGGTTTTTGCAGACCTTTCTCTAAATCAAGGGTTGGCTACCTTTGCCAGCCCCCTTGCCAACGTCACCCCCCAACCCTCAGCAGGTGCTGGGGGGAGGGCCAGCCAGTGAGGAGGCAGAACAAGGAGACACAGCAGACAGCGTCTCCTTTTCCCTGCTACCCCCCATGCTCGCTCCCCAGCTGTGGAGCAGGGCCAGCAGGGGACAGGAGCCATGGCGTGCACAGCTCTTGTGTTCCCAGACCCCACGGGGGGGGGGGTAGACAGCAGGGAAGGAGCCTCTGCTGCATTGCAGGGCTGGGAGCCCAGCATGCCACTGTTAATAGGTGTGTGTGCCAGCACACACGTGAAGGGTTGCCAGCCCTAAATGCTTCCTGAAGAGCAAATATTACCATTGGGAATTTATTTTATTTGCATATATTTAACAAGAAATTTATTACACTTCTTTTATTAAAAAGGCCCAATATTTTACAAACACCACCATTACCAAGATTTTCTGACTAACATTGTTTTCTTTTGTTTCTTGCTTTACTTCTATGAATATAGATGCCTAGACTGTGGAATGGAAGTTTGTCTTTCTTGAAGGTTTATTCCACGGTTTCCAGGAATATATTTTAGTATCATTTTATTCTTTGATTAACTCTCTGTGTGTCTTCAGCAGCTAACCCCTTACTTTTACTGTCCTTTCTGATAATTTTCTAAATTATTATTAGGCCTTTAGTAAGGCTTTGGTGCTAAAATGAGAGCCACCTGGGCAGACCCATATATCTGCCTAGAGTCCCATTGAAGTCTCTGGTGCTCTGCATAGGTGCATGCAGAGTCGTAACGCTCTATTTCAGCAGCAGGGGTATGTTCTGACTGGAACGTGCCCCTTGAAATTAGCAGTGCTTAGGGCCAGTGATGCGAAATGCACCCTTTAGCAGAGTGGCTCTATTGAGCAGCTCCAGGGTGTTGAGGACAAAGCCCATTCACCCTGCTGTAGTTATGGCCTTGGGTGCAGGATTCTGCTCTCCGGGGCCCAATTGTAAACTCAAGGCCAACAGGTCTGGTCCAGAGTCTGTTGGTGTCAGTGGAGATTGGATTGGACTGTCAGTTTGTGAGGCTGTTTGTTGTGATCACTTTGCCTGCTGAAGGAAGCAAGAATTGCCAGTTTGTGGAATCATTCTTCTATTCCCCCACAGCTGTAGATAAAGCTGCAAGTGGCCCTCTCACTTGTCTGATTATTAGAATTTTCTCCTGATATCTCTGTTCTGGGACAACTTACACCACTGTTATCTTTCTGGTCTGGAGTGCGCCCCTCAAGTGCACCTCTTACATGTCTTGGGATGGATTTGCACAATTCTCCCCCTTTCGGAGCTGGATCATCTGGTTACAGCACCATATTTACAACAACTTAGCACCCAGTCCTTCTGACTGGAATCTTGTTTTTCTTCCTTTTGAGAGTCTGTAATCCTTGATATAGTGACCAAGTACTTCAACTAAGTATGTTTACTTAGCAAATGGCAAAGGGAGGCTAGGTGTAAACTCTTTGTTTTGCCTTAAAATGGTTTTACCCACTAGGCCATCCAACAGAATGCTCTTCAGCTTATTGTTTGGCAGTTGGACAATTCAGCCTTAACGGTTTGCTTTCACAGGTATTGTGGCTGGGGTAGAGCATCTGATAATGTCTTCTCTCCTGACTCCAACCCACCGTGTCAGGAACCCTATGTATAAAAACTATTTTGAGGTCCAGGTCAATATTCATTACCAGTAGATATTTTTTTTATCTAAAAATGCAAGTTCAGAGTAAAACATTTTGCAAATTCATGTTGGTTTTGCTGAACAATTGTGTAGAAAAGGGGGGAAAAAAGGCATTTCATTTCAATATTTTCAAAATGAAGCATTTTGATTTTTTTATTCAAAACATCTTTTTATTTAGTGAATTCCTTTCATATTGTTTAAAATCTTTAAAAGCAATATAAAGCTCAAAATCAAAATGAAATCTATCATTTAACTCAAACAACTTGTTTAATTTTTGTTTGATTGGTTTTTACTTTTCAGTTTGCCAAAAATTCAAAAACTGAAATTGTTATTGGTCAACTCAAAATGATATTTTTTCCTAATATTTTTATTCTATTAGAAAACAAAAAATCTGTTCTTCACACAGCTGTCATTTCCAAGGCCTGCTCTCCTACTTACATCAGGTAAATACTTATGTCTCTTATGAAGATATCATAATTATCAGTTTAAAAAATAGACTAACTACTTTGGGCCAAATTTTCAGATGGCCTCAGATCATTCTCCAGTATTATAAAGGTTCATGTCAGCAACTTTGTGACCATATATCTATTTGTATTTTAAACCAGTTAGAAAAAATGGAGACTGAGACTGAAAATATGTCTGTTCAACGTGTGCTGGATTTTCTTTAGTGACCACTGCCACCCTTTATTCCTAAAAAGTAATTTGGGTGCACTTTAGTACTCACCTTTCTGATTTACTATTCAGGAGGCAGTATTTCTTTACTTATAAACCCTTAGCAATGTTTGTAAGGCTGAGACCTAGGCACAAGTTAACTCAGAAAAATTACATATTTTAATCTTCAAATCAATATAACTGCAATTTAATTCATTTTTATAATAATTATGGTCATAAACTAATCTCCAGAGAATTAATACTTAGAAGGCAAACTCATAAGATTTATTGCTGATTCAAAGCAAAGTTTCCAGCCTTCTATCACTTTGTCTCTATCCATACTTTGGCTGTACAGAAATCTGCTAGTAGATCTTTCCCTTTATTTTCAGATTTGGAATCAAAACAAGCTGCATTTTGGACTGGGCTGTTTTGTTGATGGTAATTCATGTGCCAGTAAGCCATGACTTGCCAGCTGTTCACAAATTTCACAGACACTCGCTCTGTTAGTCACTCTGTTGGTCCATCTCTTACCTCATCTGGAATTGATGGTGGCATTCCATGATAAATGCAGGTGCATGCTGATCGCCATTTTTGTAGTGCTCCCATGAGTCTGTATTTAATTATTCACTCACACACATCATCATTGCATTATGCAATGTAACACCATAGCATAGCTATACAATAAAATGTCAGAATGCTCCTGCCAGAGATGTAGAAGGATGTGTACATGACAGTATCTATTGGCAGAGATATTTCTTCTAACAGTACCTCTGGCTATGTCTACATCTAAAAATTTAGTTCAAACTTGCAAGTCTTAACTGAATAAGTCCAAGGTTAGTCTGAACTAATCTCGGGCCAGTTCGGACTAACCGCAGCTTTTCAGTTCAAATTAGGACGCGTGTCCTAGTTCAAACTAACTTTTTAGTTTGAACTAGAATGCACGGCTAGTTCAAACTAAGAGCTTAGTTCACAAAGTTCAACTAGGCATTACTTCGAGTCTCATCTGTGCTTAGTTCAAACTACAGTTTAGAACTAAACCATGGGGTCTTACTAGTCTGAACTAAGCTTTGCCTAGTCCGAACAAAGAAATTTCTTAGTTCAGAATAACCAAAGACTAGTGTGGCCACCAATGTTCCCCCTAAGGGCCTAAGGCAGCTGAGCAACTTGTCTTGCTCTCTACTCCCTCCCACAGACACAATCCCGTCTGGTACATGGGCCCAATCCTGCCTTCCCTGCTCTTCCAGCCACCGCCCCGATCAGCCTAATCCCACCCCCCATTCCCCCACCCAGCCAGCCCAACCCTGTCTTCCCTCCAACCCTGCTCGCCCTTTCACAGCTGGCTAACCCTGCCCTGTCCCCAATCATCCCCCATCCGTCCCCTTATCCAGCCGCCGGAGCAGCACTACCTGACCCCTGGCTGCTCTTTCGGCCAGAAGAGCTCTCATTGAGAATGTGCAGAGGCTCTGCGCATGCTCAATGAGAGCTTACTCTGAGCAGGAGTTTTAAAAACTCCCAGCTTGGAACAGCTCTCAGCTGGCCGGAAGACTTCGTCTTCTATCCGGACAGGGACTGCAGCTGCCAGCCGTGCGTGGCTGGCAGTGTTCCCTGCGCTGGGCAGAGGTGGGGGCTGTGCGGCCATGCAGCTTAGAGGGAACATTGGTGGCCACAAGCTAAATTAGTCCGGGCTAAGCTTGCTTAGTCTGAACTAATTTGCCAATGTAGACATAGTCTCTCTCTTTGAGGCAAACTAACGCTGAGAACTGTCTACAGTTTAAAAAAAAAAGTATTTTTATACTATTTCTTAAAGGATACGAAGATTAGAAGAGAGAAGTATCAATTCATCTCTAATCATATAAATGAGAGGGGTGGAGAAGGAAGGCATAACCCAAAGAAATGGGCTAGACAAGAAAGACAGAGACTGTATACGATGTAAACCTTGGTTAATGCACATTGTATCAGCATAAAGCAAACACCACAGCTAGCATATTACTCATGTGCATGCATGCTTGACTGTGTCAGCGCTGCACACACTTGTGTGAAGTGCTTGAGTCATTGCACAGTATGGTGCCCGATAGGTATATGTCAGAGTGCACCATTCACAAGCATCCAGTACACTGTCTTTTGGGATATTTTCACCCTGTAATACAGGGCAGAAACTGGTCATTCAGGGATGATTGGGTCAAGTAACCCATCATGCAACTCTCTCTATTCTATATGTTCCACATCCCATAATTTTCATGCCTCTTTTTAAAACCCCAGTGATACTTTTCACCATTTGCCATCTCTAACAGACGTATGGCACTTGGCAGAGCTCTGGGCTATAGTCATGACTATTACAGATATAGGACAAATGATCCTCCAATATGTGCAGAACCACAGGAAGAGATGCAACAATGGTGGAAATGACAGCTTTTTCAAGGACAAATCATTGAGGAACATAAAAAAACAATTCAAGGTTGTTGGTGATTTTTACAGAGCAGCTGCAGACAGTCAATTGCCACATCTGGCCCTGAGAAGTGATAACTGAATGGTTGGACTGTATTATAGCATGGGATTGGGATGATAAGCAGAAGCTGCACATCTTTTGGGTGTGATAGGGCAAAGTTCCTGACTTTTTATGCCAAACTCATCCCAGCCCTCCAGCACATGGATATCAGAATGAGCACTGCACTGACAATTACAAAGTGAATGACAACTTCACTATGGATGCTTGCAACACCAGATTGCTAGTAGTCAACAAAAAATCAGTTTAAGGTTGGAAAATCCATAGTGGGGCCATTGTCATGCATTGTGTGGGAGCATAAATTACCTTCTGCTGTGTTGGACTGTGACTATGAGCAGAGAGCAGAACACAGTGGATGGAAGTGTGGCAATGTAGGTCTGGAACGGTGCTGGCGTGATAGATGGCATGCACAGCCCTATTTGGCACCAACTCACTTTGTCTCAGAGTACATCAAGAGAAACGGCTAGAAGAGAAATGGTTAGTTTTCTATGGTTATGCAGGGATTGGTGGATCAGTGGGATACTCCAGCAGTATTAGTCTCGGCTGGTGAGGGAAGGTGCATGACACTTACATCTTTAAAAATTTAGGACTTTTCAGAATGATGCAAGCAAGGACATACGTTCCCAGCCAGTGGATTAATAGTGGTGATGTTGAAATGCCAAAATTGATTCCAGGAGACCCAGCCTCTCCTCACTCCCTTGGTGCATGAAGCTGTATGCTGTCCACTTCCACAGCACCAATGAAAGAGTCACCTGCCAGCTCATCAGGTGCAGGATGACAGTTGAAAGTGCTTTTGTAGCTTAAAGGGATCTTAGCAGTGGTTACTCACATGACTGGATCTTAGTGAGAAAAATATCCCAACAGTTATAGCTGCTGGTTTTGTGCTACATAATACCTGTGAGTCACAGGGAGAAAAAGGGCTACTGGGTGAGGGGAAAAGCTGTATCAGCTATCTGCTCTGTGGTCTTGCTGAATAACAAGTACAGGGTGCTTTGGGTAGTGCTGCACATTATCAGTACACCTTGTAATAAAGATGAAGTTATTTCCAAAATCGACACCAAAATCAGTGTGCAAATCCAATGTACAAATAAACAACATGCAGTACACCCTTTTAAAATAAATTATCAGAGCAGAACTTGAGAAGCAGAAAACATTTCAGACCATTTTGGCTATAAGCAGAGCAGCTACCACAGACCAGTGTATGTGAAGCTGTTGTTTTCCTTACTGTCCCCCAAGGTGGCAGGAGTAGAGGGATGCACACTTTTCCACACTGTCTGAAATATTCATCCTCCAGGCCTCTACCCGTGGTCTCATTGCATCACTAGGTTGCAGGATCTTGGTGAACATGTCCTCCTTAATCCCTTTCTTTCTCCTCCTCCTCAAGGTCAGGCACTTCATGGCTGTAGCAGGAGCACCCCTCAAAGCTGCAATGGTAACAGATAGAGCTAGAACAGATGAAGATATTATTGAATTTATGTTGACGATGGAAAGTAAAACTGACATTTCAGAAAATAAATGAGATGCTTACTGACGCTTCAGCTTTGGAGTACCTCTGCACGATGCTACTCTCCAGCCCCCACCATGGTGAGTATGGCTTGACAAGGGCAATGGAGAAGGAGCATGAAAAAAAAAAAAAAACCAACCTGGCCTGTATTTCCATTGATATGAATACAAAGCAATGACACTCAGACTTTGCGCTGTTTTCTGCAGGTGACAGGGATATTAGCTGATATCTCACACCTGAGGGTAACAAAGTTATACAGAGTACAGTTGCTGCTCACATTCCAGACCCATATTGTACTAGCCTTTTTATTGCAGTGGCACCTGCTGAAGTTATGATGCAGAGGTGTGGAAAAGTATCCTACCACAGAGGACGAAATAAGGCTACCATCCCTAGAAATTTTCAAGAGGGGATTGTAGTGTGCCTCCATGAAACTTTCATTCAAATATCTCATGAGGAGAAATGGGTGCAGGCTGAGAAATGTGGTCTTGGTGCAGTGAACAAAATAAGTTATTTCCTGTTACTAGATTCCATCTGCAGGGCTTTGTACATTTTTCATACATAAACAACACTGCATCAAAGAACTATCTGACTATCACCAATTTCTACTCCCAAATGGAACACCAGCATGACCCCAAACTTCAAGTACTCAGTTGGAACAAAATGGGCAATAGTAATTTTTTAAATAGTTTTCTGATGCATTATTTTTCTGTTCTGCTTCCTACAGCTGCCTCTTTGGGGACAGTTCATGTTGCACTACTGTAGAATACCTCATTCCATAACCCATTTAAAATACTTTGCAGTTCTCTGATGTTGAATTTATTCACAGGATCAACAGAAGACACTTGAACTTCTACAAGTTAGAACTTTAATGATTCATATTTTCTTTTCCTTTTATAAGAAGATTATTAGTGACTCCCTTTGGGATATTCAGTTTAAAAACCACTTGAACAGAGTAAAACTTGATTTGCAGCAACCCACATCTATAGTCATTTCACATGGTTAGAGTTATTTAGGGAAAAATAGTTGAAAAGATTTATCAGCTTTTAGATGACTAAACGGAAGTCTTCTTGAAAGCTCTGCAATGCTAATGAAATTTAGGTTTCCAGTAAATTGGTCCAAGGAACAGCACACAGAAGGAACAGACTGCTTGAGGAAGCAATACAAAGCCTTATGAATGATGTAGTATAATTTTTACAGTACTTCAAGTTGGTGCAGTTAAAGGCATAAATTCTCGCTATAGCTGTATGGCTTCTTACATTTTCATAAGAGGTGATGTTTAACTTCATAGACTTACCATATTACTTGGGTTAATGCCACAACTAAAGGTTTCAACAATTTCTCATCAGCATGACCTACAGTTTAAAATGACACCATCTATTTTCCGTCCTTCATTTTAACAATCTTCTGGATTTCCTTTCCCGCAAAAATACCTCTTTGCCAACATGTCTCCTCTGATCTTCCACCAAGTTTTTCTCTCTTGCCTCCTCCTTCTCAACTCATTTTCTTTTCCATGTATCTAGTCTCCTGCCTTGTAGTCCTTTCCCTTTTTTCTGGTCACATCACTCACTCTCTCCTTTCTGTGGTCTCACAGTCTATCCTGAATTTTTCTTGAAACACAGGGCTAGATTCACAAGGGGAAACTTAGGCATGTCAACGCTTATTCTAGCAGCCATCCAATGGAACTGACCAACACTGAGTTAGGAGCTCAGGATCCCTATAAAAAATGTTAGGTCACATCTATGGGTTACGCAAAAGCCAACAAGTTCAGTGAGGAGCTACCTAAACTAATAAATAGTAGATGCCAAGGACAGGGGTCTGGCTAAGTTCTACCCCTCTAAAGGATCTGCACTTCTAAGTCTGGGCATAAGGGAGGCACCTAGGGCCAGCTTACGGGGTCTTGGGGCCCTGGGCTGCCCACCATTGTGAAGCACCCGAAGCCAGGGGCCTCAGTTCTTCTCTGCGTGGGGCTCTGTCTCCCCCACACATTGTAATCTTAGTCCAGTTCTTAATGAATAGATATTCACATTCCAGTTGACACCCCTTTACAAATGCAAGGGACTGAATGAACTCTAGGATTTTACCTGTCTTCTCATCCTGTAACTGCAACTTCTTCAGAATACTATTCATGGATCAGAATGTTCAGATAGTCACTGCCTGCATTATTTTATGGATGAATAAGAAGGATGTCATTGACCAGATCAGAGGTCTCAAACTAGCGCCTTTTGTTAACACTGATTTAACTGTAAAATAAAGGCCCCTCCTACACAGAGGGAGCAGAAAATGGAGACAATATAACTGAAATTATAGAAATAAAATCCATTGTTCAGTGGATAGCTGAGGTAGTACTGTACTGGCAAAGGAGCCTGCATCACAAATTTTATGTTTTATATAAATTATACATTGCACTAGCATGAGCTATCAAGTGATATAGATTTTAAATTGTATTCATATGACTATTCAGAAAACACTGACTTCAAATGGTTGTGCACAACTCACAGACTACACGTACCATGCCAGGTTTCGTTATTTGGTAACAACACAATCCAATAATCAGCATACATGCATCTGTCCTAGTGTCAGGCTAAGATTAGTCTCTGATTCATGGAGAAAGACTATATCTTCAATCACCCCATCCCCATCTTTTCTTCACTAGTGCGTGTATCAAGTAGGCTTTCCTGTCCAAATGAGGTCAGGTAAAGGCTCTGGGCTTATGTGAACAAGCCTCTTGTACTCAGTAATGGATAATGTCCATAGCTCTAATAGCACAAAGCCACAAAGAACCACTCAGGAATCAGCAACTAAAGCACTGCATTAATAAATAAAACAAAAGTACATTAGGAGTAAACTCTGACAGATCTCCTCTTTTAATCTCCTCTTTTAGACTGTTGGTAATATGTAAGCAAATCCTTGTCTGATCAGCCCCTGCTTGTCACTGTGATACCTTTAAATCAGAGCTCTTCAGACTATGGGATAGGATCCCATAGTGGTGCATGGAAGAACACTGGGAGGTGTGGCAGGGCTCAGGCCAGCCCCGATGTGGAGTGGAGAGAGAGTGCTGCCACAAGCTCCGCTCCAGTTCTGCCTCCCAAATGTGGCGCCAGCCTCAAATCCTGATCTGGCCATGGCTGCCCTGGTCCTTCTTCCAGCTTGACAGCTGAGGCCTGGGCCCCTGGTCACAGCCCTTAATGCCTGAATCCTGGCTGTTGTTCCCACCTTGGCACCTGGCAGCTGTGACTCTGCTCCCAACCATGGGCCCTGGACCTGACTATGGCCTGACTCCCAGGCCCAGCAGAGGATGGTGGGGGAACATAGATGCACAATGACATGACCTAAAATGTGCGGGGACCACTGCTTTAAATCCCTTTTCATCATCTTTTTTTCTGTGAGGAAGATCTAGTGGATCCTGTTTGCAGCAGATGAAATCAGAAAACCAGCCCTCTCAATCCAGCTGCTCCATGCTAATTCAAAAATATCAGAGGACCCAACTCTGCTCACAGCTTCAACAACCATCTTTATGCTAGCGGCCCAGAGATTTACTTATCTATTCTCTTTCAAGGGTCCAGTCATTCACAGTTACTTTGGCAGATCTGTTTTTCGCCTGCACAAACGTGAAGACTCATAGTACCGGATCTGTGGATTTTACCCTGTGCAGAGGAATGACTGCTTGCTCCTTGTGTGTTTGTCCCATGCTCATCACTGTGGCATCTGAATATTTAGAAGAACCTTCCAGGCTCATCATTCTGGAGGCTCCTCAGTTTGCCTTTGGCCCTCCATTAACAGCTGATATCTTTATATTATGTGTTCAGCAATCATCTGCTCCTGGCATACTTTGTTTCATTTTTAAACTGTAACATCCTAGTCATGGAAGCTAGCAGGAACGTTCACCCCAACCTGATCTTATGATCCTTTCTCGTGTTTTGTAGGAGACTTAATGCTTGCTGAAGGTAAAAATGGCATGAAAGGAATATAAGATTGACAGCGGTGTATTGCTTATTAGCTTGGGGTTAAAAATAGCTTTGGTGGCAAATAGGTGAATATAAATAAATGAGTTATTTAAGGTTGCCCTAATTAAGGACCTGTTGCATTAATGTTTTGTGGGAGTAGCTTGACAAATATGGTTCTATGCAGCATATAAACAATTAGATCTCATTTACATAAAGGAATTATTAAGGGATTATCTACACTTAAAAGGCTACAGCTGTGCAGTCACTGTTACATTTCACCAAAGTCAATGAGAGAAGTTGTCCCACCAGCATTAATATTATACTGAATCTTCCTGCTGTCTACAGTGCAGATTACCGGTAGGTCAATTTACCTGTGCTGTTCAAGGTAGTAGATTTTTCTTACCCTGGGCAACAAAGTTATACCACTCTAATATCTTTGCATAGCATAGCATAGAAACCTAATTTCTTAGTATGTGATGTAAATTGTTTATAGTAATGCTTAATTATGGACACCCCAAAGGCTCCATATGGACATGATAGCTATTGAGCTTATCATAACCAGGGTAAAGAATCAAATTTGGTATAAAATCCTACTATTGCCATGAATAATGGTATAAAATACCACATCCAGTTCCTGTCCCATTGGGTCTTTGACAGTATAAACTGAATCAGGACTTCTCTTCCTCTGTTTTCAGTGAATTCCACAAGTTGTAAGTATCTACACTGCAAGATTATAAGTATGAACAGTGCAGGAAACCATGTTATCACACATGCCTTATCTTTACATTTATTTATATTGAACCTTTCATATGATGTAAATTATAGTTGTCTGTATTAAATAGTTTCTGTATGCACTTCACCAAATTCCATCTTCTCAATTAACTGTAAGTAGCCTCCCAGGAAAAGAAAATTATCTGTGACAAATGGATGTTGTACCCCAAAACAGAGTATTGTAGGTGTAATAATTATTCAGGCTAGAAGAAGGATGTCCTGGCACAGAACCATGGAAAGAGATTATATTTAAGCCTTTGAAAACAATAAATATTTAGTATCCACTAAGTAATATTTTTGGAAGCTGATATAATTAATTGGTAATGTTTTCTGAAACCAGTTCCTTTATCAGCTTTATTCTACATAAGACTCAGAATAAAAATTCAAAGATATTTTAAGAAAGGACAAATATTTGTCCTACATGATGATAGAAGAACTGTTATATGATTTCCTCTAGTTCACGTCTACCGCCTCTGGAATTGGATATATGTAATATTAACTAAAGATTAGTTTAGAAGAAGAGATTTGAGGACAATTGAGATTCATGGACTAAATAAATGTGTTATGCAGTCCTGATTTAGAGATGGAATAATAGGTGTGGCATATAGTGTATTAGATAAAATGAATACTTCCTTCAAAGCGTCAAACGAAGTGGGATTTTCTCCCACATAAGCTCATGCGATAAATATGGAATTATTGAATTACAGGGTTTGAAGGGACCTCATGAGGTCATCTAGTCCAACTGCTTGCTAAAACCAGGACCACTCTCACTAAATCATCCCAGCCAGGGTATTGTCTAATCAAACCTTAAATACCTCCAAAGACAAAGATTCCACCACCTCCGTAGGCAACACATTCCAGTGCTTCACCACTCTCCTACTGAGAGTTTTTCCTAATATCCAACCTTGACCATGCCAGCTGCAACTTGAAACCATTGCTCCTTGTTCTGTCCGCTGTTACTACTGAGAACAGCCAAGGTCCCTGCTCTCTGGAGCACCCCTTCAAGTAGTTGAAGGTTGCTATCAAATCCCCCTCAGTCTCCTCTTCTGCAGGCTAATTAAGCCTAGTTCCTTCAGTCTCTCTTCATAAGTCATGTGCCCCAGCTTGCTGATCATTTTTGTTGCTCTCTGCTAAACTCTCTTTCTAATTTGTCCATATCCTTTTTGTAGTGGGGAGCCCCAAACTGGACAGTATTCCAGATGCGGCCTCATCAGTGCCAAATAGAGGGGAATAATGACATCCCTCGAACTGCTGGCAGCACTCCTACTGATACAGCCCAATATGCCATTAGGCTTTTGGCTACAAAAGCATGCTGTTGACTCACTGAGCTTCCCACCCACCATAACCCCGAGGTCCTTTCCTGCAGTACTGCTGCTTCGCCAATCAGTCCCCAGCTTGTAGCAGTGCATGGGGCTTTTTCATCCTAAGGGCAGGACTTTGCACTTGTCCTTGTTGAACCTCATGGGATTTCTTTTGGCCCACTGCTCCAATTTGTCTAAATCTCCCTGAATCCTATCCCTGCCCTCCCGTGTGTCTACCATTTCCCCCAGCTTGGTGACATTTACGAACTTTCTGAGCATGCAATCTATCCCATCATCAATGATGTTTATATATTTATTAAGTCAACTTAATAACACCATCTCTTAAGGTCAGCTTAAACTTATTAAGCAAAGCTTAGTCCGAACTAAAAAGTGTGAAAGCACTGGACTAAGCGCTTAGTTCAAACTTTTAAGTTTGAACTAGCATGATCTAGACCCGAACTAATGGCTTAGTTTGAACTCAAAAAGTTTGAATTAAGCCATTAGTTTGAACTAGCTCCATTTACTAGTTTGAACTAAAAAGTTAGTTAGAAGTAGTAAGTGCAGCTAGTTCAAACTAAAAGCCGCAGCTGGTTCGAACTAACTGGGAGCTGCTTAGTTCAGACTAAGGAAGCCGAATGAAGCTTTGCAATCTAGACATAGCCATAGAGCCTGTCATTGTTCCTTTGCAAGTCTCATCCACTCTCCCAGTTTCAACCACTATCTCTACCCTAAAAGAAGCAAGGAGTCCTGTGGCACTTAAAGACTAACACATTTATTTACCACATGAGCTTCATCAGATGCTTTGAAGATGGGAGAACTTACAGAATGGGAGGAAAATAAATGCAGGGGAGTGTAAGACATTGGATCAGGTCATACTTTAACAGCAAATCAAAGCAGTTGTTAAGATTCAAACAGTGGGAAACTGCCAAAGAGGAAGGTGAAGTCAAATCACTTGTTGAAAGGAGAAAAGAATCCATAGCCATGATTTAATCCTGTTTTCACACAACTGAATCTGCACATCATCAGTTCTTGTTTAGCTGTTTCTCTGAAGTCTTGATGTCCCATTGACTTGCTTGAGCACAGCTGTTAACAAATCATTCACAGATTAGAAAGATGGTTTTTGAATGTTGTGATTTCTGATGTCACAAATATGTCCATTTATTCTTTTGTGAAGGGATTTTCCTGTTTCTCCAATCTATAAATTGTGGGGGCATTTCTGGCACATGATAAAAGAAATCACATTAGTGAATGAGCAGGTGAATGAGCCCTTGATGGAGTAGCTGAATTGATTGGGTCCTATGATCGTGTCTTTTGTGTAGATATTTGGGCAAAGTTGGCAACGTGGTGTATTGCAGGGGCATGTGCCTGCTTTAATGTTTCTGTTGTTAAAGTTGCTGGTGAGTACCTGTGTAAGGTTATGGGGCTGTCTGTAGGTGAGGAGAGGTCTGTCTCACAAGGCTTGAGAGAGTGAGGGATCATATTTTAGAATAGGTTTTAAGGCCTTAACAATCTATTGTAGAGGTCTGACTTGGGTTGTATGTGGTGACCAGTGGCATTCTATTCTTTTCTTTCTTGGGCCTATCCTGCAATAGAGGACCTCAGGGTACCCATCTGGATCTGTCAGTCTGTCTTCTCACTTCCCCAGGTGAGTACTGTAGTTCAAGAATGCTTGATAGAGATCCTGAAGATGTCTGTCTGTCTCTGAGGGTCAGAGAAAATGCATTTATATTTTAGGGCTTGACTGTGGACAATGGATCATGTGGTGTATGTAGGATGAAAACTCGAGGGATATAGGTAACTATACCAATCAGTAGGTTTTCAGTATAGGGTGGTGTTGATGTGTCCATCCCTAATTTGTAATGCAGTGTCCAGAAAATGGATCTCCTGTGTGGACTGTTCCAGGCCGAGTTTGACTGTGGAGCGGAAACTGTTGAAATCTCTGGAAATCTTCAAGGGCATCCTTACCATGGGTCCAGATGATGAGGTCATCAGTGTAGCTTAAGTAGAGGAGAGGTGCTTTGGGATGAGACTTGAGGAAATGGTGTTCTAAGTCAGCCATAAAAATGTTTGCACATTGTGGAGCCATGCAGGTACCCATAGCAGTGCTGCTGACTTGGATGTATAAATTATCCTCAAATCTGAAATGGTTGTGGGTGAGCACAAAGTCACAAAGTTCAGCTACAAGGTGTGCTGTGGCATCATCTGGGATGGTTCTTATAATAGTTTATAATACATCCTTGTGCAGGATCTTGGTGTAAAGAGCTTCTATGTCCACAGTGGCCAGGATGGTCTTTTCTGGAAGCTCACAAATGCATTGAATTTTCCTCAGGAAGTCGGTGGGTGTCTCAAAGATAACTAGGAGTCTTGATGCCATATGGTCTCAATTTTCCTCTCCTGACCCCTCTCCAACCATCCAGTTCTGCATTTTAAGAATGGCAATACATAAGAATATAAGAACAGTCATACTTAGTTAGAATAATGGTCCATCTCATTCTGTAGTCTGTCTTTTGGCAGTGGTCAACACCAGGTGCTTCAGAGTGAATAAATACAACAGGTAATAATCAAGTAATCCATTTAATCCTTTCTCGCTGACATCTCCTGAAAGTTTTGCCATCAACTTAAACTTAACTTGGCAATAACTTAACTTGGCCTTGTCTTTCCTCAGAAACCTTCATCATTCATCCCATTCTGCATCAACAAAGCCATCAAATTCCACATCATTCAATTCCATAAATGCAGGTGTTGGCTGTTTCTCCTGATCTCCACATAGGCATACTGTGTCCTATCAAAATCTTGACATTTCCTTGGAACACTTGTAACAGGCAAATCTAGCTCCAGTACTTTAGCCTTAGAAACCATGTATTATTGGTCCATTAACATTATTAATATGTTTTAAATGAGATTTATCTTTAATACTTGCATGATTGGATGATAAATTAGTTCACTCTTTGTAAATGATATTATACAAAGGGCCCAAAACAGAGTATTAAACCTCCATACTAGAAGTAAAATGTTACTTACTCGTTAGTAAACCTTCAAGAAAATAAAACTTCAATATCTTTTAATATCACTGTTAGAAATATTAGAGCATCTTCCAATGTGAGGTTGGTGGCACTTTGAAGGTCAAGTTGCTCTGATGGCCAATCTAGCTCATTTATTTGCTATCCAAAAGTCATTAAGTTATCATTCAATGTTAAATCTTTCAATTCTTTCCTCATGATGGAATCAGAATGGACAGATATAAAATATTTCAGTGTAATTTTCTTGTCAGGTTGGCAAAAGCATAATTGAGTTATTTCTTTCTAAATATAGTGCGGACTGTCATTATCAAAACAACTTGGCTTTCTTTTTGAAACAGGAATATTGTGTAAATATAAAATAAAGACATTCAATAATTTTAACTACCCAAAGGATATTTAACAAGTTATTAAAGTGAATAGCCTCCCTGCAGTGTAGCTCAAAAACTTTAGGTGGACATACTAATGATGCATTTATTCACAAGAAAACAACAAAGAGTTGTGTGGCACTTTAAGACTAACAGATTTATTTTTTGCATGAGGTTTCATGGGAGAAAATCCCACTTCCTCAGATGCTTTGAAGATGGGTGAACTTACAGAAAGGAATGAAGATAAATGCAAGGGGGTGTAAAACATAGGATTAGGTCATACAGTAACAGCAAAACAGAGCAGTTGTTAGGCTCAAACCATGGGAAGCCTGAAGTCAAATTACCTTTTGTAATGGGAAAAGAACCCATAGTCTCAATTAAGTCCTGCTTTCACAGAATTTAGCTTGCATATTAATTCGAGTTCAGCTGTTTCTATTTGAAGTCTTGATGTCCCAGGTACATCCCTGATGACAGTAGTTAACAAATCATTCATTGAGTGATTAGAAAGATGGAAGTGCTCAGCAACTGGTTTCTTTGTTCTGTGATTTCTGATATCAGCTCTGTGCTCATTCATCCTTTTACGCAGCGATCATCCTGTTTGTCCAATATATAAGGTGTTGGGGCATTTCTTGCACATGATGGCATAGACCACATTAGTAGATGAGCAGGTAAATGAGCCTTTGATGGAGTAACAGGCTTGATTAGGGCCTATGATGGTATCTGTTGTGCAGATATGTGGGCAGACTTGGCAGCGTGGTTTGTTGCAGGGGTATGTGCCTGTTTCATTGCTTCTGGTGTTAAATCTGTAGTTGCTGGTCAGTATCTGTTTAAGATTGGGTGACTGCCTATAAACAAGGAGAGGTCTATCTCCCAAGGCTTGAGAAAGAGGGATCATCTTTTAGAATAGGCTGTAGGTCCTTAATGATCTGTTGCAGAGGTCTGACTTGGGGGTTGTATGTGGTGATTAGTGGTGTTCTGTTGCATTCTCTCTTGGGCCTCTCCTGTAGTAGATGACTTTGGGGAACCCATCTAGCTCTGTCAATTTGTTTTCTTACTTCCCCAGGTGGGTACTGTAGGTTCAAGAATGCTTGATAGAGATCCTCAAGATGTCTGTCTCTGTCTGAGGGATCAGAGCAGATGCGGTTATATCTTAGGGCTTGGCTGTAGACAATGGATCATGTGGTGTGTCTAGGATGGAAGCTCGAAGGATGTAGGTAACTATACCGATCAGTAGGTTTTCACAAGAACTTCAGCCTCCTATGGTTTTTATTGTGCATCTTCAGATATTAGTTGTTAATCCAACGCAAAATGGATATTTGAAGGGTCATTTGTACAACAGATTCTTCTTTATATAGAAGGGATCGTAACTTTAAAGGACTGATGCTTGTCTAAAAAAATGTTTTAATAAAACAAAATACTATTGCAATCTTTTGATATGAATGAATGGATTTTATAGGATATCATGTTTCCAGTGATAGTCACTTTTATACATGGATTAACTACAATTTTGCTTTCATATAATAAAATATTCAAAGAACTGGTTGTTCAGAACCTTAAAATAATGTGGAATTTTATGTGGTATATATCATAGTTAACATCCCTAAAAATAGACCTGATGGCTCAGAGTTTGGTTGTACATCATTAACAAATGGTATCTCCAAGGAAAGAAAAAACTGGAAGCAATTGGCTTCTAGAACGTCCTAAATAAAACAGAATTAATAATCCTACAGGTCTTATTTCTTACATGTAAACCTATGGGCTGTGATATAAATGGAGAATGAGGAATACAGAATCCATTCTGAATCTGTTATGGTGAATACAAGTATAAAAGTAGCTGGTATTATTTCAAAAACAAAACCAGCTAATGCTATGGAACTGTCCATAGGTGTAAATTGTCATTTTACATGTTAGGTGCAACTTCTGCAACAACTTGGATTCCTATTTAGACAGAAAAAAATGGAGTTTTCATTTCCTTTTCCATGATTTGGTGTGCTTGATTTTATGATTAGGAACAATGTTTATTGGGACAAAGATGTTGCCGTATAACAACAATAGAACTGTTTAGTCCATTGTAGCTACGCTGGCCACCCCCCCCCCCCAAGGGGAAAGGCTGGCTGGTTCAGGTCCCCAGCCCCTCGTGGGGCGGGACCGCCAAGTCTTTAGCCTCTTGGCATGGCAAGAGTTTCACAGTTTCAGTTCCTGTCACTAAAGTGAGAGGAAAGTACAAGGCTGCCTCTCGGGGTTACGACCCAAGAGGTGGCGTATGGCAGGGGTCGGAATCAACAAGGGTGTTGGGTCACACAGATCCACTGTGTCCCAGCCAAGGTTCCCAACAGGGGCTGAGGCCTCCGGACAGGGGTCAGCAGGGTCCGAGCCGCAACACGTCAACCCCGAGGTAGGCCCTATGGGACTTGAGGCTTTGGTGCGGGGGTCAGCGGGATCCAAGCCACAATACGCTAACCCTGAGGTAAGCCCTATGGAACCCGAGGACTTGGTGCAGGGGCCAGCGGGGTCCGAGCCACAACACGCTGCTCCCGAGATGTGACTCCCCGTCGAGGGCTGAGACCCGTATTCCCCTCAGTTACCCTTGGCCTCATGCTCCCGCTGTACCTCATCTGTTGGCTCTTCGGGGTAATCATCCAGGAGTAGATTATAAAAGCCTTCCATCTTGTCAGGCGGCGGCAGGTCGGGGAGTCTATCAAGCTCTTCCACAGGTGGTAACTCCTCCAGGTCATATGAGGTGGGCAGCGGTTCGGGGCTCCCATCAGCCAGGGGCAGCTCATCCAAGTCGCAGGAGGGTGGTGGCACTTCGGGGAGCCCAGTAGGGAATAGTTCGGGATTATCCACCTGCCTCGCTGGTGGCAACTCTCCCTGCGGGCCTGTGGTGGACCTGGATCCGAGTGGCAGCTCCCAGTTCCCAGCTGCGGGTGGGCCCCACCAGACGTGTGGGTCCGCATCTGGTGTCCAGAGCCCAAGTTCCCCACAGGGTGGCCCAGGGTCAGGAGCTAGCCAAGGAAACTCTACTTATCATTTTCAAAAGGCATTTGACAGTTTACATAGGCATATACTGTGAAGTAGTCTTTACTCTTAGGCTATGTCCACACATACATCATTATTTTGAAATAAGTTATTTTGAAATGAGTTAAAGTCCTTATTTCGAAATAAGTTAATTCGAATTAAGGGAAAGCCTGCTTTCGAAACTGCTGTTATTTCAAAATAAGGCCATTTGGACATGTTGTTTCGAAACAGTTGTTTCGAAACAATGGTGTTGTTTTGAAACAACATATCCAAACAGCATTATTTCGAAATAACATTTTTGAAATAACAGCCGTTTTGAAATGAATGGGGTTTAAGTGTTGTTTCAAAATAAAAGACTCGTGTGGACATACCCTTAGAGAATTCCAGGCTGACAATATCATCAAGGCTCTGTACAGCGGTGTAAAGTGTGCTGCAAGAATGAACAACCAGAGTGGTTCAGTTTGGACGTGGACATGAAACAAGGCTTCATGCTATTGTTGCGGTTGATTAGAAGTATATAAACTGCATAATGAAGATGTGAAATAGCAAAACAAACTTTTGCATAGCCTAGTAGATGGCAAATGCTTAGAAGACCTAGACTTTGAATATAATATCCTGAGAACTCTGACACACTCTTGGAAAAACTACAAAGACAGACAGGGTATATTCCCACACACTTCTTATTTCGAAACAACAGAGGTTGTTTCAAAATAAGAACTGCCATGGCCACACGATGCACAGCTATTTCGAAACAAGCAAACCACTTGTTTCGAAATGGCCGCCGCTCTTTTGGAATGGCTAAAACCTCATTTGGTTTCGAAACAGGGTTGTTTTGAAACCAGTGGTTTCAAAACAGC
>ML681996.1:10883181-10898972 GCA_007922195.1 Podocnemis expansa
GGAGCAAGTGTCAGCCAGAAGTTAGGGGGTGGATATTGGGGGCTGAAGGGTGAATTTGTGGGGGGTATTGGGGACTGGGGGAATATTGGAGACAGAGGAGTGGATATTGGTGGCTAGGGTTGGGTACTGGGGGCAGGATGTGGATTTTGGGGGTGGGTATTGGGGGCTGAGAATATTGAGGATGCAGGGGTTAAAGTAAGGGGGAATGCCCCCAAATGCAGTTCCTGGGCCCAAAAATTGGAGGGCCAGCATTCCAGGGCCCATAAAAATAGAAAAATCCAGTGGAACACATGTTCTGCCCTGCCCTGGCTACTGGCAGGTCCTACACCCTATCGTTGTTAATGGCAATACTTATTGTGTCATGCAGTGTTTGCTATTTTGTGACAATAATTGGTATAGACATAAATGCCATATAAAATTATAAATATTTTTATGGGGTGATAACCGATCCATGTGGTACCGAGAAGTAGTTGCAAATGCCTACCTGCGCTGGGGCCTGCACATGCATGAAGGGGGCCTGGACGATATGGAAAGTGGGCCCTCAGATTAGGAAGGTTCTGGGGCCCACCAAATTATACACTGACTTAGGATAAGGATCTGCTTAATTGTGATGTAGACATTTAGGCTATGTTCACACACAAACTGCTTGTTTCAAAACAAGCCGTTTCAAAATAATGTTTTATTTCAAAACACCTTATTTTGAAAGACAAAAAAGTGTCTTTGAAATAAGGGAAACGAAATAGCATGTCCACAGTGTGGACATGCTATTTCACTTCGGGGGGGGGGGGCTGCAGACCCCTGTGGGGTGAGAGGAGCCGGCGGCAAAAAGCCAGCGGGGTGAGGCACCCAGCTCCACTTCACCCCACCGGGGTCTGCAGTCCCCCTCTGCCAGCCAGGGGACACCCCTCAGCACCCTGGCCAGGGTGCTGAGGTTGTGGCCCTTCCTCCCAGGGTGCTAACCTCTGTTGTTTCGAAATCAGAAGCCTGTGTGAACACACCCTTAGACCCAGGCTGGAGTGCAGGTTCTAGGACTTTATGAGGTGGGAGGGTTCCAGAGCTCAGGTTGCTGCTTGAGCACAAATGTCTATACTACAGTTTAATAGTCCTTTAGCTTAAGCTCAGACAGTACTGGTCAGCTGTGGGTGTAGATATATCTTCTGAGTAACTTCCTCTGACCTGGAAAGAGCTCTGTGTAATCTGAATGCTTGTCTGTCTCACCCACAGAAGTTAGTCCAATAAAAAATATGAAATTAGGTGGATGAGGTAATAAAGAATATGGAAAGGTGTCCAGAGCATTTATTCAACTCAAGAACGTATGAAAATCAAAGATACACAGTACCAAAACTCAATTGAGAATTTGCAACTCAAATACAGCTAACATATGGCTATGTCTACACTAGAGGGCTCAGTAAAAGTAGACTTTATTAAGCCAGCTTAAGCCATTTTAGGCCATCTTAAAGTAGACTTTGTTAAAACAACTTAGAGATTCCACACTCAAAATGCCAGGAGATGGCCCACATCCGCACTGACAGCTGCTAGCTTGTCCTAGGAGTGGTACATTGTGGATAACTGACCCACAGTGCACCACAGCAGAAATGCCCCTTTCTCCCAGCTGCTCCTTTACAACAAAAAGTAAGTCATCACACACCCCCTCCATCCTGTGTGTGGCAACAGGGAGCCCCCCCGCCAGGTCCCAGGCCTTCATCTGACCACCCTGAGTCTGGGCCTGTGGCGATGTGGGCTGCTGCTGGAGTCTTACACTGGGGGATCTTCAACCCGACAAGAGCCCTGATCCTATGCCAGGGCCTTCAGGGCATGGGTCTGCTGCTCTAGGGCATGCATCTGCTGCTCCATGAGGTTGATCAAGCTGTCCATCTGGGCCTGGTTGACCCCACAGGGGGCATTCACCTCCTGCCTCTGCTGCTCCTACCAAGCTTGGAGGCCCACCTCGGTGTTCTCAGCCTGCCGGAGACAGTCCTCCATTATCTCCTCCCTGGAGTGACACCCCCTCCTTTGCCTGGTCAGGGCTAGGTGCCCACTGGGAGTGACCAGTGCAAGGGTCACAGGGTCTGCAGGACAGAAACAAAGAACAGGGATTCCCCCATTAGGTAGTGCAGAGTGCAGGCTGCCAGCAGCTACTGTCCTATGACCATCCCCCTGCTTCCCACTCCCCCTATCCTTTGTGACAGGGGCCCTTACAATACACTGTCGTTCTCTGCTGCATGGGATGTGTGCAGTGTCCAGGATGGTGAGCCCCAGGCAACCCTGTCTTGGGGCTCTCTCCTGAGGCCATGTACCAATGGTGTTGGACACATGCTGTCTGGCCATGGCTGTCCACCGCACTCAGCTCCAGCTCCTCCCTGCCACACGGCCCCCTGCACCTATGCCCCATGGGAATCTCTCTGCCCCCTTAGGACACTGCCTGTCCCCAGACCCTGTCCCCTACAGTCTCTGTGCCACCTGCCTGCTCCATCATGACTGCATGGAGGGAGAACTCACTGGCATGTGCAGCAGGAGCCTGGCACAATGTCCACTCACCTGCGGTGGAGGAGCTTCCTTCTGAGTCCCTGGGATGAGCTCCTTGGTATCACTGTCTGAGGCCAGTGCGGTGCCCTCTGCCAGGGTGCTCGGGTCCCCCAGCTGACCAACACATCCTCGTCCACCAAGCCCTCTTCCTGGTCATCATCGAGGGAGGGGAGCTTGGCGGAGTCGAGGGTGTGGGCTGGCTCAGTGCCAGCCTCCAGGCCCAGGAAGGCATGCAGCTACATGTAATAGCAGAAGGCGGTGTCGGCTGCCTCCGAGTGCTGCATGGCCTCCTGGGCCCTTTGATACCCATGGGGGAGGTCTTTAACCTTCAACCACACGGGCTGGGTGGTGCAGGTATAGCCCCTCTCTGCCAGGGCCTCAGAGATGGACCTGTACACATCCTGGTTCCTCTGGCTCCCCTGGAGCTGGGAGTGTATGGACTCATCCCCCCAAAATTGCTAGGAAATCTTAGATCTCCTGGTGGGTCCAAGATGGGGTCCACTTCCTGGCATGCCTAGCTCTGCCCTTGGCCATGCCTGCAACACAGCTGGAGTCCTGGCTACCTCTGACTGTGGAATGGGGTAGGCAGGGCTTTATCCTACCCTGGGATTGGCCAGGGCAGGCAGTTCCTGGTTGCCATGAAGGTTTCAGATGGCCAGGAGGCCAATGAAGTCGACTTAAGCCTAATTCCAGGCTAAAGCAGTTTTGTTTTGTTTATCTGTTTTTCGATTTTGTTTGAAAAATCAGGAATGTTTAAAAGAAACAAAGTTTATCTGTGAATTTTTTTTTTCTTAACAGGCCATTTTAAATTAACAAGTTTTTTAAAAGGAAAATTTTGGCTATGTCCTTTTGTACATATACCAGTGATTTGTGCATTTTAGGTTCAATTGGACTGCCTAATGTACATTATTCTCTCTCCTTTTCCCCAATTTAATTTAACGCATTCTCTTCTTTTTCCTTTTGCAAAGTTTTTTCATCACATATTTCTTGTGGTAGTGAAATAATGTGCAACTTTTAAAAATTATGAACAGTAACAACACTAAATTAACATATCTACAGAATTATCCATCTAATGATTCCCATAGTACTTTGCAAATGCCACCTTGTGATGTAGTTATCATTATTTCAGTTTAAATGACTTGTCCAAGAGCATACAGGAAATCTATAGCTGAAGCAGAAGAAGATCCAGACCACCAGGGTACCAGACTCACATCTTAGCCACAAAACCTTTCCTCCGCCTGTGAAATATTGGTTCGCTAGCTCTTCTAAAAGTGCACTTTGAGTATGATTTCCCAACTGAGGTGTTAAATCACAATATGCCTGGTGCTGAGGCTTCCATTTCAGTGGAAATAGAGAACAGCCAGCACCTGAGTAGGTCCTCAGCATCTGACATGATCAAGCCCAGGTGGCTTCAGACAAGTTGCTTGACCTTTTGCTGCTGAAACAAATCTTGCTATAAAATTAGCATTCCACACAATTGTCGTTGTGTGATTTAGGGAAAAACAGTAGCACAAGAAGAAACAGATGCTCAATAATCAATCACTTTCACCTTCTAATTCTCCTTTAGCAAGATTTTGTTTCAGCTAACTTTGTATTCTGTAGGTGAGGAAGGAAAAAGAGCTTTTCTGACAAACTGCACATTAAGTGATTCTTTAGGCTGAAGTCACCACAACTAATGATTCCTAATAGAGACTGATCATGTAACACTTGTTAGGTGCAAGAGTTACACAAGCAAAGCAACCAAACAGAATCTGAATACATTTACAGTCAAATGCCTAAGAGCATCTGAGGAAATCTTTACATAGCTAAAGATTTCTTTACATGGCTAAAGAAGTAATTTTAAGATTTTTGTTATGAAACCCAAGGTCAAAATCATTATAATCTGCTCACTACTACAATGTGCACATAAGGCAAAATAATCAAATTACGTTCTTAAATAAAAAAATATATACCAGTTATGCAATTGTTCAAAATATCTGAGGTTCCTATGGCTGCACTGTGGGTAAAATCCTGCTTTGTATCATGAAAACTGCATAGGGTGGAGGAAGAGCGGAGGAGAATGAACAAAACAAGGCCAAGGCCATGTATTCTGCATCACCGCTTAGTTTTCCCCAGCCTAAGAGTATTAAGCACTTTCCTAGCAAGTGCAATATACTAGAGTACATGCACAAAGGGATTAGAGGCCTGAGCCATGGCCTGACCTTCATTGTCCCATGGCTTTTGAAGCACTGTCTAGCATGTGAGCATAGTTTCTGTTAGAGCTGATCACAATGTTTTCAACAAAATGCATTGTTATCAAAATATACTGTTTTGTTAAAGGCCTTTTGGGGGGGGGGGGGGGGCAGGTGTCTCAATTTTTGACAGTTTTGGAGGTTTGCAATGGAGGATGTAGTAGTTGATGTGATGACTTAAAAAAACCTGACCTTTTCATTCCAAAAAGAGACCTTTCTAAAACAAATCTATTGAACGTTTTTGTGAAACAAGTTTTGTTTTCATTCCAGTTCAGAACAAAAACAAGTTTTGAAACCTTGAAATTTGTTACAAACTAGAATAGTTTTCTTTCTGTCAGCTCCCATTTCCCTTTTGCCCTTCTGTTGTGTGAATGTGGTAGGTGAGGGAGGCGCTGCCTCTTATTAGCACCTTTCTGCAACATCAAGGGGGATTTACGCATAAATTTATAGATTTTTTTTTAAATTTGTTAATGTTTTCAGAGGCAACAAGCATCTCAAAGTTGTTGTGTGGCTTGTACTGATTATGTTCACGCGGGCTGAGATTGGTATAGGTCATCTCTAGATGCTTCTGTAATAAGTGTTAAGAACTTAAATCTATATGGCATAAGATTGACTAAATTTGGCAGCCGTAATAGAACAGTGGGGATGCAGAAAAAGAACAAACAGCAACAGGAAATTTATTTCCATAGACCAGAGGTGATAGTTGTAAACTGTCTTGTAGGCCATAGACATACCATTGCAATGAAACTGTGGTGCTATTAACTGTTGTTCAGAATAATGCCTTGTAATGCCTTGTGCTGAAACTTGTCTGGTTGTCATCCCCGTTAAAGATGTGTAATTATCAGGGGGCTGTTTAAGAAGATTTAATCTGTAACAAAACTATTCCCAGTTTATGCAGAGTTTGACATTAAAGTGGAACTTTTGGTCTGCAGATTATCTGTCCACTGATGGCGGTCATGTTCTAAAGGTGTCCTGTGGCTAACCAGTGAGCTAGTTCTCTGGTCTCTTAGACCCTGATTAATTCTCCGTAGAAAGCTAATTGATGTACTTAGGTAGTCCAGCTGGCTGAGCTAGGGACGATCAATCCAAATCTGATACAGAAGCACAGGAAGGCAGTGCCTGTAGAGTGAAAGGAGGGGGCAACACGGCTAGCTAAGCTTCATTACATGGAAGAATCAGGGGAAGGAGACCACTCATCATCTCAAGTCCTGAGGAACAGGCCAAAGCACTGTGGATATTGTAAACAGTGTCACAAGGAGGTTGCTGCAGTAAATGTGAAAGAAACTTAACATACAAGATCACTATGAATGTACAAATGCAGGAGTTTGTGTGGTTTCTGCAGGGAAGAAGAAAGGAGTAGAGCCATGTTGTGTGTACAGGCCATAAGTGAAATATACATACTGAAGGTGAGCTGCTTCTACGTTATGGAAAGAGCCTTGCAGATAATTTATGGTACATTAAGTTGATGGATGAGGAGGTCAAAACTTTTAAGTTACATTAAAAAAGATGCAATACTGTAAAGTTCCAATTTTTTTGTTTGTACACTAGTAGTTCAGAGAAAAGAGAGCTGTTCTTTGAACCCAGCTCAGAAAAGCCTTTATGCATGTTTTTAAGTGCTTTCCTGAATAGGGATGTTTTCCTGAATCAGTTTATTTTCTCTGTTGTGCTACTCATGTGCAAGATGATATAAAATCAAAACTGGATAATTGTTGAGGCAAGTTCTAAAGAAATCCAATAAGATGATGTGCTCTAGAGTATCAATGGAAACTGAAAAAGGCTGTTAATAATGGATAAAGTTGAAAGGTAAATAAAAGATAATAATGATATGGTTTAAATCAATGGACAGGTTCTAACAGTCACAACGGCTGCTCTGTCTTACCTAATGAATAGTGACTAATAGCACTGAAAATTGAATGACTTTTAGGTCACTGACATTCATATATTTTCAGTATCAAAGCTTCTTAAAAGGTCATTTCACATAACTTTGGAAAGTGATTTCAACAAAATGTGCTTTCCTAAACAGAAGTTAATATTCAGGAAATCGTATATTAATCAAAAATGCTTTGCCAACACAAGTTCAGACTGCAGAGATAAATGGGGCTTTAGCAAAAAAGCAGAGGTCTCTGAAAATTTAGAATGATTAGTCACTTTTTAAATAGACCATGGTAATCATTTTAGTTCTTTCAGTTTTGGGAAGTTGCATATATAGACAAAAATGACGTAAATGAATATTAAACCTAGCATAAATCTTTATAATCAGTGCTGTATACCAAATTATTTTTGTTTCTCATTTCTCAGATGTCAGTAGATTGTGTAGAACCCTGCCACTGGTGTGAAAATAATTTGTGACTTCCTGATATGTTGGGGGTACACAGTAATCGTGTCCTTACCCCAGGTAGCAGTTACAAAGTCTGACCTCACTAAATGGAGCATGATTCTGACAAAGTTGGAAACACTTCTGGGATCTCATCTAGGAGTAACTGAAACCATGGTCCATGTGCTCCCTCACTTTTCCTTTCTCTCTGCTACCCCTTTGGCTTTCAGCGTGTGAAGTCATCTTCCTTCTCTCTTCAAGTCTTCCTCATGTTACACAGTGGGGGGTGACTCTTCAAAGGATCCATGCATGTTGAGAGGCTTTACCCTTCTAGTGTTCTCTGTTGTTTCTAGTTTTGGATATGAGGGAGATAGAAATGGCTGTGCTAATTGTTTCTTTTGTATGGTTTTATCCATGCAATTTTCCTCAACTCCCTCTGTATATTCTCTCTACTCCCATAATTACTGTTCTTCTTTCCTATGTTCTCTGCTCTGTGGTTTTCTTTTGCCTTTTCCATTTTTGCCAGTGACTTTTCTGTTTTCTCTGGACTCTTCCTTGTTTTTTTTCTTGCACAGTTCAGAGGGGGGATACTGGAGGCTTTCAGGGGGCAGAGGGTCAGACAGATCTCATTAGTGCATCAATAGAACTTTACAAACCTTCTTAACAGAAGATGCCCATTCAGTGTCAAAAGAGATGTCATTGAGATTAGGAAATAACTTGAACATCAATGAGGCCAAAAGATGAGATATTGAATGGATAAGAAAATTTTTCCACCTGTACTCTTCTAATGCCATTAATTTTTCAATGGCAGAGTCAATAAACAAGGTAAGTGTTTTTAATGGTCAGCAGACCTCAAGCTCCCTTATCACCCACAGATCTTTCCTTTCTTCTCCTCAAATCTCCTTTAGTGGTCATCATATACAGCAACCTGTGCAAGTAGATACGCATTTTGCATCATGCCTTGAAGGCCAGTGCACCAGAGCAATTGTGTCCTCAGGGGTAGCTTGCATCACAGCTAAGCCATCTCATGGGGAATGCTCTGTTGCCATCCCCTGTTTGTTTAAATTGAGGAGTATCCAGGATGAGTGCCTCTAATGATTGCAACTGCAGCACTAGGGCATGAGGAGAGAAGTGGTCTGTTAGGGTTAAATATCTTTCAGTTTGCGTCCTTCATTTGAAAAGCATGTTGGAAAGAAATTAAATGGAACACAACTTACATAATAGATGTGAAATACTTGTTACATTGTTAGTCATTAGCTTGAAGATAACGGAAAGCAACTTCTTCCATAACTCACCATTATACAAGAACCCTAAGAAACTGAAAACAGATGTGTTAGTGGCAGGCAGTGCATGAGCACAAACTCTTCTCTCACAAGAGTGAGCCTGGAGTAACACCACAGATGTTACTGGAGTTAGTCACTGTAGTTTCCCCAGCTTAAAGCTGGAATAACTGATAGTGGAGTTTGGCTCAGCATAGTTCCAATTTGTTGGTTGTATATATTTATCCAAATAATAACACACTTTGTGCTAATGTCATTAGATCAAATGCAAATTTCTAGTGGTGGTTGTTAGTGGAGAATATACATTTAATTATTAATTATTCTTACTAACTTACACTTTCTTAAATTAGATATAATGGAAAATGTTAGTATTTATTTTTCAAAGTGTTCTTAATTCAAGATAAAATATTTAGATGTATATTTTTCATTTAGAAAATTTTTGATGAATTTGCTAGCTTTATAAATAATCATAACTGTTTAGTGGAAGTGGGCAGGATGACGTATAACAGAATTTCTTTAGCTTTCAATCTTGAATAAATAGCTTAACATTCTGATAGGATATTTAGAAAAGAATTGTGCAGCTGATTTTTATGCGGTAAACAGTAGTCAGGTTGTGTTTGGTTTTAGGTTATTTGTAACTAAATCAATGTAATAAAGTTGTGAAGGAGATTGCAATAGATTCATTTGTATTGAATCCTTCAAAAAACTCAGGAGTGTTTGGTTTTATGTAGCAATATATTTAAATGATCATACTGCTTGACAGTCAGTTGAAATCTGTTAACTTTATTTTAAAATAATAATAATATTCCTGTTCAAAGTTCTTGATTAATCACTTAGAAGAAATGAAATAATTGCACAATTTCATCAATAATTTGTTAAGTATATACCAAGGGCAAGGTTTTAGAAAAATAAACCATGCAGGGGAAAAGCTATAAAATATTTGCGTGTTAAAGTTCTGCTTTTTCCTAGCCAGTTGCATAAGGGAGTACAAATAGCAAGGAGCATTGTGTTTGATGCTAGTTGTGGATGGCAGCTTGACCTGGCCTATTAGTGTCAAAGAGCAGATCTGCTCCTCAAATGCAACAAGACATTCGCTATGACTCCTGGCAGGGGGGGGGGGGTTGTGTGACGCTTGAATGCTGCCATCCACAGCAAGCACTAATTGGCTCTAAATGCACCTAACTTTACACTGCTTCTGAAGACAGCAACAGTGAATGCCATCAGCAGCTTAAACCAGAACAACAATTAATACTCAAATCAGTCTGTAGAGTTACAGGTGGAGATGTGGAGCATGTGTTCTCAGAAGGAAATGTGTGTGATGAGGCTAGTGTCTTTAAGTGCTTTGGAGAAATGCTGGCTACATGCCACTAAGTATCTCTGGAGCTGGATGAAAAACAAACTGCACACAAATGCATGAAAGGAATAAATTTTTAACATTTTTGGAGTATTTTCATCCCAGTGACACCTTGAAGATGACCAATTTTTCATTTTTTTCATGTTGAAGCAGAATATTTAATCAATTTTAATAAATATTTTGCCAAAGAGTCCATCCAAAACATTTAAACAAAATTATATTAAAATGGCATTGAGTATTTTTATTCTCAGAAATTAAATTAAATAAAATTAAAAATATATATTCATCAAATTTAACAAACTCTATGTATCACATAATTCAGCAGCAAAAGTGGCTAGCATCTCTGCTTAATATACAGACAGTCCTGGGTTCAAGCCCCAGGGGGTTGGACTTGATAATCTCATGTGGTCCTTTCCAACCCTATGATTCTATTCTATTCTAACTCAGGAGTTAAATGTAACTGAGTGACATACCTGTAAAGCAGAAAGTGAGAGTCATGAAAGAGGAGCTAAAATTGAAATTAACATATGTAGAAAAATATTGCATAAGATACTTTAAAAGGTGCCAATAAGTCTGATAATATATTCTAGAATGTTAAGTAAAAGAAAAAGTGAATCACTATCTTTTACTTTAAAGAAATTCCTATTCTTGGGCACCACACTTGAGCAAAATGTGTCTGAGTAAAATGAGTTTGGGTATCTGCCGTCTCCTGTGTATGTTTATAAAACAAACTGTCATTGTGGTAGAAGGAGGAAAGTTGCAGTTATTAGAAAAGCAAAAAGAATAGACATCAGATGTGATTTTTATGTTGTCAGACTTCAAAGAACTGTAAAAAGACAAAAGCTTTAATGACGTTAATGAGCTCAGGTTTCAGTTGAGATTCTCAAACCCTACACTGTTGCAAAAGGCATTCACATAAAATATGCATTAATGAATGTTTACGTGACAATTCATTTCTTGTTTTTAAAACATATTAAAGAGGGAAACATACATATTTAAAGCACAAATCCCACAAAGGGGACTTCTAATGGCACCTTTAATTACTAAGTGTGTTTATTCAGAACTTCGCCTCTTGGACAGTTAAAAGTAGGCTGTCAGTGCAACCAAGAGACTAATGGAACTGGAGTTATTTTTTCCAAACAGGATTTTAATGAGCATCAAACCAGAACTCCATTTAGGATTTTTATATCTTTATATTAGTTTCCTTACTCCATCCAAAGAAGAAATAATGAGAAAATATAGCACTTACAGAGCCTGAAGAATACAGTTGAAGGTGGATGATAAGAGGGAGATGTTCTTTACTTATCCTGTGCTACAGATTTGCAGGTAATGAAAACAGGCATCTAAACCATCTCTTGATAATTCAGAGTCTCTTTTTAACAGATGATAACTGTTCTCCAGAAATACATTTCTTCTGAATGCAAGAGGAAATTGTTAGAATGGTATATTTAATGGAGATTTACAGGTATCAAAATTTCATACCTGATTAAGCACACCAAAAGATATTAAGTGCCCAAACCCTACCTGTTGATATGATGGTGATTCTGTTTTATATCACTGTAAGGATCCATCTCTCGACTTCTCGGGACTGACTGACCTCTAAGCTTTAATACTCATCATCTAGGAGACTTCTTCCTTTTGCCTCAAAATATTTAAATTCATATTTTCAAAAATGTAACTCTCCCTTGTTCTACACTACTGGGTCTGCTGCTTTACAAAAAAAAACCTGAGATGATGCAACAATTTCTTAAGTATAGCAATTCATCCTAGTATATCATTCAAGAGACTTTTACCCATAACACCAGTGGGAGTGCAAGTATTAAATTTGAACAAAAGTATGTCTTCTTGCAGGAGTCCTGTGGCACTTTAAAGAAATCTGTTAGGCTATGTCTACACTACAGAAAGTTAGTTTGAATTTATTAATTCAAGCTAATAAATTGGATGTTAGTTTGAATTAAACTTTAATTTATTAGTTCAAATTATCAAAGTGTACTAATTCAAACTTATGTTAGTTCAAATTAGTCCACTTTGTTAATTCAAACTAACTGCTCTTAGTTTGAATTTATTAAGTTTGAATTGGGGATTAGTCCTAGTCTACACCGTCCTTAGTTTGAACTAACAATTGAATTAAGGACTGAGTTCAAACTAACTGGTAGGTCTTACTAGTTTGAAGTAAGCTTTCATTAGTTCAAATTAAGGAATTCCTTAGTCTGAACTAATGAAAGCTTAGTGTAGACAGGGGCTAAATTAGTTTTAATTAAGACACCTTAATTTGAACTAACTTGCCAGTGTACACATGCCCATAGTCTTTAAGGTGTCACAGGACTCTCATTTCTTTTTTTTTTTTTTTTTTTTTACTGTACAACAGACTAACATGGCCACCCCTTTGGAAATCTTCCTGCAGGCAGTGCTGTAATACAAAATACTCCCATAGTTCAGGATTGGTTGGTCCACATATAGTTAAATCATTTACATTTTTACGTTCCAGTTGTAGAAGGATTCTCAACCATGAACTGCTAAAATAACATCCCCTACTCTTAACCTCTCATCCAATACATACTCCCCCCCACCCCACAATTCTACATTGCCTTTTTTTTCTACAAAACAAGCAGAAAAGAAAGTAAAGTATCACAGTCAACTGAAAAGAACTATTTATACAGCAGGATGTTCTGGTTTTATTTCACCAGCTACAGTATTACCCAGTTTCCTTGTATGCATATTATTGGTTACAAACTATTTTATGTTATAGCTCTTTCACTTTCCACTTACATACGACAGCAGCATTAATATTTTTCATTAGTTTTATATTACATATTTTTTAAAAAAATCCTGCATTTTAAAAGGTTTTCTCAGCATTTTATGTGGTTTGGAAATCTTGCAGCCCCACTTATCCCTAACTAATCTTCTTGATATTGCATTTCCCTGTAACCTCCACAAATCCTTCATACTTCTTGAATAACATCTTCAAGAATCACATAGAGAGAGATAAAAGGAAATTGGGTGGTTGTGAGACATATAAATTTCTATGGGCTGTGTGTACATATGAGAGTGCTGGGCAACAACACCTGAGTGAACACTCTGGTTGCTCAGTTCCGATTCAACACTGCAGAACAGACATTGTTCAGAAGAGCTGTGCCTAATTGCTGGAGAGACTGCACTTCCCCACTTGCATCAGGATCAGATGGTTCCCCTTGACTGCAGGAGTAAAACTGCATAGTGTACAAGGGTGATGGGAACCAACATCGTAAATAAACTTCGCCTGGTGTTTCACCAGCATAAAGTTCTCCAAACTGCTTGTGGACTTCTGCAGAACCAGGAGTGAGTAAGCCCTGTTACAGCATAAATAACTTTTACTTGGGGGGAATTTTGGGCAACAAATAACACAGAGTCTGCAGAACCAAAAAGTAATATCTTAAAAGCAAGATGTTTATTATGTTATTAGAGTGAACAAAAAAACTACATGGAAATTGTTACCCTGTGCCTGAAAGTCATTAAACTTATGATCAAAGAGTTAGTTTCAAGAAAGGAATATTCAAAGTAACAATGGCTCATGGCCAACACTGGGGATGCTGGTAGGAAATGGGCATCCGGGGGATGAAGAGCTAATATATTTGTTAGTCTTTAAGTACCACAGGACTCCTTGTTTGTTTGTTTTACTGAACTAGACTAACACAACTGCTCCTTTGAATCTTGCTATATCCAAAGGATCACTGAAGTCAGGACTTAAAAATCATACAATAAAAAAGAGAATGATGTGATTTGGGTAAAGAAAGAAAAAAACATTATGAGGGCAGAGAGGAAAAGATGGCATGGAGACTAGGATGTGTTAGTGACCAGTCAGGGAGCTATGTTTGGCAAGGAGGAGCAGGGAGCAGAGAAAGGGTTGACTGACTGCATATGGCCCGGAGACTTAGAGGCAGCTACTTAGCTGCTGTAAACTGTCACAACTACACTGAAGTAAATTATTTGCTAAGTCAGACCCTAGCAAAAATTACAGAATTAAGAAGGAACTTCCCCTAAAAGGCTGGTCACTGCTCTCCCATTCTAAGACTTATACCATTTTGAATGTTCTGAAAGCAAATCTCATCGCTTCAGCTGTGTTTTACCTGCTGGATTTGAAAAGTGTAATATTCTGTGATAGGGAACTTCTTTCAGTCTCATTTGAAGTGAAGTTCAGTTTAGGCCCAGTGGTTTTCAACCTTTTCCTATTTGCAGATCCCTAAATGTTTCATATGGAGATATGGATCCCTCTGGAAATCTACAGACTCGCAAGGGTCTCTGACCACAGGTTGAAAACACTGGTTTAGGGAATTCTCCTTTCCACTGAAGGACACTACTTTCATTTTCCTCCCCAAACACCTGATTTTCTCACAGCATTTATGCATATCAACGCCTGCTGGCAACTGCAAAACAGGAACAATGTCTGTGGTATTTTGCTTGCAAATACTTAATGACTAATGCATCTAAAATAATTTCAATACCTTTCTGGTTATACTTGGCAGAAAATGAAGACTTGGGCCAGTTTAAGCAGCACAAAATCAGACAGCTGGTAATGCGGGCAAGAAGTGTCTTATTCAAATACAGAAATTGCCACCATTGTCTCAAGCAAATGTAACTGTTCATATTCATTTTGAGTGGATGATCTGGCTCATAGGCTGTGTTCACACACAGGCATTATTTTGATACAAGTTGTGTTGAAACAACTTGTATCGAAATAATGCCTTATTTCGAAATAACTTAATTTGAATTAACAGTTTGTTAATTCAAATTAAGGAAAAAAGCTCAAAGTGAAATAGCAGTTTCAGGCAACAGTTATTTTGAAACAAGTCACTGTTGTTTCGAAACAACATCTTTGGACGGCATTGTTTCGAAACAATCATTTCGAAACAACATTGTTTCGTCCCCACATGGGGTTTAAGTTGTTTGGAAACAACGCCGTTGTTTCGAAACAACGGGTGCCGTTGTTTGGAAACAACCGTGCGTCGTGTGAACAGGGTATTTCTTATTTCGAAACAACCTCTGTTGTTTCGAAATAAGAGTGCTGTGTGAACACACCCATAGAGTACAACGGAGAATTCTGCCCCCTGATAGAGAGTTCTACAGACTTTTTGTACCAACATAATGAATTCTATAGAAGAGTTATCCTTCTCTATTGCATTCTACAAGTCTTTTCCACAAGAGTTCCTGCATATAAATGCTTTTTCTACAATGTTCAGTAAAAGCAAACATTAAGGAAGTGTAAACCCAGTAAAAGTGAATTCTTTTAATTATTCAGACAAATGTATTTGGGAAATCTTTTGCATACAGAATCTTTTGCAGTATTTGCCCAGATGTAGTGTACACAGATGAAAACATACAGTTCTAAATTCATTTAAATACATTCTAGTTGCATACTTTTCAACACAAAATGGACTTATGATGCATCTTCTGTTCACTCAATAGAATGCACAGGACTCTCAGTTCTTACAAAAACCCTTGTTCAATATTGACAGTTAATACCAATTTTCAGATAAAATCCGTCAGTCATACTTGACAAGGTTATATAACAACCTACAACCCCCTACGGTGCTTAACTGGATTTGTAAAATCATGGCTTAAACAAAAAATGCTCTGTTCTTTTAAAAATTTACATAAAGCAAAAGTTTATTTTCAGAGTGATTTTAATACTCATGAAAGTGAGTTATTTGCCACTAAGGTTGAAGTTAACCTTCCACTACAACCCCAGCTTACAAAAAAGAGCATCCTGAAATTTTATAAACCACTTCTTACTGCAAAGTATGATTTCTCTGAGGGTGTGTTCACCCAGGGCTTTTATTTTGAAACAACACTGGTTGTTTCAAAATAAAAGCCCCTACGTCTACAGGTCGTTTTCTTCTTTCAAAAGGAGGGAGCTCCTTGTTTTGAAACAAGAGCCCTCCTTTCAAAACAGCTTAAACCACTTTGTTTTCGAAAGAAGGGTTATTTTGAAACCATTTGTTTTGAAATAACGCTGTTTGGACATGTTATTTCGAAACAAGGATTGTTTCGAAATAACAGGGACCTTCCTCCCAGGGTGCATAGCACCCTGGGGTGAGGTCACCCCCCCC
>ML681996.1:10899072-10919000 GCA_007922195.1 Podocnemis expansa
CTTCCCCTTGCTGGGAGCAGGGGGAGACGGGTGCCTCAGCCTCCTTCGCCCCCCCTACCCCTGGCAAGGGGAAGCGGGGGGAAGCCGGCTGGGGCACCCTCAGGGCTCTGCCCCCCGCCCGGGCTGCAGGGGAGCTGCCAGACCCGCAGCCTGGTCAGGGGGACTGGTGGCTGCTCCAGGAGTGGCTCACCCTGCCCCCCCGCTCCTGCTGGCACGAGTGGGTGGGAGGGTACCAGGGAACCCTGGGTGGGAGGCGGCCCCAGCCCCACCCATGGCAGAAGCAGTGGGGGGGGTGGGGAAGCCCCTCTGCCCCAGAAGAAGCAGCGGGGGGGGGCTGGGGAAGCCCATCCGCCACGGCACAAGCGGCGGGGGGGCACCGGGGAATCCTGGGATGGGGCAGCCGTGGCCTGCACAAGCCTCCCCGCCTCTCCCCTCCCCTATCTTGAAATAGCATGTCAACTGTGTGGACATGCTATTTCGATTCCAGCTTTTTTTCTTATTTTGAAGTAGCTTTTTGTTATTTCGAAATAAGACGTTTCAAAATAAGGCATTATTTCAAAATGGCTTGTTTTGAAACAGCTTGTTTCGAAACAAGGGCTTGTTTGTGGACATAGCCTGAGAACTTTGGAACCAATGAGAAAAAGGGCCTTAAAACTGAAAGGGGCCTTAAAATACCCTGCTATTGACTTCCTTAACATTTCCTAAATCATTTTTGGGTAGGTGGGGGCCCTCATCATTTCTCCAGAATAATTTGGCCTATAAATTGCAAATTGCTTTTATTTTGTTAGCCTTGATCAGAAGAAACAACTTGTAGTATTTTGTTTAGAAGTTGAAGGGGAATTTGAAATATTCATAATCAGCCTTCTCACTCAAGTAAAATCAGCTTGAAATCCATGGATTAAAAAAAATGCTGTTCAAGAGCTAAGCATTATTATATTAAGCCTAGACCAGTTTAAAGAGATAAGGAGCTAATGTAGCATCACTGAAATAAGGACATAGATGGCAGGAACAAATAGACTAGTTTGAGAGAACTTGTATAGACGAGGAGCTGATCTCTTCCTCTGTCAGTATGCATGGAATAGTTGGAAAACTGCCCTCCCAGCTCTACTGTTTAAATAGTACTTCGTATGCTAAGGACTGTTTTTTCTTCAATCACTGTGCTTTTGATTCTGTATTTATTTCCAGGAGCAGGTTGAAAAAGACTCTAAAAAGACTTCCTCTTTGTCACACCAGTAAAGCAATGTCAAGGTGTATTTGTGTTAAAGTGATAGGACACATAGGCTATGTCCACATGTAGATCCTTATTTCAAAATGTTATTTCAAAATAAGATAAATTGAAGTAAAATTATTATTTCAAAATAACTGAAATCGAAATAAGCAAAAACCCTCAAATGGAAATAGCAAGTCCAGACACAAGGACTTGCTATTTCGATTCAGGAGAGGGGCACCATGGAAGATGTGGCAACATGGCCTCCTGGCAGGGCCATGTTGGCAGCCATGTTGCCAGCCAATTCCATAAAAGCAGGAACTGACCTCACTTCTCTATCCATTCTGGCTAGCAGGAGACTGCAAGACACAGAGATGGATGCTACCCAGCTTCCTAGCCGTCACCGTGCTATGAATAGACCCGCTGCACGCCTGCAGCATGTCCTCCTGCTGTGGGACATTCTGCTCTCAGACTCTCATGGTGCCGAGGCTGTATCCCCAGGCTATCATCTCACTGGGCCTCAGAGCAGCCCTAGTTCCCTCCCCCCTTCTGTGCCTCATCAGATCTGCACCTGGGAGACCAGCACAGACTGGTGGGAGCAGGTAGTGCTCTGAACCTGGGGTGATGAGCAGTGGTGGAGGAATCTCCAAATCAGCAGGGGGAGCTTCAATCACCTGCTTGAGGAACTTGCCCCGGTCCTGCGCCGATGGGACACCAGCATGAGACCAGCTATCCCTGTCGACAACAGAGTGGCCATCGCTGAGTCATACAGGTCTGTGGCACACCTCTTCGGCATAGGCCGGTCTACCATTGGCAACGTGCTGCTACAGGTCACCAGGGCCATCGACAGGATCCTGCTCCCCTGCCTTGTCATCCAAGGAGAGCTGCAGGACACCATTGCCGGCATGGCCACCCTTGGATTTACCAATTGTGCTGGGATACTGGATGCCATGCACATCCCTGTGAGAGCCCCAGAGCGCCCGAGCCACCGAGTACCGGAACTGGAAGGGATACTACTCGGTTATCCTGCAGGCCCTTGTGGACCACTGAGGCATCTTTCAAAACTGTTATGTAGGATGGCCAGGGAGGGCACATGATGGTCCTCCATAACTCTGCCCTGTACCGGAGCATGGAGGCGGGCACCTTCTTCCCCCCCGCCATAAAATCAATGTTGGGGGAGTAGAGGTGCCTGTCCTCATTGTTGCTGATGCAGTCTATCCCCTCTGCCCATGGCTCATGCATCCATACACAGGGCCCCTCAATGCCCACCAGCAGCTTTTCAACTGCCACGTGAGGCCCTGCTGCCAGGTGGTCGAATGGGCATTTGGCCAGCTGAAGGCACGATGGAGGTGCCTCCTTACGTGCCTCCACCCTGCAGAGAAGACAACCATGGAGATCATCAGCACCTGCGTGGCCCCGCATAACTTCTGTGAGCTGTGGGGCAAGACTGTTGCTGCCACCTGGGAGGCCAAGGCACAGCTCATCAATGGCCAGTACAAGCAATCCACACCCATGGCCCCATGGGAGTGAGCATCACAAAGGGCAATCACAGTTTGTGACGCACTCATGAACATTTTTGCCACTCAGGAACCCTGAGGGACAGGCCTGCCCTGCCACACCACCCTCTCCCCATTTTACCACAGCCGGCCCCCACCCATCCACCCGCACCATGAACCACACCCAATAAAAACACACACATGCACTAATATGTGTCACAAACATAACATGGGGGGGGGTTGGGCCAAAGAAGGGCTAGGGAGGGTAAGGGGATGTGTAACTGTGGAGGCATACTGGGGGGAGGGCCTGAAACTGGGAGAGGGGAGTGGGGTGTGGAGTTGGGGATTTTGGGTGGGAGGTGAGTCCCTATGCTGGGCCTGTGTGGGGGTCCTGGGGTGGTGTCCCATACCCCTGCCCATGGCCACCCTGGGTCCGGGGCTGGCTCCGATGAGGGACATGAAGGCCCTGGGTGGGCCTCCCTCAGCTGCTGGAGGGACCATATGTGCTGCAATGTGCCGAACACTTGTTGCAATGTCCTGCACTGCAGTGCTCAGGGTCTGGAGCATGGTGCTCTGGCACTCCATCACCAAAGCCTGCTGCTGGAGTGCAGTGACCACGTGGTCATTGGCAGTGGCCACCTGTTGCAGCAGGCAGATGGCAGCATCTTGGTGATGGGCCTGCTGCTGTCTCCAAGCCTGGGCAGAGTCCTCCGCTTGGTGACCTAGGTCCAGAAGGTTGGCCAGGATTTCCCCCTGTGTCCAGTGGCCCCTCTTCCTCCTCTGTCTTGGGGTGGCTGGCGGGCTGCGTGCAGCAGCATGGCGGGCAGCAGCATGAACTGCTGGAGGAAAGCACAAAACAGGGTTGGCCCTCTGCTGCCTGCTGGCCTTGCCCGTGTGCAGCCTGTCTGCAGCACACACCTCTGTCCCAACTGTCAGTACTATTCTGGATCTGGGTCCTGTGGGACATTGCCCCGGAGGCATGCATGGCCTAGCGGTGCCCACAATGGTGAGCTGCAGTCACCCAAGACTTGCTCTGGGGAGTCTCCCAAGGCCACTTGCCAGTGGAGTGGCCTGTATGCTCTCTGCTCTACCCAAGATGCAGCTGCATCTTTGTACTTCCATCCCCTCTTGAGCAACCCCAGCCATGCATGGGCCTGTGGCCCTGGTGCCACATGTCCCTCGGGCACCCATGCCCATGGGAGGGCCTCAGCACCCTCCGGCTCTGTGCCCTGCCTGTCCCTGTGCTGTGCCTCCTTGGTGCCCGTGACCTGGGGAGGCTCAGCCTTGCCTGCATGTATGGGAGAGGAATACTCACAAACAGGGGCTCCAGATATCCGTCTGGATGCCCCTTCCTCTGCCTCCAGCTTCAGGGGGGATGGCATCTCGGTAGACCCCTCTTCCTCTTCAGCAGTGGCAGTCCCCTCCTCTGGGACAGGGAAGAGCTCTGGAGTCTCCAGTGCAGGCTTTGGTGGTGGTGGTGGTGGTGGTGGTGGTGTGACAGCAGGCTGGCACCAATGTCAGGGAAGCCTCTGAGTCACCATCCCCTCCTTCCAGGGGTGAGCCTTTCCTGGGGGCTGCCCAGAGTTGATGGCCCAAGCAAGGAGGCCAGTGGGCTCTGCCCCGGGGAGCTCATGCAGCTCCTCGTAGAATGGGCAGGTGGCACTGCTATCTACCCCCTGGAGCTGGTTTGCCTCCATGGTGCAGGCATGGTTCTGCCTCAGGGCCTTGATCTTGGAGCACATCTGCTCCATTGTGTGCTCGTGGCCCTGGGCAGACACCTCTATGGCTATATCCACATAGACATCCCAGTTCCTGTGCCTGGCATAGAACTGGGCAAGGATATCTCTCCTCCTCCATATTTGCTGGAGACACAGGACCTCCTCATTTGTCCAGATAGGGGCATGGTGTCTCCCCTGTGTGCCACCAGAGCCACGTGCTGCCATGCTCCCTGAAGGCTTAAAGCACGCTGCCTGGCAGGGGCGCGGAATGGCACTTCCTCCTTCCTGGTGCTGTGCACCCTGGGAGGAAGAAGGTCAAATCGCGTTATTTCAAAATAACGGTTATTTCGAAATAACATGTCTGAACGGCGTTATTTCGAACTAACCATTTTGAAATAACAGACGTTTCGAGTTAAAGTGGGTTTAAGCTATTTTGAAATAACGTCTCTTGTTTTGAAATGACAGCACTCATTTAAAAGATACGTGTGGACATAGCCATACTTCTTTTTTTCCTCTTTCTCTTTCTGTTTTTCCCTGTCTTTCTGTAGCCTTTGCCACACTCAGACAGACAATAAAACTACCTACATGCAATAAATTAAGCACAAACCTGAGCACTTAAGGAAACAGAGAACTTGGTAACGTGCAGCCTCAAATCCTAAAAGAATTAGGTTGGACAGTATCTACAAGTACTGCAGAAGCTTCTCTTCATTTCCTTCAGTGCACAACTAGCCAGACCTGTTACACGATTCTGGCCCTGCCCTCAAAGTCTGCTTCGAAGAGAGCTCTAATTTTAGAAAACTCTGCACACACTGAAATTCCCAGCTGGAAAGGCCAGTAGTAAATATATTTCCATATCTTATGCTGGAGAGTATTAAATGCCCAATATGTCAGAAAAAAGCATAATCCAGAACATATACCACATATCTTTTTCTAACCAAGGCTCGTGATCAGCTAATCTATTAAACAATGAGCAAGAATGATATCCTACTGCAATGAGTCTTTCAGGTTAATTATGTCACCTAAAAGGTATTCCCTGAATTATTTTAATTGGATTAGCCTTATTTTCTGTGAATGTATTCCTGTGATCAGATTATGGAAAGGCATTCTTTATAGATTTTTTTTTATTTAACATAGATCGTTAATATAGCTGAGTTTATTCAGAGTAATTGGTCTTGCACTTTTTAATCTTTCTGTGTGAAGGAAAGTCCATTCATTTTCTTTAGCCATTTTCTCTACCCCTTTCCTATGAAAAGTTAAATGGCTCCCTTGAATATCTATTACTTTGCGGTTCTCTCTTTCTTTTTATTGTATCTGCACCTCATTTTGTTTAGTTATGTAAGAGATTTCTGATTTCCTTCCCTGTCCATCCTAGTCTTATCTAATATAGATTACTTTGTCCTTATCAAATGTTTTTAGCTCAGAAGGGGCTTGAGCCTCTTCCATCCAGATCCAGTGATGATGTGGGGACTTTAAATAGTAAGAAAGAAGACCATTCTGTTGCTTTTAAAGTAGAAAGTTATTGGGAGAACACAAATTTGTTGTATGTTACTGTGTTGCAAATGACTGTATGAAAACAGGTGAGAGCTAGTAAAAGAAAGAGGAAGTATAATTTTACTTTTTGATTAGTTATTGTAACGAATATGCCAGTTACCACAGGTGTTGCACTGTATTGATGGTGGAGAAGTTTGAAGCTTCTCGTTGTGACTGCCTGAAATAAAACAAAATAAACCTTAACCTGTAAACCTTAAAAACTAAATGTAAATTTAATCTGTAGATGTTTAAAATGTAAAGAAAACATCTGCAACAAGGGGCCAAGAATCTTACAAAGCATGTCAGACATTTATGGCAAGGTTTTTTTGTCTCTTGAAGACATTAATTAACAATGTAGTGGCTAGCACCTCTGCTTAACATACAGAAGGTTCTGGGTTCAATTCCCAGGGGGTTGGACTTGATGCTCTCATGAGGTCCCTTCCAGCCCTATGATTTGATTGATACTCTAAATAGCTCCTGTTAAAAAGTGGTGAATTTTTTTTTACATAAGAATTTAAACACAGCCTATAATATACCTGACATAGAGTAATTCCTTATCACAGAAGAGATCAATGACATTTTCCTTTAAGCAAATGAAAGCTAGCCAACAGTCTCATTTTATAAGTTCAGTTGTGATAAATCTTCCAGTGATGCATTTAAGGATCTGGCTAAACTGGTCAGATAGTCAGTCTGCTTCTGGGTGATCTGGAAAAGACTTGATTCATTTAATTTGAACATATGGCATAAAAATCATGAGAGTTTGCAAGTAACTTACTAGGAACATAAACTCTAGAAATATAAACTCTACCAGGATATGTGCAATGGTTTTAACTTACATACTTTTTATGGCAAAAACTTCAGTGTACCTAGTTACATATTTGCAAACTGCAATTATGTACAGGAAGCCTGATTTACTAAAAATCAAGGAATCTACCTCATTCAGGACAATTCCTGAGAAAGGATCATCAATAATAGGAAAACATTGTAAAAAAAAAAAACAAAAAAACCCCCATAAATTTCAGGTTGTAAACTATGTCTCAGGAAAGCTCTGGCAATATTTGACTATCTTTAAACAATTTAGGTCAGTAAAACAACTTATCATGTCTGAGATGTTGAGCCTGAAAATAGATAATATTGGTACTAAGAGTCTACCATTCCTGTACTTACCAATCTACCCTAAATCTAACAAATTATTTTCCTTCATATAAAAGCAGGCTTCTTCAACAGGATTACCTTCCACTTTTTTCTCTTGTAAAAAATATAGCTCCCCACATGAGCCTTTAAAATATTGTCTGTAACTTGCAAATCTGTGAAAAGATAAGGAAACTCCCATTCAAGCAGGGTCTACCACTAATTTTGGTGATTTACTAGCAGTGTAAACGTTCTGCCTCCTCTCACACTACCTTTAACCTCTGTATCCCTGGGTAAGAAACACTGAAAATGGAAGATTCTTCTGTACTCTCCTCCTCCTCAAACTTCTGCTTAGTTTGTGTTCCTGTAGACAGCATCTAGAGATGTAATGTTCACGGGTGGCTTCACCAAAACTATTAAACCAAAGATATCCCCATTCTATATAACATGAAAATACAGGCCACAATTAGAGTGAAAGCAAGTATTCCTGCTTTTAAATATTCAATAGACATATATCCAGTAAAGTGGTTCCTTGCATCCTTCTGGATATACCCCGTTACAATCTCATCTCCAAGTAAACACTCTGCAAATGATTTATTTGTTGGTAGGTTCTAACACAAGGTGTTGATCTGGAACAGAACTACTCTTGCAAACTGTGGAAATAACCTTTATTAAGTTACTGCAAAACATTTTTGAATGATTAAATAGAGTACAGATACCATCTAAAAGAAGGCCATGATAACATCGGAAGCCGCTTGACAAAAATAACAACAAAAATGGAGAGCACTGGTGATTGAATGACTGAACTTGAACCCCCACATGTATACTTGGGAAGCCTCTAAAAGCTGCTGATGAATGAATATCAAAGGAATTCAAAAGGTTACAACACCTGGCTGTGCAAGAATTAGACAATCAAATAATTATCTAGAAAATAAGAATTTTGTCTTAAGGATAAATCTCAAAGGGGAAATTTGGAGCCTGTTTAGGTAAATTATGGGTCTGAACCTTAACAGCATTTTAGTTGATTAGCCTTGCCTGTTTTAGAGGCAGTTCATTATATTGCAGACAAAAATCCAGCGTTGGGAGGAAAGAAAAGTAAAAGTGATGATTGCCTATTCAACACTGCAAGAATGCAACAAGATTTTAAAATCAGCAAAATTTGCAGCTAAGCTTATGAATCATAGGATTCCTATCTCTCTCTTCCCAGACTGTATTGCAGTACTACTTAAGCACAGACTCATATTCATGGCTGATAACAAAATTGGAAAAGACTTGGAATGTGCTTTGATTCACTGTTCTACTATACTCCAGGCTCACTTTAGAGACATATTCATATTTTTACTGTTTCAGCAGAAACAGAGGTTTTTCTTAACTCAAAATGTCAGAAGCAACTGAGAGAGTTAAGGGAAAGAAAACGGAGTTTTCATTAAACTCCCATACAAGTATTAGTTCTTAGTTGCTAGAGCATAGGCTTCCTCTCAATAAAGTTTCTTTATCTATATTTTACAGTATTCACTGGAAATGTCATATTTCTACCACCCATAACAAAAAGAGGATTGGGAAACATATTAAGAAAACATCCTGAACCTGTTATTTTACATTATACAATTCCATTTTAACTGGTGATCATAACCATCAACTCATTTAATTTCTTCAAAATGGAATTTTAGCCCTTCTATGGTGGCTAAATAGTCATTGTGAAAATTAAAAACTATCTTATAATTCAGAGATGGCATTTGTTCAGGATGGAATGGCATAGCTTTTCTTAACACTGGAAGTGTGTACTTTTGGCTAAGCACTGAATAACAACAAATTATTAACAGGGTCGAGGATTATGCCTACATCTATTTTTTTACATGCTAGTCCGAACCAAAAAAAATCTGAGGTTAGTCTGAACTCACCCTGGGCTAGTTCAGACTAACCACAGCTTTTTAGTTCAAACTAGGACATGCAGCTAGTTCAAACTAATGGCTTAGGTTGAACTTTTGTATTTTGAGCTAAGCCTTAGTCCATGTCTAAATTGCACCTAGTTTGAACTAAAGTTTGAACTAAGGGCTTAGTCCAGACTAACCAGGAGAATTTATTAGTTCAGACTAAGCTTTGCCAGTTCAAGCTAAGAAATTTCTTAGTTCGAACTAAGTAAAGCCTATTGTAGACACAGGTTAAATTAGTCTGGACTAAGTTTGCTTACTCCAGACTAATTAGCTAATGTAGAAATAGCCCAGGAACCTTGCTCAAGAATCAGGGCCCATTGTGATTGCTGCTGTAGAGACACATGACATTCAGAGAAAAACTCATTCTGTGCAACACAATCAGTTTTGATCCATTAAGTTAGCAAGGGGGGAACTAAACAAGTTGTTCTTTGTCACTACTCATACTCATTTTGATTCAACACCAATGGCAGTTGTGATCAAGAAACTCTAGGCAATTCAGGATATGGAATACAAAGTTTTTCATAATGCCAGAGTCAGAACTTCAGACACTTCAGTGGAATGGTCTGTACTTTCTAAGACACAGCTGTGAAATCTGTACTTAAATTGGTGAGCGCTTGCTCCTGCAAGGCATCTTCTTAATACTAATCAGACACTTTGAGAACTAATGAAAAGAATACATGCTCATCAACGTCAGCAAGGGTCCAACAAGTGTAGCTATCATCTTGCTGTTGCCCAACTGCAATATTGGATTAGCAAATCAAATGAGAAGATAAACAACTGAAATATCTGGGTGTCCTTGTAAACTGGAGTTTAGCCAAACTAACTAAAGATAGGTTAGTATCGATCTGTAAGCATGTGTATTATGTATTGGAAAAGACAGGTGTTTTCAATATGGGTGTGGCTTTCCAGTATTTGAAAGGTTGGTAGCCACCAGATATTTATTTTTTAGTGTGTTCATAATCTAAATATAACAAGAAATTTGAATGTAAAAGAAAATATCTATTATGGATTTTTAACAGGATAAAAATGATTAATTAAAGATTATAAATGGAGATATGCCAAACTCATAACACAAGCAAGCCTGAGACTAAGAACCCTGGAATGTTACGATGTGGTCTGCAGTATAGTTCTTGCTAGCTTCGAATACCCTTCTTTTCACCAGGCTTATGTTTTACAATTCCCCAATGTGCCTGTTGCTTGAACCTATAGAATTAGTGATGCTTTATACCAAGATGAGCCTAACCTTCCCTCTTCAACAGCAGAAAATCGTATTCTAAACTCACTGTCCTTAAAACTGTGTCATTTCACTCATAGAATTAAAAAGGCATTTACAATAAAATCTGATCCATGACATTGTATTTTGAAGATATTACATGAAAATTTCCTGTTTTGTTTCCTTTATAGACTTTATGAACCTCTCGTGCAACCTCTTTGTGATATATTTGCAGGCAAATTTTCCTGATGTACACCGCCTGCAGTTCTGGTGATGTTTGTTAGCAAAGGAGCATTTGTTGTTATATCACAGAGTGCTGTGTTTTATCTCATATGACTTCAAATTGCCAAATCTAAGGAGTGATTGGCATGCCTTTCTGAAACTATTGCATAATAGAATGTACCTCATCAGTAGGAATTTAGTTCTCACATTCACCCTGTGTTCTCCTTTCTTTAGTTTCATCCCATCACTGTTGATTGTATCCACGTGCATGTCATCCTAAGTTATTCCTCTCCCCTCTTACTGTTTAGATCTTTCCAGTATTTGTACACATACTTGTCCAAGCTGTTCTCCCAAACTATGCCTGTTTAGCTTGTTTTCATTCTTATTGCAGTTCCCTGGCAGACTTTCTGCTGTCTCTGAATTTGTGTTTGCTCTGGATGTTTTCTGATCATGGTCACCAAAAAATGTGCTATATATCAGGATATGAGAAGTTTATAAGCAATGCTGCCTGTGGCATGAGAGGAAACAGAGCAGTGGAAAAATCTCCCTCTAAAAAACTTTGTGGTCATTATGATAGGGATTTCAGTTACAAAAAACTTTTAAAGAGATTGTTCAAAAACTGGGCCGGTTCTTTGTGTAGTGAAATAAGTTCTCACATCATTGAAGATACTACTTCCCTATCTTTGGGGCAACACAATAGCCCCTGCTTCATTATCCCCACAAGTACTACAGTAGTTCAAGAGGATAGTGGTTCCAGAAATCAGGCCCTAGCACTGAAAACGGGAATCCAGAAGCACCAAAATATTATATGTGAAAGTTTTGCTTCTAAAAGTTCTAGTCCAAGGAACAGTTGTGCACAGTAACACAGTTAAAAGGAGAGTGTGTATTATAAAGTTTTCTATTTATTAACGAAAACTACTAACCAGCTGTCACAACTCTCCAAAAGGGAGTTTTGTCTTGGCCTTTTGTGACAGGGCATTACCATCAATATTCTGATTGCTGACATTGCTGCAGCTGGAGGTAAACTGTAGGCCCAGCTAGAGCTACTTATACATTTTCTGTTGGGGACTAATGAGCACCTGAGTGCTAATCCTGGGCTAATGACGTAACTGGGAGGAAAAAAGTGTGAGGAACAGGAAACAAGGGAGAACTCAGAAGGGAAGCTTAGGGGACTAGTCTGGACTGAGGTCATACGTAAGTCTCCCTTTGCTGCAAGCCTGCCTCACTGTTTCTTTGTAAGAATAAAATAAATATACATCCTTGCAAAAGGATAACTCTCTGCATGTTTGTGACCATGTGAACTGGCCCAGGTAGTGGAGTATAGCAGGTAGTGACAGAGGTGCCCCATGATACCTCTGAATTTCATTCTGATTACTTTGAATAGATGTATACTGTAAGCTCTGCCCTTTGAAAATATTGTCTTTCAGAAATTGTCTCCTAGCAACAATGTATTTATCATTCCCAGGAAACAGAATGACAGATTCACAATTAATGCATTTAAATGACATTTCACAGAGAAGGAAAAAAACATGCACTGAAGGCAGGGCAACTTTGAAGTAGGAGAGAGAAAGCTAAACTAGAATAATGGTAAAGAAATAAAAGAAGAAATAAATCAATCTATATGGATATGATGATGAAATTTTTCATCCTAATGATGTTGACATTGATTTGGCAAAATGAGTTAATAGTTTCTGGACACTTACAATTAGCTGAGAAGTGCTCATTATTTTAAAAAGCAAGAGAAATGGGTAGGAGTGCATTTAATGGATCTTTACATCATTTGAATATCCTGTAATTAAAACATGCTACATTTTCATATGGTTCAGAGGTCGTTACATAGCCTTCACTGGAGATTGGCACATGGGAAAGCGTAAGAGCCTACTAATGCTACCAACTAATAAAGCTATCCCTTTGGCTCAAGTGATGGGATCATGTTTTTAGCCCCAACGTCTTAGGTTCTTTCCCTACTGGTAACCAGGGTTGACTCAAGGGGCTTTGGTGCCCCGAGCTGGCTTTTGATTTTGTGCTCCCCCAGCCGCATGAGGGGGGTTGCACAGGGTGGAACCCAGCCTCTGCTCCGGCCTGGCTCACCCCGCCCCCAGGGTGGAGAGCAGGTGACCCAGGGGCAGAACAGGCCAGCCCTGGGGCCGGGCTCCACTCTCTCACCCCTCCCCTGGGCCAGCTGTTCTGCCCTGGGGTAGGCCAGCCCAGAGGCAGGGTGAGAGAGTGGAGCCCAAGCCATGGGTGGGCCTGTTCCACTCCCAGTGCAGTGCTGCAGCTGCCCCTAGGCAAATGACGCCATGAGCCAGGGCCTCATTTACTTATCGGCTTTGCTGATAACTCTTGGTACACCATTGTTATAGCTACAATCTCTAACCTTGCATGCAATGCCCTCAATGTGCTCTTCCTCAACAAGGCTTATGAATCATACTTGTTTTTAGAATATCCCATAAGATGCATCTGACTTACCATTGAGAGCCTGCAAAATTATTGTAATTGCCCTCCCTATCTTGTTCCTGACACTGCCTCCAGTTATTATTATTATTATTATTATTATTATTATTTAGATTAACTTTCCCAAGCAGAGATGCTCTCTACTTGTTTCTGTAAAACTTTATGTATACTTATGGCTTTGTATAAAGAGTACTTGAGAAAATACTTTCAATTTATACTTTGATGTATACATTCTACTAGAAATAAACCATGACAGGAATGTTCAGAGTGTCTGGATATTATGATTTATTATTGCTTTGTATTGTACCTTCCTAAATGTTGGCACCAAACCAGAATGAACTTTACTTGCCCATGTCATTTGGATTTATATTTTACTTGACTTGTCTCTCCAGAGCTGCCGTGTGCATTTAATGATTCACAAGGCAGACAGGTAAAGGGTTTATCTGCTAGACACCATCACAGTAAGGATAAAAATAAAATTTTATTTCAAAGCAGAAGATAAGATTCAAACGAATGTAATGCAAAAGAAGATTTGTCTGTTTTATTTATTTTTTTTTAATTTGTTCTAATCATCCCTTACAAGTTGAGCTCTGAATTTTGGCTTGACTGCTTCACCAACAGGAAATTATGTGATTCGTTCCAAAGCAAGCCTCGTACAATTAAGTGTTTTAAAAAGCAGATTTCAGAGGTTTAAAGTTGTTACTTTTCAGCCAGACTTTCCCCTTCACCCTGTGTATTTATGAGGTAATTTGGGAGGAAATTAAACCACAGGCCATTTGTGAATTGTTTTAATAACTTCTTAGAAGGTACTCCAATACTTCAGTTATGGGTGCCATGATAAAAGCCTGGCTAGAAACATAATTTGTTATATTAATTAATAGTATACCTACTTTAGTTTTAGGGAAGTCTTGCAAAATCATCAAGAATATTTAACAGCTGAGGTACACTATCTATTCTCTCACCCTGCCCTTGATGCTGCTGCTGATAAAACTAAAAATATTTTTACTCATCTACCAAACAACTCAATTTGCAGTGCTACTTTAAGAGAAGCATAAATAACATACAAACACTAGGGGTGGTAGCTGCAAGATCCCATATCTAAGAGAGGAGATGCATTTATGCCATGAAATGAATTCTCCTCAAACAATCAATAAACATATTTTGGAGAGTTTTACTAAATTATGTATATAATTGTTTTAGAAAAGAGTATCAGGAAGAAAACTCAGCCTTACACATGTCCACTAGTATCCAACATGTTGACACTTAGCTAGGTGCAAGTGCCTCAAATACTGGTGAATTTGGGAGTCAAGGATTGATTTATAATTCTGTCAATGTTATATCTATATATAGTCAGGACTTAGGGTATACTCATGCATGATTCTTTAACTGAGGAGTTTTTCAGAGTCCTGCAATTTTGAATTGGCCATTTTTGCTGCAAAACTGATGAGAATTATGTCCTTTTCTGTTCCTGTATAGACCTGTATGCAACATGATGTCCGCCTGCACCCTGCCTATTTTGTTTTACAGTCATTTTGTCACTAGGGGAAGTTTGCTGATAATATATTTCTTCCTAAATGGTTGATTTGAAATGGACACAGCCTCAGGCAGCCATTGATGATCTATACCATCTCATTCTGGGTCATCTGCCTAAATGTAACCCTCTGCTGAAGATTTGAAGAGGCTGTGGGAGGTCAGACAAGAAGGTCTTCATTATTCAGAGTTGCTGGGCTGTTAGCCTAAATTAGTTTTGGATGAATAATTCACAACAAATAATATATTCAATGATATTTTTCTTATTATTCAAAATTATTCATGCTTGTATTTAATTCCTGACCTGTTGTTTGTTCCAAGTTAGTTTCATGTATTCAGAATTTGAAATTAGAGTTGTTTTGATTGGACTGGTTAATTGATATGTTTCTGTTCCTTGATTGCATTCTGTGACACACTGTACTCCCTGTTGAGCACACTTATAGTGTAAATGTGAGTTGATTAATGCAAAGTATGTCATGTAAGATGTTTTTGAAATTCTCATGATGAATTGAACATTATCGTTATAGTAATATGTTCATTGCAATGTCATACGTGTTGTTATGAGGCTTCGCTATGTAGTATGTCCAACGAGTTGTCTCATAGCTTGAAACAGATCTAGGCAAAACTCTACAGAGCTGTACAAACAAGTAGTTCTGTGGCACTTTTAAAGACTAAAAAAAATTATTTATTTTATGAACTTTCATGGGCACAATCCCACTTTATCATATGAACAAAATGGAAGCTATAGTGTGTTACCTGTACAGAGAAGGGTGGGTCATAAGGCTAATTCAAGCAGATCTAGAGAGAGAGAATGTTAGCCTGTCTCTATAAAGTAAATAAGATGGTGGGATTAAAAGTGTGGAATAGGGAGGCAGGAGTTGAAAAGGGTGATTTAAGGGATGTTAAAAAAACAACAAGCAGTTGTGTGGCACTTTAAGACTAACAGATTTATTTTTTGCATGAGCTTTCGTGGGAGAAGATCCCACTTCCTCAGATGCTTCAAAGATGGGTGAACTTACAGAAAGGAATGAAACTAAATGCAAGGGGGTGTAAAACATAGGATCAGGTCATAAAGTAACAGCAAATCAGAGCAGTTTATGACCTGATCCTATGTTTTACACCCCCTTGTATTTAGTTTCATTCCTTTCTGTAAGTTCACCCATCCTCGAAGCATCTGAGGAAGTGGAATCTTCTCCCACGAAAGCTCATGCAAAAAATAAATCTGTTAGTCTTAAAGTGCCACACAACTGCTTGTTGTTTTTTTTACTGGACTAGACTAACACGGCTATCCCTTTTGAAATTAAGGGATGTTACCTTTTTTAATGACCCAGCCATTCAAGAGTTTTATTCAAAACTAGCATGAAAGTATCTAATTTCTAAATGAAATCTAAGTCTGTAGTTTCATGGTGCAATCTGTTCTTTTTGTTTTTTAAATGAAGTACTTTAAAGTAGCATGTTTTTTAAAGAATGTCCAGGTAGGTTGACTGTAACCCTACTGGTTTTTTAATGTTACCATTCTTGATGTCTGATTTCTGTCAATTAATTCTTTTGTTCAGAGATAATCCAGTTTGGCCCATATATGCAGCAGAGGGCCATTGTTGGCATGTGATGTCATGTATCACATTGGTAGCTAAGCAGATGAATGAGCCCTTGATGGAGCAGCTGATCTGCTTATGTCCCAGAACGGCATCCCTTGTGTAAATATCTGGGCAGAAGTGGCAATGGGGTCTGCCACAAGGATAAGTACCTGGCTTGGTGTTCCTGTTGTATGGCATGTAGTTGCTGGTGAGTATTTGTTTAAGGTTGGGAGGGCGGGGGGATCTGTAAGCAAGGAGTAGCCGAACTCCCAAGGCTTGAGAGAGTGAGGCATCATATTGTAAAACAGGTTGTAGATACATGATGATGTGTTGCAGAGGTTTGACTTAGGGGCTATAGATGATGACCAGTGGTGTTCTGTTGTTTTCCTTGTTTGGCTTATCCAGTAGTAGCTGACTTCTGGGTATCCACCTTGCTCTGTCAGTCTCCTTTTGTTTTGTTTTTTTTACTTTCCCAGGTGTTTTTAGTTTTTGGAATGCTAGATTGAGATCCTGAAGGTGTTTGGCTCTGTCTGAGGGTATGTCTACACTTACAATCTAGTTTGAATTAAGGAGGCTTAATTTAAACTAATTTAGTGCATGTCCGCACTAGCGTTCATTAGTTCGAACTAAGGAGTTTCCTTAGTTCGAACTAAGGAAAGCCTAGTTCGAATTTATAAAACCTCCCTTAAGTTTGTATTGATGGTTAATTCGAACTCATTAGTTTGAATTAACACAATGTAGCAGTGTTAATTCAAACTAGCTGTTCGTTCGAATTAAGCACAGCTAGATTTTTTCCTATGCAATAGCGCCCCCTACCTGATTCGAACTAGCAAGTCCTGCGCATGGACATGCTAGTTCGAATTAGGGTTTCTGGTGTGGCTTTGTTAATTCGAATTAGCTTTGTCCAAACTAATAATTATTAGTTCAAATTAATTTGTTCAAATTCAGTTAATTTGAACTAAACTTCTAAGTGTAGACATAGCCTGAGAGATCAAAACCAATGCAATTGGATCTTAGGGCATGGCTGTAAACAATGGTTTGTATGATGTGTCCCTGGAAAGATGTAGCTAAGTAAAATGGTCAGCAGGTTTCCCTTAGAGGGTGGTTTTTAGGTGTCCATCCTTTATTTGGACTGCAGTGTAGTGTGGTACTGCATAGTGCTGAGAAGCAATTCACACCTCATTAAGTATGCACAAAACAATCCCAGCTCTTGCAGGAAGAACTACCCTGAGCATCAACAAAGGAGCCATGAAAAGGGAATATTCACTGTCTCGGGACATGGATAAAGCCACACAAGTAGATTGTTTATTACTTGACTCTGAAAGGGGGGACAAAGCCCCAAAGGGGAGAAGGAACATTTTAAAAAGAAGAGATATTTTGCACTCTATCTCTCTCCCAACTCCATCTACCAACATCACCAGGAACTGAAGGTGCTGATCACATGGGGAGGGCTAGGCTGGAAACAGACCAGCCAGCTTGTGGTGAGAATCAAGTGAATGGTTGCTGAAAGTGTTAAGCTTAGTTTAAAATTTGCCTTTTATTTTCTCTTGATCAGATCTGACTTGTTTTCCTTTGACTAAAATCTTGCTGTAATTTGTTTGATCTAAAACTGTGCAGTCTGTTCAAGGTGTACTAGAGACTCCATTTGAAGTGGCAAGGCTGGTACAAATCAATTTCTTCAATAAATTGACAGACATGTGAGTTTGCAGTGGGCAGCACTGAGCACTGTAAGATGACAGTTCCAAGGACTGCATCTGGGACTGGGGTATATTGGCTAGGATAATTCTCTAGTATGATCTAAAGTGTGACTTGCCAGGAGCACTTGCTTACTCTGTTGGGACCAACTAGCTTGCTGGAAGCAGTGCGTGATCTGCCTAGGAGCTCACTAAGCAAACAGAGTAAGATGGGCTCTAGGAGTGGGTTGGCACAGTGATTGACAAGCCCAGCCTGTAGAGGGGAATGTCACACATGCATGTACGCTTAGGCTTAGGCTACACTGAGGGCTCAGGCTGTCCTATCAGCAGTTATCTCACCCTTCAGCTCTGTGCTTACACACTACTGCGAGTGAAAATGTGCATTAAGTAGGGCTGAAAGTTGGTGTCATAACTTGACCTCTGCAGAAGGCACAGCGTTCAGTGCAACCTTAAGAATTCAAGTTTATATCAGTGTGTACAGAATGAGACTTTAATTGGCTGTGGGATCTGTCCCAGAATTCCCTGTTCTTTCAGCTCTCTCTTCCCTGATATGCTGCACATTTGCCACCTCACCAGGAAGCTCTTCCCCTTCCTGCAGCCCTGGGAAGGTTTGATCTCCATTTTCTGACTGTGAAATATATTGTCACCTCAGCATCACATCAGGTGAATGATCTGTGCTCTGATGGCCACACAGTGTGGGGGGCTCATGGTGGGGGCAGAGGCAAGGAGGGGAGCCTAGCCTGGGGATCAGGGAGGGGTTAAAAGGAAGGCAGAGGCAGGGCACTGGTGGAGGGGGGAAGCCATCCAACCACAGGCGATGTGTGGGGGGGCAGTCCAGAGGATGTCCTCCTGGCTGCACAGTGCGCGTAGAGACTGAGGTGTGCAGGGATCTGGGGTTTGGGTCTGATTGTGATTGGTGGTTGAGAACTGAGCTGTCTGGGATTCACACCACCACCACCACTTGCCAAGCTGCTGTAGCTGCATTTCTTTCAAGGGTGAGGCATGCACTCCTGAGAACCAGAGTTATAAGGGGCTGGGGGGGGGGAACAGGTGTGAGGTGCTGGAAGAGCTGGAGGGGGCAGGAGACAGCAGGTAGGGCAAGCTGCAGAGAAATGTTTGAGCTGGAGCCTTACTGCCCACAATTCAACAGACAGCCAGCCCTGACTTGGGCATAAGAAGGGACCCACAGAGAGCCTTTCACAGCTGCCTCACTACCCCTGCAGCAGGGAAGGAGCAGGACGTGGTCCCAAAGTCTCTTCCTAACTCTGCAGGGTGCTGCTGCTGCTGCTGCTAACAGAGCAAAAGGGGAGAGTAGGACATGGACCTACAGACCCCTTCCATAGGCTGCTGTCAGTGTTTGGGGTCACCAATACAAGTATAGCTCCCCAAATACCAGAGACCTCAGTCTCCTGCCTCCAGACTGGCTGGTGGGCCTCACAATATCTTGTAGGTCTGGGACCACAAGGGTGTTAATCTGGCCCTGACCCCAGCACTTTCGGCAGCAGCGTTTGGCTGGAAGTACTTGGGGGCGGGGGGGGGATGTTGCCTTTGCAGTCAGTTTCTTTCAGTGGCAGGGGCTACTTGAACCCAGTGCCAAACACAGGGGGGGTGCTTAGGAGCAGGAGAGCTTCAGTATGTCATGCACAGCTTGGGACCTCACAGCCATGTCACAACCCTCCAAAGGTTGGGAATTCCTGGCCTAGAGCAGGGGTCAGCAACCCAAAAGACAAGAAGAGCCATTTCAAAAATAACTTCAATAATCAAGTGTTCTGACAGCCACAATGGGGATGGCCTCCAGGAAATTGGGGGAATGCAGGCAAGGAGCAGTGGGTGATGCTTTGCATTGCATTGGCTCACCAAAGAATGTGAAATTTTTTTCATTCATTACGGAGATTCATTAACTTTGGGATGCAGCACTCCTGCTGACCACCTTAGCCTGCTTGTAAAAAAGAAGTGTAAATCGTGGGATGATATGTTCTCTGAGCTCATGTACTCCTCCATGGTGATGGAGACTGACCTCAGAGCATGGCAGCTCTCCTTGTCCAAGAAATTGTAGTTTGGTATGGAGGACAGAAGACTGGCAGCAGCCCAGGATTGTGAAATGTGGGATCTGCCTGACATGATGCCGTGCCTGGTTGAGCTCCAGGAAGAACAGCATTCAGACAAGGTCCCCCTACAGGTCCTGGAGACCACAACTGTAATTGTGATATCCAGTCCCACTG
>ML681996.1:10919010-11009812 GCA_007922195.1 Podocnemis expansa
TAAGCAATACCTGTTTCAAATGTGTGTTTATTTTCGTTGTCATGACACAATGCCTTGTGGGTGACAGAAGGGGAGAGGGATATCAAGGAATGTGAGTGGGATAGGGAGAGTGAATACCCAGGGACAGAAGGCTCAGTCATCACTGCTGCTCAGGGCAAAACCCCACACCAACCACCCTCAACTCCTTGCCCTGCAGCCATGCTTAGCCCCCTAAAAACACACCTCCCACCCATGCTCATTCTCTGAATCTACTACCCACTGTGATGAAAGCACCCCACATCCACATACCCTGTATCACACTCACCTGTTGGCAGGGCCCACCTAGTCTGCCCACTGACCATGGGCCTGATCCTTGGTCTGCTGCTGGGGGGCCCTGTGCAATCCACACCCTGCGCAGCAGGATCCCATCCAGGGTACCCTGCTGTGCAACCCCCCCACCCAACTCTTGGTCTTCCCTCCACCATGGGGGACTCTGTGGCCTGCATCTGGCTCAGGGTTCCCTTTGCCCCTCCTAACTCGAGGATCCCCCCTTGCCACCAGGGACCCTGCAGCCCCCACCTGGCTCTGGGCTTCCCCCTCAGGCCCTGCTTCTGCTGTCACCCCAGCTCTTTCCCTCCATCTTGGGGCCACTATGTACTGCAGTCTGCAGTGCAGACCATGCTGCCTGGGAGGGAGAGGAAGGGGTAAAAAATTTTTCTTCCTTGGCTAGGTGATGCAGTGGTAGGGGCTGGCCTTTCTAGTCTCACTGCTACTGGTAGATCAGCTCCGGGCAGCAGAGACAGGCTGCAGAGCAGACTCACTGGAACAGGCAGCAACTCTGGGGCTGGCTAAGAGCCCTTGGTTGGCCAGATCCAGCCACCCAGACTGGAAGTTTGACACCCCTACTGTAGACTAAGCCTAGATGTGTTTGAAACAGTGTCAGTAAGTTGTGGAGGAGCTGAGCAGACTCAACCCCTGCAGCAGAGATACATGGCAGGAAAAGCATTTCCGGTTTCTCTGTGACAAGCGAATGGGGGGGGGGGCATTGCATCATGGGAGGACAGCTGACTTCCCACAAGTCCCAGTGCTTAGTAGCACTGTGGAACACTTACCCACAATGCAATGCTTCTCAACTGGGCATAACAGCCAACAGTGGGGACACAAGATGCTGGCACATGAAGTGAGGTGTGGCCATTCTCCGCTAGTTTTATTATTTAGACTTGTCAGTGTTGACATTAGATGGTGCCCAAGTGTAGACATACCTTTAGAGCAGGGTTTACCAGCCAGTGTTTCACGGCGCACAGGTGCGCCATCAGGTCTGAGCAGGTGTGCCACAAAATTTTTTGAAAAAGCTGTTCAAAGAGCTCTGGATTGGCTCTTTGGCTCATGAATATTCATGAGTTAATTTGGAAACTGTATGGTGGCGTGCCTTAAATTAATTAAAGGTAGCAAGGTGTGCCACAGCAGAGAAAATGTTGGTAACCACTGCCTTAGAGACAACTTTCTGATGCAAATACTTACAAAGCTGAAATTTTGCTTTCAGATTCTGCAGTATGACTTGTTATTTTGATGCCCTACCTGTGAAATAAATTAGCTGGCAAATATATGGCCAAGGAAAAAGAACTAAATGGTAAAACATGAATTAATTTAAAAATTCAAAAGAATGTCCAGGGAAAACATTATCCAGTCTTCACCAGCTCTACTCCAGGTAGTGTTCTTTAACATTTTTGGGATGGCATTGAATGTTTATGCAAAGAAGAGGAGACTTAGAGGAAAAAAGATTCTCTTTTCCTCTATAAATATTTAGAGAATGAAGAATCCTGGAAACTAACTGAAGGATAGAAGATTTAGAATTTCAATTATCTTACATGCAAGAATTCAAGTGAGTTTATGAGCAAGAGAAAAAAATACATTCTTATTTTAAAACTAGTGCTATTCTTAGGAAAAAATGGTATTGAAACTAGATAATAAGTTACAGAAGCAGCTGTGCAATGGGTATTCAATTTATAAAGCATTATGTGAACCAGAAGTCTAACAGAGGTGAACAAATTGCAAGCTCCAAGCCACTGAACATTAGATTGAATGTGCTTTTGTACCCACAGTAGAAAAAAACAGCAGAAAAGCAAAATATGGCAATGACATTAAAAGAATTGGATCAGCTGTTTTACTAGAAAGATATCCGTGAACATGAGCTATGACAGTGTGTTTGATTTTGTTTTAGAACCATGAGTAGTGTGAAATCAGTTGAAACCACAACCATATACAATCATAACTAATTACTAACATATCACAGGATATGGGCACCAGGTCATTTTCCTGAAAGAGGGACTTGGGTTCTGATTCTCATTTAATCTGATGCCATTTTACACAACTCTAGCAGTGTCCAAGAGGCCTGTATGTGCAAATAAATTACAGCTATACCCACTCTGAAGTCTCCTTCCAGTACCAAAGTGGTAGAAAATGGTCTTAGTATAAATCAGAATCAGCCCTTTAATCTTTTCTGTTAAAGTACTGAAGGGTAAATGATCATTTATTTGACTTGGTACAAAAGCAAGACCACCACAGAAACAACCAGGAGCGTGCAGGGTAAAACAACGAAGGTCCAGCACAAATTGCACACCAGGTCTTTTGTGCACATTTAGAATAGCAGGTGTTATTTTCAGTTACTGTACCCATTAGGAGAGAAGAAATTTTTTAAATTGGTACACTGCTCAGTGGCTCAAAGACGAGCAAGAGGAAAAAGGGAGGTCAGCAATGGAATGCTGTCTTGGTGGGTTGCAAATTTAAAGCAGGTGATGGAGAGGTTTTAGAGTGTATAGGATACCACAGGCATAAGGACTGCCATTTACCTTCTGAAAAAGTGATCAGACCTTCAGTTTCTGTAACATCAGAAAAGAAACCAGTGAGCGATTTTCTTGTACAAACATATTTTTGTTTTTGATGAATGAAAAATAGCAGGAAAATGCCTGTGCTATTTCCTACCTAGACATTTCCAGAGATATGATAGAAAGGGATGTTGGACGGAGGAACTTTAAACAAATAAATTAATTAATGGGTTATATGTTTTCAATTAACCAAACCAATCCCAAAAATAACTTTGGGTTCAGGCTGGGTCTTATTTAATCTATGCAAGTTCAGTCATCTCACATGCTAATAAATTTGAACAGAATAATTTCCAAGTAGATGACTGCAGCCACTGTCTTTCATGTGATCTGAATAGACCCATTTGGAGTCAGACAGTAATTTGGGATGCAGGATCCTACATTTATTTCCTAGCTCTGCTACAGATTCTCTATGTGACTTCAAATAAGCCAATAATGTAATTCACCTTTTTGGCTCTCAGGTGTCCCTTTGTAAAGTGGGACTATTAAGAGGGTGGCTGATATGCTAAATCCATTACTGACTGTGAGAGACACGGGATAGTCTGTTGATTGGGTCATAAAAGGATCTAAGTTAGGTAGATGTACCAGTTAAAGAAATACTTAAGGAGGCCTGAAGAGTGGTGAACTGCATGATGAAAGAGTTTGCATATTAATGGACAGATCAGCTCAGATGACTAACTTTCATCTATTTGTAGCACAGAGGTTAATCTTTATGTCCAATATTCTTTCAGGTATATTTCTGGTTGGCTGCATTGGCTTGTTTTCTTGCTACTGGCTGCACAGGATGAGCCCTGAAAGAAAGCAACAGGGATTAAATCTGTATTAAATCCATACAGAGCTTTTCATAGACTATTCTGTGGCAGGTACTTCCACAGATACACCCTTCCTACCCTTACTTCAAAATCCAGAGTCCCTTAAGAATGTAGGCTTCAATAGGTTGCAAAAGAGTGGCCATAATATCAGGGAGATGGCACTTCCCTGCTACACTGTGAATAGTGAAAACCCTCCTGCTGATATTTGTATGCCTGTACAGACCCTCTGAACGCTTAACTTTGTGTGTGTGTGATGTGTCTGGTTTTACAGATACTAGCTGTTCATATGATTCAACTGTTGTTTTTGTAACTGGGTGTTTTTGTACATAAGAGTTTGAATTTAGGTGGCTTTTCTTTTGCTGTAGGAAAATGACCTTCTATATAAAACAGGTGTAATGGAATGGAGCATCAGGTCTACAGGGGCTTAATTCATCCCTGATGAGATTCACAGCAGGGATTTTTGGCCTGTTATCTACTTAGCTATACACCATTTGGGTAAGACTTGGGATTTTACATGTTAAATTACCAGCAAGAGAACTCCCTTACTGTTTGTTGAATCCATGAAAAACATAGTGAAAACTGCATGTATTAAAAAGTCTTTTAATCCTATACAAAACTTGCAGAGTTTCAAAGAGACTCTTCTCTCACCTCACACCAAGATTTAAAGAGAGACTAAATTTCCTGGGAGCTGCTTAAATATTTTTGAGGATTCAAATAATTCAGTCTGAAATGCTACAATGACACTAAAAGACTTTGGGCAGCATACTCAGCAACACATGATTCTGCATGATAACATGTGCTTGCTTTCTTTTCATTTCTGGGTTTGGTGTGAGATGTTGTCTTTAATTTATAAAGCTTCTAAATGTTTCTGGTTATAGCAGCGTACAGTTTGTTTACCTAGTTACAGGAAGGAAAATAACTAAATTTGGTGTTAATTCATACCTTTAGCTATTTTGGTGCAAATCTATAAGTTAAGAGTATACACATCCTAATAAAAGTGCTCTATTTCATTACAGCTAAGGTCACTTGTTTACTAAACTTATATCAAAATACAGCTTCCTTATGCTTAATAAATACCCACACAGTCTTGCCCCAAAACTGGGGTTTTATAAACTAGTCTGTGACAGACTACTGAGCAGCAACCACTAACAAAGACCTCTGTCACACCAGCGCCAACTGAAGATGTAAACTGGAGCTGGCTAGGGACACCTGTGCTTGATTGGTGAAGGGGAAACAGTTGTCCACCTCATTAGCCATGGTTATAAACAGACTTAGATGAAGGCCAGTGGGAAGCGGTGAAGCCAGGGACTGAAAGGGGAGTGGAGGTTCTGTCTACTTAGTTGCAGACGCTCCTGAGGAAGCTAGGCAGGTTGTGTGGTTTACTAAAATGGTGGAACTATACAATGTAAATAAACTGTACTGGACTGCTAAACAAGAGAGGCTCAGAAATATTTATGACAAAAAAGGAAGTCAAAGAAGAGGAGCAAGGGCAAAGAACTGTACATGTGATGGCTTGTCTAGGATTTGCTGAGCCAGCACAAGAGCTGGTAGTCCAGAAATGAAGAAGACTGTGCAGTGGTTGGGAAAGTAGAAGGAAAATGTGCAGAAGGCAATGCAAGTGTTTCAGTAATCTCAGCAGATGGAGTGTCAGGCCTTGTTTTCCTGGCAAATGGACCAGCAAAAAAGTGTGTTGGATTTTTTATATGGGAGCAGGCCACTGTACAACAGCAGCTCCTCCAAAAGGTGGTGAGGCCCATGATGTGGAATGGCAGCCAGATGCTGAGCTTAGGACTGTGCAAAATGGGCCCAGCAGATGATCTGCCCTTTTGAGAGAGCAGCTATGAGAGGCAGATGAGAGAGGAGGACCTGGGCCCTGCAACTAGCTCCCTACTGGGCCGGTGATGCTCAAGCAGAGTACATGGCCTTGAGTGAGGAATAGGCCAAGAATTTTGAGGGGGTGAGGTCAGCCATCCTGGATCATGTGGGGCTATCTACTGAAAAATATCACCAGAAATTTCAGCTGGTAGGGTTTGCAACCATGAGTATTTGCATGGTTGATGAACTGGACCACATGATAGTTGAGGCCTGACCCACAGACTAAGGGGGAATTTATGTATGCTTGTCCTTGAACGCTTCTTACATAGTCTCTCTGATAACATACAGCTCTGGGTTTGGCAGCAACAGCAGAACCCAGTGGAGACTGTGGTGAAGCTAACTGAGGAATAAAGAGAGAGGCAGACTCTCGCAGGAAGGAGGAACAGCTGTATAAGGACTTGAGGTCCAGCAGAAAGCCCAGCGAACCCTTGTCTGCAAAGGGGCCAGAAAGGAAAAGGGAGGATAGAATCAGAATCATAGGGTTGGAAGAGACCTCATGAGGTCATCTAGTCCAACCCCCTGCTAAAAGCAGGACCAGTCTCCCTAAATCGTCCCATCCAGGGTATTGTCTAATTGGACCCTAAATATCTCCAAAGATGGAGATTTCACCACATCCCTAGGCAACCCATTCCAATGCTTCACCACTCTCCTAGTGAGAAAGTTTTTCCTAATATCCAGCCTCAACTTCCCCACCTGTAACTTGAAACCATTGCTCCTTGTTCTGTCCTCTGTTACTACTGAAAACAGCCTAGCTCCTTCTTCTCTGGAGCACCTCTTCAAGTAGTTGAAGGTTGCTATCAAATCCCCCCTCAGTCTTCTCTTCGGCAGGCTAAATAAGCCTAGTTCCTTCAGTCTCTCCTCATAAGTCATGTGCCCCAGCCCCCTAATCATTTCGGTTGCCCTCTGCTGAACTCTTTCTAATTTGTCCATATCCTTTTTGTAGTGGGGAGCCCAAAACTGGACACAGTATTCCAGATGCATCCTCAGCAATGCCGAATAGAAGGAAACGATCACATCCCTCAGTCTGCTGGTAATGCTTCAACTGATACAGCTCAATATGCCATTAGCCTTTTTGGCTGCAAGAGCACACACTTGACTCATATCCAACTTCCCATCCACCATAACTCCAAGGTCCTTTTCTATAGTACTGCTGCTTAGCCAATCAGTCCCCACCCTGTATCAGTGCATAGAGTTTTTCTGTCCTAGGGGCAGGACTTTGCACTTGTCCTTGTTGAACTGCATGAGATTTCTTTTGGCTCACTGCTCCAATTTGTCTAAGTCTTGTTGGATCCTCTCCCTGCCCTCCAGCATGTCTACCATTCCCCCCAGCTTGGTGTCATCCGTGAACTTACTGACTGTGCAATCTATCCCGTCATCAGCATCATTAATGAAGATGTTGAACAGAACAGGCCCCAGGACCAATCCCTGGGGCACTCCACTTGTTACTGGTTACCAATAGACAGTGAGCCATTGATACCTACCCTCTGAACCTGTTCATCTAGCCAGTTTTCTATCCACCTCACAGTCCACTCATCCAACCCATACTTCCTTAACTTGTCAATGAGAATGCTGTGGGAAACTGTATCAAAATGCTTGCTAAAGTCAAGGTGTATCATGTCAACAGCTATTCCTGCATCCACAAATCCAGTCATCTCATCATAGAAGACAATCAGGTTGGTCAGGCATGATTTGCCCTTGGTGAATCCATGATGACCGCTCTTGATCAATCTATTTTCCTCCAAGTATTTCAGGATGGATTCTTTGAGAACCTGCTCCATGATTTTTCTAGGGATTGAGGTGAGGCTGATCAGTCTGTACTTCCCTGGATCCTCCTTTTTCCCTTCTTGAAGATAGGTACTATATTGCCTTCTTTCAGTCCTCCGGGACCTCCCCCATTCGCCATGAGTTTTCAAAGATAATGGCCAGCTGCTCTGCAATCACATCAACCAACTTCCTCAGCACCCTCGGATGCAGTTCATCCGGCCCCATAGACTTGTGCACATCTAACTTCTTTAAATAGTCCCTAACCTGACCTTCCATCACTGTGGGCCAGTCTCCTTTTCTCCATTCTCTGCTACCTGGTGTAGAAGCCTGGGAGCTGACCCTGCCAGTGAAGACTGCAGTAAAAAAAGCATTGAACACTTCAGCCTCTTCTGCATCCTCCACCACAAGGATACCTGCCCCATTCAGTAAGGGACCTACACCATCCCTGATCCTCTTCTTGTTACTGACATAGCTGTAGAACCTCTTCCTGTTATGCTTCACATCCCTTGCTAGTTTCAACTCAAATTGCCCTTTGGCCTTTCTGATTTTATCCCTGCAGGCCAAGCAATATCTTTATATGCCTCTCTAGTCATCTGTCCAAGCTTCCACTTCTTGTAAGCTTCCTTTTCTTGTTCCAGCTGACCCCATAGTTCTCCACTGAACCATGCTGGGTGCCTTCCACACTTGCTGTTCTTTCTGTATGGTATTTTCCTGTGCTCTTAGTAGGGTTTCTTTAAAATATAGCCATCTCTCTTGGATGCCTTTCCCCTTCAGATCAACCTCCCAGGGAATCCTTCCTATCAGTTCCCTGAGGGAGACAAAACCTGCTTTTCTGAAGTCCAGGGTTTGTGTTTTGCTTCTTTCCTTTCTTCCTTTGACCAGAATTCTGAACTCTACCATCGCATGGTCACTGCTGCCATTCACTCTTACTTCCCCAATCAACTCTTCTCTGTTTGTGAGCAGTAGGTTGAGAGGTGCAAGGCCCCTAGTTGGTTTCTCGAGCATTTGTACCAGGAAGTTGTCTTTGACAATCTCCAAAAACTTCCTGGGTTGTCTGTGGACTGCTGTATTGCCCTCCCAGCAGATGTCAGGATAATTGAAATCACCAATGAGAACCCAGGGAGATAGCCAAGGAGTTTCCAGTAGGACTCAGCCAGTGGTGTGCTTGCATACCCTGCTTGATGGGTGTGAGATGCCCAAAGCCATAGGTAACCCTGAGGGGGTATGGACGAACCTTGAGCCCCTGCAAAGTGGATGGGCAAGAAGAGGATTATGGAAGACTTGTGGGCAGAGGAAGAGCTGGGAGACATCCACCTACCACACAGTGTAGTTTCTGTGGAAGAGATATGATGGAGCCCCACCTGAAGGACCCAGAGGGTCACCTGAAAGGAGGACTCCCCAAGGGACACCTCTAATAGAGGGAGGAGGAGACAGGCAAGGAAAAAGCTGGAAGTTCAGTAAGAGGGAGAGGTGTATCAAAGAGTGCTGGGCAGCAACCCCATAGCAACTCCTCTGTCACACCAGCTTCAACTGAAGAGGTAAATTGGAGGTGGCTAACAGCACCTGCACCTGATTGTTGGAGAGGAAACTGCTGACCAATAATTAGCCAAGGGCTATACACAGGCCCAAGTGAAGCAAGTGGGAGAGAGGAGAATCTGGGGAGTGGAACAGCAGCAAAGGCAACCAGGTAAGTGGCATGTTATAAGAAAGTGGTGGGACCTCACATTGTAAATAAACTGTGCTGGGTTGCTAAATGCAGGTGATTGCACCTGCCTTTTGGCCCTCTTGTTCCATTCAGGGTCTCCCCCCCAATAAAAGGACTCTGAGGCATCACCCAGTGCAAACACCTGTGCTGGTGTATTTACAGTAGTGCAACAATAACACCCACTCCAAACCAGGTCCCTGTAGGCCCTGGGGCATAAGGTTACTGGTCTTACAATTCCAGGAGGCACGTTGAGTTCCTCAGATCCAACCTTCCTCTTTAGCCATTTCTCTCTGGGTTTCTCCCCAGTAGGTCTATTTATCCCACATTTAGTCAGGGACACATCTGTTCCTACTACCTCCTCAGACTAGGGTCTAGCAGGGGCTAATCAATGTTGTCAGTTGGGACTCCCTTCACTTGCATCCTCTGGCCCTGCTAATGTCCATAATCTCAGCCCAGGCCCTGGGGCCACAGGCAACGGCTTGTTTTGTCACTACTCTGCCATACTAAACAGGAGAGTCTCAGAGTCATTCAAGAAAAAGGGAGTAGTTGATGGTGAGGGATGGCAACGGAGAACCCAACAAGGGCCTTAAATGAATCTGGACATCCACCATTGTCCAATTGGATTAAAAAAGCAACCAAACCTGAAAAAAGGCTCCTATGAGGAGATAGGCCAGTTTGCTAAATGCAAGAATTACAAAAGTTTGTAAAAATGATTAGCATTGTTATTCTACTTCTTGTACCTGAAGTAACATACAGACTTATTCTGTCATATATTTTCATAGCATTTTTGCAGCGTAAGTGAGTGTGATGGGGTGTCCGTGATCTGAAGGTGTTAAGATGGTGCCAGGGAGCAGGGATTAATTAGATGTGAGACTCACCTGGACAGGAACTGGACATATAGAAATGGAGATGCATAAAGCCTGCAGTGACACCCAATAAGAGGAGAAATTCATTTGAGTCTATTGAGTGTAATCTAGTTACTTCTTGGGAGAAGGGATTTTGGGCTAGAACATCCAAACAGGAAGAGGCAAAATGGCAGGGAAAGCTCAGGGGAAGAATAGCCAAGCAGAGGGTAGTGTGGACCTAAGATGCTGATAAGAGGACTTCTGAATTGGAACCCAAAGTTGAGCATGGATCCAAAGTTTTGCTCCTAACCACTGGAAAAGTGGCAAAAACCAGGCAGAAGAGAGTGGATTTCCTGGGACAGTATGCCCTGAAAGGCGATAGATACATAGTGACCTGGTGGGAAGGCCAGGTTGCAAAGACGAAGCTGCAGCTCCAGGGGGAGAGACAGGGCTGCAATATGAGAGTGGTTGATGGGTGAAGAGACAGCCAGAGGAGGGTGCAGCACCTAGCTAGAGCTAACCAGAGTGGCCAGGAGGAGGCAGTCTTGACAGTGATAAACCATGTGATGAGTGGTCAAATATCATTATTCCCAGTTTCTGGATGGGGTAATTCAGATAGTAAAATGAGGTGACTTATCCAGGGCTGTACAGTAAACAAATGGTAGGATTAGAACTCAGGATATATTTGGCCTATGTCCACTATTACTTGCCATGCTGCTCATCATCATGTATAACCAGGAACCACAGAGATTCAAGTATACTATTTTTAACAAAGGCTATTAAATATCCTAAATTAAACAAGCATATTTGCTCTACTGCATGTCTTATTTTCCTGTACTTCTAGTATGTCTGTCTTTTCAGTACTATGTGAGTGGATCCATCTTTGAAATCTGTAAATGTTCATTGCATGACATTTTTTCTAACAAGTTAATAGCATTATAATTTACCTAAACAAAATCCTGCAGTGAAAATCCTGCAGTAATGTAGATTACATTCATTTGTTACAAACTATTGCTCCCATTACTACACAAATCCTTCAGTAATCTTAGCTGTTTATTGTTAATAAAAGATAGTACTACATTAAGAAAGCAAATTATTTAAATTCTTTTACACATTTGCCACAAAAAAGTGATTAAGTGGTCTCAGAGACAATGAATCAATATCATTTGACATAATTCAATGTTTCCTAGGAGTCTAATGTTGGGTAATTTTCATTTCACTACCAAAATTTAGACTTCTTTAGGGACTTCTGCTGTCATTAATTCACACATCTAACTATCTTTAATGTTAAACAGAGCTGCACCTGCATATTAATAGACAGGCAGCAGTTTTAAAATTTTTGACTGGTGATTTAAACTTGCTTTACTGCTGTTATTTAAAAGGTCAGTACTTTACCTAGTGATTGTTTCCATTTCTATTTGTAATGGAGTCTATTCTATAAAACATTTCAGACAAAACAAACGTGCCAGAACCATGTGTTTGTAACTCAGATTAGTCTTCCACCTTTGCCAGAACCCCAAAAAGAGCCAGTGAATTATCATCTCACCCTACTATGAGGTTGACATGTTTGTTACCAAACAAAAGGTATATCAAGGACAGCACAGGGCCCAAACCCCTACCCAGAGCTTTTCATCAGGGGACTCGCCAAAGGAAACCAAATGAGATAGATGTAAACAAACAATGAATGATTTTTTAAATAAAACAGCACAGAACCAGAGACCCAAGGGCTTAAAGCTAATGAGTAAAATGCAGTAACAGCAGTAATGGACAGATTAACAGCTAAGAAGATTTCTCTAACTTATATCCTCAGCGATACTAGACTCATGTGAGGATCAGTTGGGTACATGCTGGACAGGGATCAGGAGCAGGTAGCAGAAAGAAAGTTCAGGAACAGGGTGGGAATAGATGATCAAGGGTGGAACCAAACCATAGTGAATAAGTAAGTCTTCTAGCTTGATTTGAAGCTATGGGAAAATACAGGCTGCCATCTAGGCAGACAGCACGCCTTGAAGCTATGAGAGTTTTAAATAATAATTGTCCATAACAATCCAATGATCTCTTTTTTTTTCTGCCTTTGCACTCATTACAACTGGCTATGCAGATGGTACCAGGGCATTTTACACTCATCACTACAGTTTCTGAACCTGGCACTGCCATTATGCATAGAGAACTTAATAATTGTGCATAGAGAACTTAAGAATTTAAGGTTCCAATGTGCTGTGCCCTTGCCTGCCTTACCAATGAAGGCCTATCTGAAAGAATGCCAATCTAAAGTTTAAGGTCAACCAGGGTTTATTGTGGAGGAGTACCCAAAGTTTCTAAAATCAGATAATAAACTCACTACTTATTTATTAATAACTATTGTGAAAGACATTAATATCCCCAATTAAGCATTAGGACAACATTGTATTAAACACTAGACACAATTAACAAAAATCACAGACTCTATAGAGCTTTTCCGTCTAAGTATTCAAGCTCTTCTTTCTTTCTTTCTTTCTTTCATAGTGAACTTACTGATTGTGTCACACATACCCCACACCCCTTCTCCATCCCCCATCCAAAAAAAAAAAGCCCACCTACCTGTATAACATCAGAGGGAAAAGGAGCTATTAATTTAAAACTTTTTGTACATGACTTGAAAACAGTCCATTCTGCAGTTTGTGTGAGTAAATTCTATGTAAAGGCTGTGTAAATGATGTGTAACACTTCTATGAATTAGCTCCCAAATAGCAAATAAGCTTCTTTGACTCTGAATAATGGTGTTTAATGACAAAAAGAAACTGTACACTCTGCAAACTGTGGAAGACTGGCCAGATGGTAAACTACAATGAGTGTTTTATCAGCAGTCTGCCATTCTTTGACTGGTGGCCAATAAAAAGTATTTAGAGTTTTCTAGGTGTAATGGGAAAAGAAAGGCAGGATGCTGGTGGAAGAGTCCCAGGGAAGGCATCCTACTCACTGTGAAAGAGACAATGACAAGCCTATACAGCCAAGAGTTAGCAGAGTCAAAAATAGCAGAAAAGAAACTGTTTACTAACCTTTTTTAATTTATTTATTTATTCATTTTAAATACTGGGCTTTTATGTGGTGCTGAGTCATGTTAATTTGTGAGTGTACAGGTGGACAAGGTCCTAATATATTTTTCAGCATAGTTTAGGGACTATATATGGACTATCATATTTGCAACAATCCTTTGGAATTTCAGCCACAGACTTCCTTGCACATGGAACATCAGTGTACAGTATGAAAAAATATAATTTTGAACAGAATACATCTTTTAAAACAAATGAAAATGTTCATAGACATAATTTATAAGATATAATTGATGCAACACAGACCAAGATCCTGCTCTAAAACTCAGTCCAGTGAAGCCAACTGAGACTTTGGATAAAACCCTAAGGGAGAGGTAATAAAATCATAATGCAAGGGATAGAATGACTTAAAAATGTCCAAATGTTTTAATAAAGCTGGTCTGTGGATGGCTGGAGAAAGCTTAAATCCATATGTAGAGGATATGCTGTCCACAATGTTTAGGTAAAGAAAAGAACAGAAAATCATAGTGCTGGTAAACCACGAATCAATTAAAAAAAAAAAAAGTCTGGGGAGGATAACCAGATATTGTTTAAAAAAACTATTTAACAACTGCTTCCTAAAGATAAACAGATTAAAACTGAAGAAACAGCTGATAAAAAAAAATCTTAGCTGATTATCATCTGATGTAAATCAGCACAAATCCAGTAACTTCATTGGAGCCATCTCAGTATATGCTAATATACTGGATCAAACAGGACAGTATAGTATCACATTGTGGGAAAAAAAGGAGGAAATACCTTTCTCCTTCCACAAAAAGATAATGATAAATACACAAAGCAAAGACATCAAGATTTAGAATGTGTACATGCTATATAGGTTCACGGCTATGATCAATTCACAGAAGGCTAAGCCTGTGGAATGAGTCAGGTAATTAATCCTCATGCCTTGGGCACACAATGCTCAAAGACCTTTGGGCACATTACAAAATGCAACAAATACGTATCTTAAATAAAACTAAAATCCAAGATGGACTAAGAAAAGAGTACTGAGACCAGACCAGAGAAAAATGACTTGACATGAAAAATAAAATATTTCATGCAATCCCATTCAAAAAAAGCTAAAAAGGAAAATTTTAGTGGTAAATTATACTTTAAAAAAGTAATGTTAGTTTTCAGCATGAAACTTGCTCTAATAGTTGTAGTTCTTAAAATTACAAAAAAAGAAAAAAAAAAGAAATTCTTTAAGTTCACTGGCCATACTGAAAATCCACATACACAATAGCATTTTGAAATAGCATTTTGAAATATTTTTATTTGACCAACAATGAAACATTTCATTAAGTTTTTGAGCTGTTTAACCTCAAAAAGCACCCTTAATACCACTGAAGTACATTTCAAAATGAAAAGTCGTTCTGATGTGAAAAACTGAAAATTAATTTTTAAAAATGGCAAATGAAGAAACTTGGACAGAAAATTTCAACTGGTCCTGCTAGTTAATTCTGTATATACTAAAGACTTTACATGCATTCAGTCTACCTAAAGAGTCATGCATTTCTTAAGTTAGAAAAAAGTTCTAACGTACTATAATTAAACCTCACTTCATAAGGCATTTTTATTTCATTGTATCTGATAATAAATTAAATAGGAAAGAGGAATTTCTGTTAAACTGTACATTAGTATTGGAAAATAAGTGGTGTGCCTCTAAGTGTAGTGAGACAAGAAGAACCTTTGCTATGAATAAGATGAGAAACTTTTGTCATATAGCGCCTTATTATTGGGTGACATAGTATGTTTGAGAATTTTATTTCAAGTATCATTTATATTTTTAAATCTTTGATTTCTTTTCTTAGCATTTCTTTGATTTGCAATGTTTATCAAGGGAAAAGACTGTACCTCTTACATGGTTCTGAACCTCCTTCTCATTAGCTGAAACTAGCGGCATACAAGCAGTTGTTAGTGTAAAGCTAAATATGAGCTCCCAGTTGCAGCGTGGTGGACAAAAGGCAACAGACAATTCTTGGATGCATTAGCAGGGTAATCTTGAATTGGTGGTGTTTTACCTCTGTATTCAGCACAGGTGTGACAGCTGCTGGAATACTGTATCCAGTTCTGGTGTCCACAATTCAAAGGAGGTGTTGATAAACTGGAAAGGGTTCAGAGGAGAGCCAAAAGAATGATCAAAGGATTAGAAAACATGGTCTACAGAAATAAGTTCAAGGAGCTCAGAATCTTTAACTGAGAAATGGTAAATATGTGACTTGATCACATAATTTAATTATTGGCATGAAGAACCAATATTTGATAATGTATTGTGCAATCTATCAGAGAATGGTATAACAAGATACAATAGAAGAAAGTTGAATCAGGCAAATTCAAGCAGGAAATGAGGTGTAGACTTTAATAATTATACCAAAGGTCTTGGTGGATTCTGCATCATTGTCAATTTTTCAGACAATATTGATTTTATGTTAAAGGTATGCTCTAGCTCAAAGAAATTATTTTGTGGAAGTTCTGCAACTTGTGTTATACAGGAGGTCACCCTAAACTATCAAAAGGATCCTTCCTGGCCTTGGAATCCATATACCTAAGTGCCATGACCTTGGAGGAAACCTTAAAGGCCCAAGATCACTCAATAACAAAAAGGAAGAAGATTGATGATTCAGAATTAATCATAATATTGCACACTTCCTCTAAGACAGTATCTCAAGCCCACTGAAGCTAATGGAAAAATTTCCAGTGACTTCAGTTCAGATTGAATTAGACCCTAGTGGAGCTACTACTGCTCAAGATCAGCATGCAAGTACCTGACATTTATGTTCTTTCCTAAAGTACAACCTATAAATAGTACTCTGTTGTACACCATTGTTCAGCTTTTATTTCCAGTACTGTTACATGTCTGCTGAAAAGCCCCTGGAAACCTATTTGGTTATGAAATGAGTTTATTTAGTTGTTTGTTTATTAGGAAATGCTCCATTTACATCACCAAGGTCTAGATTGGTATCCCAAGATAAACTGCAATTAAGCGTATCTATCTTTATCAGTTACCAATTATTGACAGAGCAACTTTCAGGCTAATCAGTGCAAAAATCATCTGACAGTAACTGGCTGCTAATATCCAGAAAGCATCTGGATAGAAGTTACATTTCATGTTCTGTATTTTATCTTTAGCAATTATAGCCAGAGTCCCTGAAAAATTGCAGATATGTTTTAAAAAATTACATGTGCTGTGTTTCTCAAGTGCCTGGACTGAGGACAGCTTTGGGCCAGCCCCTTCCACCCTCAGCAACTTTTACTCTTGAAAGCCTGTCTTGCCTGCATTGCATTTGATGTAGTAAATCAGGTACCCAAGGGACACAAAAAACTAGGGCAAGCTTTTCATATGCAACAAATAGAGAAAATGGAGTGGAGTAGCCCAACAGCAATTTCCAGCATCCTGAAGATCAGCGAGCAGCACTTTCCAATCAGCACAAGAGGGAAGGGAAGAAAAAAGGAAGAATTTTTGAAAAAAATAATTCTTTTTAGTTCTTATAATAGTGTTGCCATGGGAACGCCTCACAGGGGAAATGGGACACTAGACCTGACATTTTCTGGGAGTCCATTCAGGCACAGCTGTGTTATCAATCTGTTCTGATTCATGGAAAATTTTAGTTTGAAAACAAAGTAGATAAGAGAGGTCTTTCCCCCCCCCCCAAATAAATTAAACCCTCAAAGGCCCTAAATGTCAACCTTCCCTATGGTGACATCTATTATCTTCACTTCTTATTAGTAAGACTGTCAGGTGCTGTGAAAAATGAGGAGAAATCAGAAATGGATGGAAAGTCACTCAAAGGTTTGTTTTTATGCAACGATTCATTCTCTAAAGGGGAGAAAAAGTGCTACCAGACTCTTCATACATTCTCTGCGTACTAAACTTCACAGACTAGTTTGATTTCTCAATGAACGATATTAGAGCCACATCTGATGGATCATAAACTTTTGACACTGTTTCATATAATATGGTCTTTTTTTTAGAAAACAACTTGTGTATGTTTTGTATAAGTAAAGAAGAAAAATGCTTAATATTTTCATAAGGGTTTTCTGCAATCTTCCATTGGCCCTGAATATAATCCAGGCAACACGGCAAGCAGTTTGTTCAGTGATTTGTGGTTCAGAAAGCATTCTCATCTTACTATGTGAATTAAAGTGCATTCACAAGACTTAAAATTATTAATTCATAAGATCAATGGGAGATGGAGCCACTAGCCATTAATACCAAATATTGGATTGCTTCAAAATAAATTAAATGAATAAAGGTGAAACTGCTGTGGTGGAAACTCATGGAAAAGAATAATGGAAACTGTGATAACTGGGATCAGCTACAGTTTTGGGGAACAGGCTACCTAAAATATATTGTAAGGCAAATGAGTTCAGGTAGTTCTATGAGGGACCTAACAATATACCTGCTGTAATAAAGGGAAGCCTGGTTATCAGAAAGGCCAACATGAAATGAATCTGTGCTCCTGTGACTTCCCCTTGAAATGTAATAGAATTGCCATTGCGAAGAGTGAGAAGTTTTCATCAAAAGCAATGTTGCTAGGTTGGTTGTCATTGTTAACACTTTACAGCATCAAGGAAGGTATTATCTGTATCCTTAATGAATCTATCACTATTTAGGGTGTGGTGGTGGACTTTAAAGAATATGTTCTTCTACAGTGTGTTGGCTGCAATATTTATTTCTAAAACTTCAAGGCTTCAGAGGAGTGTAAGTGTTTGGTATCACATTTTCTCATTAGATACTAAATGAAGTAGTAGCCTTCTACAGCTATGTTCATTCATGAGGCAGACCTCACAAAACTGGAAATAAAGCAGTGTTACACTTTACAGAAGAGGGCACATTTTCCTCCCCAACCAGAAACAGCCTAATATTTACAGATTATACTTCCATTGCTGTAGCACTCATAAGTCACACATGGACACTGTAATTTTATAATAGGATGGAATTAGTTTTCTATAGAGAAAGCTAATTCTTCCCACCACTAAGTCCACTAGCAGTAACAGACATATCAGAGTCACTAGTATGGAAAGATTAATTTCACTATTTTGTCTTCAAGGCATGTATTTCTATGAACCACTTGATTAATAATAATAATTAATGTCACCACATGAAAAACACATGATTTATTGCAAAAAAAGTTAATAGCTTGTGATACAACTAGCCCCAGATATGCCTTTAAATCCTTTTAACAAATGTAAGCTGTGGATTCATCAGCCATACATGCAGATTTTCAGAGTTCTTATAAAGCAACTTCCACATTCATACTGAAGCCTAACCTGAGAGAAATCATGTTTCTTAACTCTGCTGAACATTCCTTTTTCATTTTGCTAAAAATGACCTTTCTGCACAGGATCTATTAGCCCAGAACAGAGACTTCATGCTTTGACTAGAAAAGAATTGGTAGAGAACAGTATTTCTCTTGTTAAGTATGGGTTTTGTGTCTGTGTGTGTGTTTGTCAGTTGCCTGTTAGGTCCCATCTCAAGATGGTTATAGGACCTAACAAAGAAAAAACAATAGGGCTTCCATTGGTCTCTTCCAAGTCACACACAGCTGAAGGCTTGAGTAGCTTTAGCCATCCAAATACAATTCTGCATACTATGTGGTCTCTTATTGCTACTATAAAATAGTCATGAAGTGTTATGAAAAAGGAAAGACAAAGGTACGTTGTTTCAAAGTTAATATTTTTGCAGTTAGATTAATTTCACAGCTGTGATCTTGCAGTGCTGTAATTGCACAACTACAGTGGTCACCATCAAAAGCCAACCCTACGAGTAGTAAATCAGTTTACCACAGGCATTGCCTATCCTAACTATAAAGAAACAATAGTGACTATGATCAGATTTGACTGACGGATGATTATTTGCCTGTGCTTATTTCTTTATTAATCGCCATCAGCTATCAGAAAAAAAAATATGTCCCAATTTGATAGTTGAAAACCAGGAACTTAAATATGAAACTCTCTGACTTCTGGAACAGTTGACAGATTTGAAGCAATAGAACTGTCCACATTACTGCGATTAAGATTTTGGGTTAAATCCAAAACCAGAAAAGACCAATTTTCAGAATCAGCTGTGTCTGAAAATCTTATTAAAATATGTGTTCTTAGAAGATTGCCGCCATCATGGTTGGAAATTTGCCAGAATGATTTGTAAAGGTCAATGGTATTATATCCACACCCTAGACCTGATTTAGTTTAAATCTGATCCCCAAACCAAATCTCTTTAATTCCTGTTATTACAGCTTGTATCATGCAAAATAAAAATCTTTGCCCAGGTAACACACACTGTGATACACTGGATGTAGCAGTGGTTGTATCTAAGTCTTCCATGTGTACAGCTAGGAAAGCCAGAGTTAACCAGAGCCCCAAAAGGAATAAATGGAGTTGCTGCTAAAAAAAAGTCTTAAATTTTTTAAATGGAAAAGTCTAACTCATGTCTGTGTTGCTACACTAACGTGGACAAACATTTACTTTACCCAGATCTCTAGCGGCTGGTAGAACTTTTAGCAGTGGATGGTATTTATTGAGAGAATGCTCCAGAGCCTTTTGGCTAAAACCCAATGCTATATGAAATAAATACTGGCAGATTTTTTTTTCCTGATGGAAGGATGAATTTGATGGAAATGGCATATTAGATCATCTATATTTTTTTCTGATTCACTTCTCTTTGCATTCCAAAGGGATTTATATAGGTTATTTATTATTTTCAACATATTTATATACAAATATACTAAGCATCTGATTGCCACCTCTTCAGCAGTTAAGGTTCTGTTGTGATCCACCCAGAATATTTAGCCACAGATTTAAAATGGCCATGGGCATTAAAAAAGTGACAATGTGAGGGAACTGAAGGCAACTTTTATTTGAAGTTTGCCAGTTTCTGAAACTCTGGACTGAACCTCTAGGGCTGCTACCGTATACAGAGTAATAATAGTGACACCTAGAGTCATTGATACTAGTGTGCCCAGTGTGCTTGGGGTCGGGTGGAGGACAAAATGGACTTGAAATTCCTGCTGCAGAGTTTTTTGCTGGGCTGATCTGGATAAGCAGTTTGCTGGGCCAGTGATGAGTGAGGAGTTTTCCTTCTCTAAGTGAACCGGGACAATGTGAGGCAGAAACATATTAGTTTTAGTTTGTTTTAAATTTTCTTTGCATATGGGTGCTAAGAGAGAAACAGAATTGCTCAGGTAATCTTGATTAATTTCCATTCCCACCCAAACCTCTGAACTGCTGTCAGGTCTAGCACAGTGGTTTTCAACCTGTGGTCTGTGGAGTCCTGGAGATCCCCGGAAGGTCTAAGATTTCCACATCTCCATTCAAAATTTCATAGGTGTCTGCAAATGGAAAAAAAAAAAAAGTTGAAAGCCACTGGTCTAGTTCAGGTCAGGAACTCCCAGCCCTGTAGAGACCAGCCTCCAGGGTGGCAGATATCTGACCCCATGTTGGCCACTGAGAGCTAGCCAAAACCCCTATAGGACACCAGTCCCTTTGTTCCAGGAACCAGACCCTTTGTCCTGTTGAGGCAAAGACATAGTAAGAGGACCTTTCTTTCTATTGTTTATACTGGACAACATTCACAATATGGCAGCAGTCATCTCCAGACACATCTCAGTACACTGCCTGCCTGTGACTGTGTGCCAGGGAGGGAACTGGGAGTTGTGAAGAGTTGTGTGTATTGGGAGGTGGAAAATTTGTTGTTGTTAGTTATTAGTTAATCCAACCCCTTTATTTCCCCACTCTGCAGTAAAGTCTGTCTTTGTTATATTATTTCTGGGACTCATTTCTTTGCTGGAGTTTGTGTTGAAGTACTTTTTTTTTATGTTAAATTTTATTATCCTTGCCATCAGCATTAGCATTATTTTTTCCCAAGGGACAGCACCTCTTGTCTCTGGAATACTGTGAGGAGTTACCTTGGGTGAAGGCACCAGGTGTCAGAGAAAGAAGACTGGACCCAACCCATGTATGGGGTGGGGAGGGGAGAGCACTTCATATAGCAAGGATCTGGAAGAGACCTGAGCCACCCCTTAGAAGAGACTACTGAGGAGGGCACTTCTATGATTTTAATTTTTAAGAAGTTTTTAATTTATAAAGATGTGAGTACACATTTAATTGCTCAGCTTATGATCAGTGACTCCATTGCCACCTAGTGGAGGAAGCCCTAAAGTACAAGATCAGAACTTCTGTTTTCTAACTGTAAGGCTTATAGTCTGACAAAACAACAAGGAGTTGTGTGGCGCTTTAAGACTCCCTGTGAAACTAAGTATGCAGAGATAATGGTTCTCCCCGGCAACACAAAAGTCTGGGAAGAAGCAACAGTGAGAGGCTGACTCACCAACATCACAGCAGGGAGCCTCAGTGTCCTGATCTTGTGTGGCATTACTGAATGCCACTAAACTGCCAAAGGATGTGTTACAATCTGAAGTACTGTCCTTTTGGGGGATAGTGATTCAGGAAGTGGTGAGAATTGTGCCCAATGGCTCTACACTTACACATTTTAATGCTAACCTACAGTATCTTCTGGTGTTCAAATAACCTAAATAATTTGAAAATTTTGATGTTGGCAGGGGTGTTGCTGAATAGCAAAAAGACCCGGGGCACAGGCCCACAGGCTCCACCTGTGCTAGACCCTGCCCCTGTCCTGGGTCCGCCCCCACCAGGCCACACCCACAACAGACAACTTCTAACCCGCCATTACCCAACAGGCCCTACCCCTATCCTGGGCCCCACTTGAAACTGGAATTCACATGAAATATTTTGAAGTGGGGACGTTCCACATGAAATAGAAATTTTGGAAACATGGAGATGTGATGTTTCTGAAAGGAAATATAGTCCCTGGGGCTATGCCAGCTGATGACTAAAATTGAAGCTGTCAGTTTCTAGCCAGCAGCTGTCTAGGCACCAATGTAGTCTGACCATGTCGATTTCCATGGATTATCCTGGTCCAGAGTGTTTAGCCTCTGTACCACTCTCCTACCACACAGAGGCCCCATGCCATGCTGTGATACAACTCCTCCTTCATACCCCTCTGCTCATTTTAGTTTTAATGCAATCATTCTCCTCCAGTGTTCCCTACAAATGAATCAAGGTGCTGGCAATATCCTCTTAAAAGCTCACAGACCATGTGAGGAGGACATATAAAAATTCTCCTCCTCTGACAAGGCATATCTTTCCCTATCTCCTATAGGTTACTGTTGCTAAACATGGAGATTGGGAGGGAGGGTGGTGGATGAGACCATCCCTGGGACTTCCAGTCAACTTGTTTAGGGTCTCCAGGTACTGGAGAAGTGTATGGCATCTAGGAGCCCAGATGAGAGATGACACCCTGCTGACCCATGCTGAAGACACCTACCACTGCAGTTCTCAAGCTTTTAAAATAGAGCCCACGCCTCTCCTGAACTTTGCTGTAATGCTTGCCCTCCACTTTGAGTGGCAGCATGAGATTGTGGAGCAGGGGAGTGGAAGGATGTTAGCACAGCAGCTGCAATTTGCCATGCTGGGCTGCTTATAACACAGGGCAGGAAATTTAAAAAGGCTCTGACCCTCTCCCAGCTTCTAGGTGTATGCAGCCCAGGTAGGGGAAGTTGGGGAGCTCATGAGGCAAGCAGGCAGGCTGGCTGGGGCTGCCAGTAAAGTGCTGTGAGCAGGGTCACAACAAACTGGCTGACCCCGCCAGACAGCCTGCCTTCTGCCTCCCCAGCAAATAGCCAAAGAGAGGACAACAAAGTGAACTGAAAACAAAGCAGAGAAGCCTCCTGCATTATTCCTCCCACCCTGCCCTTAGCTCCTGCCAGACTCCCAATCCCCCTTCTGGGGAAACAAAGCAGAGAGGATTTAGCAGCAAAAACTAAGTAAGCCCACTCTTACAGGAAAGAGCAAGTCCAAACCAAAAATACAGCATTACTGGGATCACACTATCCAGTGCAAGACAGACAACATTACAGGAATTCACAATGAAGTACAACAACTGTAAAACAAGAAAGGCATATTCAAAGAGTAACAAGTTTGTTTATTGCTAGAGCTTTTGTGGGTGAAATCCCACTTTGTCAGACACTTGAAAATGGTTTCCAAATAGGATTTCGCTTGTGTGATAAATAAATGAGTTACTCTTTAAAAGTACCACAGGACTATTTTCTATTTTTACTGGATTAGATTAACATGGCTACCCCCTCTGGAACTTTTCAGTAAAAGGATGGTTACCTTTGTGGCATGCTGCCTGATGTGTACTTATGTTGTGCATTCATAGGAGGGCAAAACTGAAGAGCAGAATTAATAGTGATATTAAGTAGTGACATTATTGGTAGGTCAAGCCTCAGTTATGATCTCCCAACAGAACTCTCAGATCTCAAGAATTTTTTCCCCAGGCCCAGTCTGCTAATATTTGTTCAGGCTTCTGTAGCCACAATCAGTGGTGGCTTTTGGGGTAGGCGAAGCAGGTGGCTGCCTAGGGCCCCAAACAATAAGGGGCCCTGTCTTCAAACTGGTAGACAGAAATGAAAACATAGAAAAATATAGAAATTTTTCTCATATCGCAGAGCTAGTAGGACTGGAAGCCTAAGCACTTTTCACTCTTGGCTCATCAAGGTAAGCTATCATTAGGATCTGTGCTTCATCTGAAATGCAGATTTCACCATTCTCTGCCCATCACCTTCACATTGACATGCTAAAAAAGCAGGAGCAAGCAATAGACAGCACAATGACAAGAACTTTGACAGTGGCCTCAGCTTTTAATTCCTCAGTATGGCCATTTATTTTGCCATTTTTTAATTTTGTGAAATACTGCCCTTTTCTTTTTTACCTGTACTTTTTCATTTGCCTTTGACTTTGTGGCAATTTTTACTTTGACTTTTTTTTAGCTCAGGTTACCGGGTAGGTCCATATAGGCTGCTACATCTAAATACAGTGCTTTCCTTTGGCAATCATTACATCTGTGTGTGATGTCTGTGCAGTATGTCTTTCTTTTGATAAGTAATTTTTTAGCTTCCTTTGTACTTAACTATTTACTATTTTGAGGGGGCCAGAGTCTTATAAACTTGAGTACTTCAGAGAATTTCATTGAAATTTGGTGTTTTTCATTGATAGCTACACACTAGAAACCTCCTTTTCACTTGTTTTTATTTATTATAATTATTTGTATTAAATATCTCTAGTGCACATAAACCCAAGCCCATATGAAAAATTTGTGAGATTTGACTGCCAAAATTTTAAATGTGGCATTTTAGTTATTTTTGAGCCATCATTCATGTTACCACTTCTTATTTATTAATTAATGCTCACACATTTTAAAAAAAATTAAAACGTTCACTTCAACTTTGTAGTTCAGGGTTAGCTGCTTTATGTTAAGTGAATGATGATCAACTTACAAGCTTCATGATGGGAAGATCTTTAAAAATACCATAGTCAAGAATAATTTACGAGTTCCAGAGGGATAATCATATTAGTTTGGTTCAGCAAAACAAACAACAAATCCTGGGGGGTGATATGGGGCAGTTAAGGGTGCATGGGGGACTGGAACCACAGGGAAGGTAGCAGTGGGGGCCAATAGTGGGCCTCACAATAGGTCTTGGACTAGGGCTCCCAATTGCCTATAGCCGCCTCTGGCTACACTGTAGGAGTGGCTCCTTTAATCAGAGATGTCTGCATCATTCAGCTAGTTAGATGGTAATTGTGGTCAATCAATCAAGACAGGCTGGCAATTGAGACTGGGCCATTCACACATTTAAATGAACATACACAGCATATGCCTAAACCAGGTTTCACCAAGTATGCAAAATGGAGTACAGTGTTTAAGCAGGAATTCCAAACTGGCAATATGGAGTCTTGTCTCAGGGTTACAGAATTATTTCACTTATGACACTAAAGGACATATATCCAACATTAATTAACATGTACTTTAAAGGTAAACACAATTAATTATCTCTGACCCTCCATATTATCTGTCCCTGCCCCATATCTCCAGTCACTTTCTGCTTAATGTAGAACAACCTCTTACACAAGAGAACAATTTCAAGCACAGGATAAATACTAGGCACAGCATATGGTCGTGTTCAGCAGAGTTCACCTTTACAAATAATAGCACTGTTGATGAGGTTACCCTCCCAGATCACCTGCTGCCCCAGCCTCACAACTGAGGCAACAAGGCAAGGGGCAGGAGACCCCACAGTTGTGCCAGGCTGGCTCCACTGCCAGGTGAGACCCTGTGGTCAGACAAGGCAGCTCCACCACCTGGGCATGTGGTGAGGGCTGGGGACCCCAGGCCAGGCCAGGCCAGCCCAGCCCTGATACATGGGCATGGGCTGAGGGCAGGAGACTTTGGGTTGGCACCCAAGCCTCATCCCCTGAGCTGTGGGGGGGGGGGTTGCCTGGCCAGGGATGCATCATAGCAGCCTGGCCACCAACCTGATCCCCAGGGACCCACAGCTGAGGGATGGTCCCTGGCTCACCAGCAATTCTGCTGGCCTGACCCTAGCCCGGACAGAGGCTAAGGAACATCCCTTGGCCCACCTGGTGCTCAAGTGAGGAGCTCCATTTCCAGGCCACCCCCCCGAGGCCCATAGGTCATGGGGAGGTTCCCCCTGCAGGCACTGGGGAGATGCTCATGGACCCAGCTGGGACCTAGAGGCCATGGGGGGAATGCCCCCAGCCCAGGGGTACCCCCACCAAACCCAGCTGGGCCCCAGAGGTCTATGGGCACCCCCCTGGTCCCACCCAGGGCCCAGAAGCCTAGGGGTAGCCCCCTGAGTCCCACCTGGGCCCCAGAGGCCTGGGAACACCCCCAACCAGTCCCACATGGGCCCCAGAGATTTTGGGGCACCCCTGCCCATCCCACCCGGGGCCTGGATGCCTATTGGCACCCCCACAGTCCCACCTGGGGCCCAAAGGCATGGGAGAATCCCCCAACCCCACCCCACCTGGGGCCCAGAGGCCAGGGACTAATTCCCTGCTTCCACCCAGGGGCTGGAGCCCATGCAGGGAAGCCCCCCTTGGCCCCAGGCAGCCCCCCCTCTCCCCCCCCCCGACCAGGGTGTCCAGCCCCCCCAACTCCTACCTGCTCCATCCTGCGGAGAGAAGCCCATGCCGGAGAAGCTGCTTGTTTGAAACTCCCTTCTCCCTCCCCTCCCCTCCCCTGGCGGAGTCACACACCTGGCTGCAGCACCTGGACATGGGAGGGGAAGCTGCAGCTCACAGTCACAGAGTTCTGCCAGGGTCCCAGCTCCCAGCGCCAGAACTGGGGGTCCAAAAAAGACTCGGGGCTCCATGGGGGAGATTTGGGGCACGTGCCCAGGGGTGTGCAGCGCCAGCAACACCCCTGGATGTCAGGGCTGTTCTCTCTATACTCATAACTGACAATTGGTTCCAGCCAGTAGGGCCACTTGTGAAGAAGTGTGGCTTACCTGACAACTAGGCAGCCACTATGAGAGACTGAGGACATGTTCAGGGCTGTTACCCACTTCTTCAGGGTCCTAGGTAATGCTGGAGAGGACAACCAGGATGCTGCTGAAGTTCGCACCAATAGCCTCTGTTCTATCCATCTGTTTTCTTTGTTCTTTTGTACTTTCCCCATAAAATGTTTCCTGTAATGACTTCTGCAGAGTGAAACAGCCCATCACCTCATTATTTTGTTCATCAGCTAGGACTAATATCTGACATAGCTATTTTGGCTCATCAACCTGCACCTCCACATCTCCTTTTTCAACAAGCATAATTTCCACTTGAATCATATTTACTTGGCCTTTCTGTTTAGACTAATAAAGTTAGTCTGTCTCCCTTTTGCACCTGTTGCTATCAGCATTTGTTGTTATAGATTATTGTGACATCTTATGAACGTTTTACAGATGAGCTCACCATTTAGGTAAATAGGTAGGCTCAGCTGTCACAACGTTTTACATCAGCATAATGCCATTGATTTCAGTAAAGTTACTCCTGATTTACATAAATGTAAGTGAGATAAGAATCATGAAGAAAAAACAACTCTAAAAATGTAAAAGGCACTATCTATATATATTTAAAAATCATAAATAAGTATATGCAAACACTACACACACACACACACACGCATGCACAAAAAGAAGTGAAGGTTGCAAAGTAAAGTACTCAAAAGTTAGGAAATGCCAGAAGGAAAGTTATCTGAGCAATGCAGAATTCACCTCCCTCGTATACTTTATCATACAGTTTTTAATGACAAAAATCACACTTGTCCCACAGGTTCACCTGTAACAGCAAGAGCCATTGTCTTTAAGAAAATGTAACCCACTATTATTTGCAATGCATTGACATTTTTAAAGCTTATTCTTCATCAATTTTTATAAAACCTGGTTTTCCTTCACTAAGTACAAAACATCAGAATTAACATCTGCAACTTCCACATTTAACTTTCCAGTTGAATCAATAAGTTCAAGAGTCTTCATGCCAAGTTTTCTGGGTTGATCAATAAATCTGTCAGAAAGAAGACGATATATAACCTATAACAGATGAGCCCATTGATCTAATCAGGCTCTGCAAAATACTCCATTTAATGTCAGATACATTACACCTTCAAAAAGCACTGATGCTTACTACACTGAGAACCTGACTCACAAAAAGCTGTTATTAATTCTGATACCGGGAACCAGTAATTGCTTCTGTTTTATTTTTAATTATACTAGGTCTTATTACATACTACATAATTACACTTAGCAATTGCTGCCATTAACTAGGGATGGACAGCCCATTAAAAATATCTCAAGTATGCATGATTTTCATGTTCAGATGAATATCACAAGCATGCTTACTGCTTCTGCTTAGACATAGACCACAGAGTAACACTAAGCAGAACCGCAACACTAAGATGATGTTGCATGAGATCATGAAGCAGTATGAGGTTCAGTGTTGCTGCTGTGTGGATGATGCTCAGCTTTGCATCTTTTGTTAAATCTTGCTAGTAATACAGATCAGTTTGTTCATCACTGCCAGGCTCAGGATTTAGGTAAAAGGGACGTAGCTGTGACACAGGGGTTAAAGTAAGGGCGGAATGCCCCAGACTTCCATTCCGGGACCCACTATTTTTAGGGGCTCAGCATTCTGGGGCCCCTAAAAATAGAACATAAAGCTGGAATGCTGCATTCCAGGGCCCACCGTTGAAAAATACAAGGCCCTGAAATGCAGTATTCTGGTACCATGTTCTATTTTTAGGGGCCCAAATGCTGGGCCCCTAAAAATAGCAGGCCACAGAGTGGCATTCTGCCATGTTCCAGCAGGCAGGGGAGGGGGCAGGGGCCAGGGGTGTTCCTGGGGAGCTCAGGCTCAGCCCCAAACCTGTCCCCTTCCATGCCCTGCCCCAACCTGGGGCCTGCCACTCCAACCCAGAGCCTACCTCTCCCACCTCCCCAGCTGCACCGCTGCTGGTAAGTGTGGGGGCAGCCTGGCTCACACTGGGGGGGGGCTATTGGGGGTTCTGGCAGCTGAAGGGGCAGGATCTAGAGTCCGGGTGGCCCACTGTGCAGGAGCATTCCAGGGCCCCCCAAATTATACTTTGACCTCTGCTGTGACATAATCAAAACAAAATGGAGCTTAGGCTACTATGTTGGTGAAGTCAGCCACGAGACATTGTGGAAGTAGTATTGGCTCACACAAGTGAAAAAAGTTGGTCCACATTTTGTTCCTAAGTTCAACCTATGGCAGGATTCTGTTGGTGACAGGCACCTCCTAAAATACTAGTGATTATAGATAGATGGGACTGTGAAAACATTCAAATAAAAACAAGTAGGATCATGAGCACTCAAAAGTAAGGGCTCTTTAGCTCCTAATCAAGCTCCATAACACCCTCCCCAGTCCTGAAGATGGAGAGACCAAAATGCAGGATCAGGTTGCAGAACATCTTGTTTAGGTCAGGGGTGTAGCTAGCCCCCATTTTCTGGCCAGGCTGCTGACTCTGCAGGGTGGGTCCAGCCATGCCTTCTTCACGTGACCAGAAGCTTCCTGATCACACTCCAGTAACTGGAGCATCTGGAAGAAGAGGGCAAGGAAGAAGCAGTTTAGCTGCTGTTGTGTAAAGGCCACAGCAGCTTCCTGGGACAGGTTGCAGTTGTGTTCTCAGCAGTAGCACTAAAGCTTGCACCATTGCTGGGCACTGCAGCAGGCGGTAGTGGGCAGGCCTGCTGGCTGGGCACATGCCCACCTGGGCCCATCTATAGTTATGCCCCTGGGAGGGGGAGGGATCTAATTAATAAAGATTCACTTTCTTCCCTACCACCATTCTGTAGATTCTCATCCTTCTTTCTTTGTGTTGTGTTGTGTCAGGTGAGCTCCTTGTGGTCTAAGGCCTTTGGAACTGACAGGTGGATGTAGTCAGCTTTGAATTCAGGGATATTGAACATTCTGGATTAAGGTTAAGATGTGCACACCAAACCTATCCACCCCACCGTTCATTTTCACACTGTTTCTAAACAAAACAGTCTCCATCCCAAAATCATCTACTGTTCAAAATTGAGAAAAACAGTATGAAATAATTATGATTATCCATAGGTCTCAGGAGATGCCCCCCTGATGTCACCTCCACCCTGTTTAGCAGGTTCTGAGATGGGCTGAAATGAGTTGAAATGCCAGCTCAGTAGAAAGGGGCTTATGCTCCAAAATGTCACTATTTGTAACCATGAGGCCATCAGCACATAAGATATATGAACTTGTGGGGGTGGGGGGGAGGGAATTTCAAGGATGCCAAAGGCTGTGTCTACACTGGAGGCTTAAGTCGACTTAAGCAGCTCCCTGGCCACATCTGGAGTTCATTAAGTTGACTTAATAACGCCTGCCCTTAAACTCAACTTTAAGGGTTAAGTTGACTTGACTTAACACAAAGTGCCCATTAAAGTTGTCTTAATAAAGTCAACTTAAGGCAGAGAACCCATTTAAAGTAGACTTCAAATGGGTCCCCTGGCTTAAGGCAACTTTATAAAGTCAACTTAAACAAATTGGGCCTCACTAAGTTGACTTAATAAAGTTATCTTTAAATTGACGTTATTAAGTCAACTTACCTGAACCCTCTAGTGTAGCGCCAAAGTTAGTTAGGCACATAAATCCCATTGACTTTCATTATGATGTATGCTCCTGAGTCACTTAGGTTGTTTTTAAAATTCCATTCTGTACACTGATCAGTGCATAAGGATTTATCCGCTTAGGATTTTAAATATTTTAGTGTTTGAATATTTGACTAGCATAATATTCCAGTTTAGAATCATTTAAGTTTGACTGCATAGGCATTAAACTTTTAAATATGGCTATTCAATAACCAGCAGACAGTGTAATAAATATGGTGTTGGTGTGCCAGCTAACCAGCTTCTAGCAGGTGAACCTGTCATGTAGAGAGAGAGGGAGAAACAGGAAATATAGTCTTTACATTGCTTGAAGGGGAAAAAAAAATTGAATCTTGCGGTGGGAGCATGTGATACAAAGATCTCTTGGCAAGGGGCCCCCTGTTTTTTGCAAACTATTACCCCAGCCCTGACAAACTCACTATATCAAAATGGTCTCACAGGACATTTATCCTTAAAGAGTAACTTGTAAGGTATACAAATAATACCTGTAACTTGTCAAAAGTCATAATCATTGTAGGATATTAGGTAAAGGTAATATTTAAGGAATAACATATTTATGTAGAAAGTATGTTTCATGGACTTGGCATAAAAGTTAGTCACCAGGAGGTACTACGTCTCAGTGAGGGCCCATCCAGGCAGGGAGGAATAGTCACCTTCACCCGGTCCTCCTTAGAAGATGAGGCAATGCAGGGTTCAATTATTTAGCCTTGATCAGTATCAAGCCTTTCAATGGCAAATCATTGGGGCACCTGCAAACAATAAAAGCCTCTTGAAGATAAGAAAGAATACATCACAGTCTATGAATAAAACCAACAGATTTCCAATATAACACAGAAGAGGGAACGATACTCTGACTCTTTTCACTCAGGAGACTTCTGGAGGAATGAAGTGTTCTCATGAAAAATTGGATCCTGGTCCTTGTGAAGCCAGCTAACTCTGCAACTGAGTGAACTTTGGGAGAAAAACTATTTTATTTTGATAGAAAACACAGCTATTATTAAGTGTAGATTCAGGTTCACATTTTACAATTTTGTATTATAGCCATTTGTTTACACCACACTCTCCTCTTACTAGCCAAATCTTTGTTTCTTCAATATATCTACTTGTGTATTGTAAGTACTCACAAATGCTGTGTGGCTTACAGGAACAGTGATTTAAGGTAAAACTAGGCAATTGGGCTCACTGCCTTTTTAGGGACACGGGATATGAGATTTCTGTGACTAGTAAGTGTCAGGGACTTCATAGCATAGGGGAACAAATCAAAAGGACTCTGAGACTGTGGGCACCTATTAGTAACCTGCAAACAAATCCAAGCCTGGCATAGCTCAGATGACAGTATTTTACTGGCTAGAAGGCTGGTGCTGTCTAGGAGCTGACAATGAGCTGCCACAGGCAAGACTCCCTTACATTACAGCAGGAGTCTCAAACTCAAATCACCATGAGGGCCTCATGAGGCCAGCACAAGGGCCACGTGAGGACTAGTATGTAAGCCCAAGGGCCACACCACTGAAACCTTTTCATATAATGATATCGTGAATATTGGTAATGCTAGTGTCATTGTGGGCCACAGGAAATGACTTTAGGGGCCGCATGTAACCCATGGGCCACGTGCTTGAGACCTTTGAATTAGAGGTAGGGAGTAAGGTGGCATAGAGTTCTGGGTGCCCCAAGAAGCACCAGAGAGTACTAACCTGTGCTCTTTCACATAATTGCTCCTTTTCTTAACTGGTTTATTTTAGGGAGCAGTCTGCTTAATCTCTTCCTCTTGCATTCATGTATATTTAACTGCATGCTAAGAAATAAAGCAGTGTTACATTGCAGCTTTCCAGAAAGAGAATTTTTTTTAATGTAACTTTTCTGTTTATATTCCAGGAAACTAAGTCATCAGCAGTGGCATAGTTTCTAGTGTTTGGCATCCTTCCATACAGCAGAGGGTGCCAGTAGCATTTTGGCCTAAGACAGAAAGAACAAAGCAATTTAATACCATTAAAATGCATTTACAGTAAATGGATCAAGCTGATCAGGTCAGGTTCAAAGTAGCAGAAAGTTGAAAATAGCAGCCCTTTTTCTTTTTCTTTTCTTTGAAAAAGGGAGCCTTATCTTGCACATAAGAGCTTTGCTATCATGCAAGTTTACTGATGTATATTTAGATAAACCCATATTCTTCACAGAATCTAATCTCTGCGCATCCCAGAAGTAGCCGAATATTTCTCTGAGAATAGTGCAGTCATATTCAGTTCAATGAAATGTCCCCAAAATATAAAACAAGAGGTTTCAAATAAATTATTAATTTTCTGTTTATGATGATTTTAGATTTTCCCTATTGTCTTATAGCCTTTTGAAAGGAATAGTCTGAGCACAAAAATGCAGACATGCAGAATAGGAATTTAAGTGCTTTTATTTCTCTCATGTATACAAACGGAGATGCCATTGAGTACACATGAACTATAGTACTAAGGCTCCAGTTCAGGAAATATTTAAGCATGTTCCTATGGGTAGTCCTGAGCAGGAATACTTTCTTGAATCAGGACCTTACTGAGCTATTGATTATGACATTATGAATTACTAGCATTGCTTTGCTCATTTTGTCCCCTTGGAATTTCATTAAATATTTAAGTCCCCAAAAGTTATTTTTCAGGTTCCTATGAACCTGCCCCACACACTGGTCAAGTAATACTTTTTTAACAAACCAGTAATGTTCACTTTTCTTCTAGTACAGGTGCATGTGCAATGTAAAACCAAATATAAAAGTAGAGCATGACAATCTTTCTAATAGATGTGAGGAAAGAATTCATGGTGAATCATTTTTTAAACAAGTTTTTCTTAATTTATTGTAAATTGTAACTTAGTTTTCAATTCTTTCAAGTGTCTTGATTCTTTAAAATGACTGTTGGTAGGTAATGCATTAGGTGTATGCAGTGGCAGAATTCTAAAGTCAAGCTGAGTTGTTCAGAATCTTTGATTGGATGCAGTTGTAAGTCAGTCACATGGTATTGCTGCTGCTTTGTGATTTGATGAGTGTCCAGTTATATCATTTTCTGGAATATTTTGTGTGATATGAGCCCAAAAAGGTCATGGATGCATCCAAAGTATGTCCCGTTATTTGAGTCCAGTAGATATTCATGGAGACTTGTTAAGTACCTACCATGTGTAATCAGTAGTTCTTCATCATGCACATAGCCTATCAGAACCAATCATTTCCACCATATTAAAACAAGCAACATAATCAAGCCACCCCCTTTTCACAGTGTTTGAGAGTATCACCTTTGTGGCATAGCCTCAGAATGACTCTTGTTCTGCCAGTCTGCATCCTGGGAGAATCAATAATCCTCTTTTCCTATATGTCTTTCCTAGTCTTAAGGCGGAGTCCCACTGAGGAGAGAAGTGGTCCCTAAGGATCCACACCATAACATAACTACTTTATTTTGGCTTACTACAATGGTTCAGTGAAATGTCTAAAATGAAAGACTTTGCAGTGCTCCAAGTCTGCTCTAAATCTGGTTGTAAAAGCTGTATCTGGAGCAGTTTCCTTTACAGATGACTCCCTTTGCCCTTTCCTTCCACTTCTGCCCCACCCATCATAGGATTTCTACTTTGTTGGCCACACATACTTCTTCTATCTGGCTATTTCCTCCTTCCTACCCCTATCCCCATCATTAGCACTAATGACCAAGGGTGAGATCCTGGCCCCACTGAAACTAATTTTTGCCAGTAACTTCACTAGGACCAGGATTTCAATTTCGTTTATACGAATTCTAGACAATGATGATTAATACAAGTACCATTTCTACTAAAAGACATTCAACTAGGAGCCTGCTTTTTACTTGTTCACTTTAAAGGACCTCTTTATTGTTTTCCCTCCTTTTCTCCCAGTTCTAAGATGTATTTAAAGATAATGTGTTTCTTTCAAAAAGAGCAGTTCAAGATTAAACATATCAGAAAATAGATTTCTTTGTAAAAACAACTGGTTTGAGAATGCATTGAAAATTTCAGGTGATTTAATCTGAGCCAAATTTCTGGTTCACTTGCCTTACATTTGGACAGTGGCATGTGTGTGCAGTTGGAAACAAATAAATGGTTGTAATAATGGAGGTTCACTCAATAGCAAAAACAACATATTTAAACAATGTACCAAGCTAGGCTGTCAGCTCTCACAGTGCTATGTGCTGGAAAAGAATTCACTAGAGAACAGGACCACTCAGATCTAGTTGCAAGTGCATTTTTAAGTGAATCCTTTTAGTTTATTTTTTATTATTTTTTTTACCAGAAACAAATCAATAGTCCACAATCATAGCAACTTACATAATTAAAAGCTTCTCCAGCTAATTAAGCATCTTCATGTGTAGATTAAATACTATGTATTTCCTGGAGAAAGCACTCAAGCCTAGATATTGAAAGGATCAATGGAATGGAAAATTACAACATGAAAAATTATAGCAAGAAAACAATAACAAAACCAAATCTGAAATGATGCTGAGGTTTTAAAACACTTTCTCACAATAAAGACTAGTGCATTTGCTATCAGGCATGCACTGGTGTTTAGTTCTCCCATTTTAAAGGGTAAATTATTAAAGCCATATAAAACTGAATAATAAAATTAAAATCTTAATTAAGCAGAATATAGAAATGAAATATTCATCCAAATGTATTGGATGTATTTCTTCTTTTAGTAAAAGGAAGAAAGGAGAGTGAACCTTGTTGTGATGGTCTCAGAGTCCAGGCCTGTGTCTTTGAGTCCTCAGAGCTCCCACTAATCAAATGAACCATTTTTTTTCTATGGTTAAATCCTCACCATGTTCTCATGCAGAACTTATACACTTGTGGGCAATGCCTCAACTCTCTTTTCTTGAACTCAAATAACAGTGGCACAACATACAGCTCAGAACAAATTTCTCCTTCAGTATAGGAAATACCGAACATTTCCTTCCAGCATCTTTCAGTCCAAGATGCTGGTTCCCTCTGCCCAGAGAGCCATGCCTATGGTCCTTTTATTTCATCCTGGGGTTACTGAGCTGCTGCTGCTCTGAGTCAGCATTTCCAGATAGCATTCCAACAGCCTCAGTCAAAAAACACCCTTTCACATGGAGTATAATGAGTATTATTATTTCATTTTCCTTGCAGGATTTGCCTTTGATTGTGTAGTGTAAGGATGGTCAAATTATGGTTTCCAAGGGGTTATCCTTGAAGTGTATCATGGAAGACGCAGTCAGTGAATGGTCTTATAGTAAGTTTATGATTTTCCAAGATGTACTATGAAAAGTGGGAAGCTTTATTAAATTATATAAAAGGATTGCAGTTGTTACTGAATCTTTTTCCCCCTCCACTTTCTAACTAGAGTGCAAATGATACATTTTCTCCTCAGTTCCAGCAATTTGTTCTTCAAAAGTATTTCTGCTTTTTATGCAGGTTACTTTCTTCAGCTATTATTATCTGAAGTAAAAGAGCTATTTCCTTCATTCTTGAGAGCACAATATTCTAGTTCAGAATATTAAAGATTTTTCACAATGGAGCTATGTAATTTGTTGACCTCTTCTTATTAATATTTTTATACCAATTATGCTCTTTGAGATGCAGATGCACAATGCCTATGAATGCTATTAGGAATGACACAGATGTGTTTGAGGCCAGAATTATGACTACATTGACCTAAGTACCCTATTTTTTTCGTCACTTCTAATTTGCATATCTTGACCTTATAGCATCATTTAAATATTTCAATGAACTGGCACATATGTGAGTGAGCACTGCTGTCTTTTAGTGTTAGGCATGTCTGAATCTTGCAACTGAGTGTTAAGGTACTATAGCGCTAATACTAATAGTGAGCTAAGGCAATGCTAGATACTTACATTTCTAGAGTAGGAGGATTAGAATTATATCTCATGTTGCCTAGACAGACCAAATAACCATGTATATGAGGTAAACTAATGTTATTCCTATTTTGCCTATGGGGAAACTGGAATGGCTAATAATGAGTATGTTGTGGAATTAAATATAGAGCCCAGATCTCCAGGGGTACAGGAATTAGGGTTACAGAGGTGTTGCACCTCTCATTGTCTTGAAGTGGTTCCCAACATATAGAGGGTTTAAAGTTTTGTTTAATGGCTCTCAGCACCCCCACTATAAAAATTGTTCCAATGCCATTTCTGATCTTGACTCCCATTTCTTAACCACTAGAGAGGCCATCTTGTTACAAGATCAAGTTGAATTAAAAGTAACACAAAATATATCCAACAAATAGGTACCTGTGCCTTGTGGGAACACAGATGCTAACGCATGGGCACAGGCATATATGTTGGCTCTGTGAAATGGCCACACAGGCTCTGCAAACTGTGGACCTATGTATGTGTATATGTAGTTTTGAGGACACACAAAGGGAGTCTCTGGAGGTGACTAGTTGAAAATGTGGCACTTAACAGGCCCATTTTTCTAACATGAATACTTCCTTGCTTTCAGAGGGGATCTGGTTGACTGGAAGATTTCTTCAGCATAATTTAGAAATATATCTTAAAAAAATACTTAATGATTGTATAACGTCATGGGGTGTATGTACCCCAAGCTAGCCCAGAAACCAGAGGTCAATACAGGCAGTGCTGGGCACTGCTGATTGGCTGTCTTACAGCCACTGGAAGGCTAAAAGGGCTAGGAAGCAGAAGGGTGGGGAGGCTACCAGAGGAGTGAGCAGGCTGGAGGAAGGTGCTTTGCCAACCAGCTACTAAAGAGACCCCCAGAGACAACAGCCCAACTGACTGACTGACTCACTGAAAAGCCTGTGGAGACCCAGTGAAAGGTCAGAAGTAGCCCAGAGCACTGTCAAAGTTAAAGAAACCTGATCCTGTTTGTGTAGCTTGTGGGCCCTCAGTTAACTCAGTAGAATGGACAAGCCTAGGTTCCCTTACAAACCCCCTAGCAGACTTGGGAATGAGTTTTCAGATTCCTGGACACTGGGAATAGACAGACAGCCTCACTAGGCTATGTGAGCCTAGGAGTTGCACCAAGCCTGGGAAGAGGAGGTGTCATTGCACTGACACGCTGCTTCACATATAGCAGTAAGGTTGCTTTCATTTAGTAAAACAATTTCTATTTCTTCTGGATATTTTGACCTTGGTTTTAGGGTTTCAGTGTAGCCACCCCAGTTTTCACACGCTGAGGATCTTACCTATGATGTTCTGTCTATGAAATGATAACTGTTTTCCTTACCCTTCATATATAAGTTATATGAAAATTCTTGGGCTAGGAAAAGCACCAAAAGCTACAACATGGAATAGTCCTATGCTCTGACCCTATCCTTATCTTCTATCTATTAGAAGTCAAAGATAACTTCTGGGTTTTTTTGCATTTTTGAGTTCTATTTAAGAAACTGGTCCTTCCTTTATATTTCCATACTACAATAGACATATTATAGAACCACTGATAGTTTCAGAATAATGTAAATAGTATTTATTCTGAATTGACTGAATTATCACTCTACTATTCAGAATGGACAGAAAGCCAATGATTACAGTTTTCTTCACTCCTAAAATAAAAATTTCATCAGAGTTACCGTATTTATGGGGTTTATACACAGATCTAACCGCAAAAATATCTTTCATTAGTGCCAAGCAAAGGTACATCAGGATGTATCCCATGAACTCAGACTTGTAAAGCAAGAAACTATAAAGTTAAAAGAAAAGCCCCCTTCATTCTTTGCCACTTTCGCATTCCTACAACATTGTCCAGAACATGTTACTCCATAAGGCTTTCACCTCCACCCTCAACAGATACCAAAAAGCACAATATATTTCTTTGTATGTCATCAGACTTGCTCACTAGCAGAAAACCTTAATGATGATTTTAGAGTCTTTTATGAACAGATCAACACACCTGACTGTCACACATTTGATGTTTCGAGTAGGTTATTCTACCTTAACAATGCCAAATCCATCATTATAAAAATCATGACACAGATAAACATAACTTCTTAAAACTCATTAATCAGCATAAAAGGAACATGTAAATAAAAACTTTGGTGGGGGAGGGTAATTTTCTTGCAAAGGGTCTATGAAGTATGATGAGACTATCCAACGGAGAGCTTCAGAAAATGGGTCATATTGAAACTCTCTTTGTATACATCAAATTTCAATCATGGAAAATTCAAAATCATCCTGTTTTTTTCCAATTTATAGATAAAGATACTGAGATCCTATTAAAATCAGAACTTCTGACTCAACGTTAAGTATGGAGTCATGACCACAAAAGAAAATTGAGCATACCCATACCTAGAAAGCTGTGGTAAGAATATTAAGGCTTTGATTGTGCTATGAGATCCATGCATAGACCCCCCGTGCCTGGTGAGAGCCCCTTGGAAATTAGTCTTCCTCTGTGCTTACAAGACCAAAGCCTAAAGTTGTACAATACAATACACTGATTCATCAGGAAATATGAAAGTTTAGGTTGAATGTGCCACTACATCTTGTCAGTTTCCAAAGGGATAGCCATGTTAGTCTAGTCCAGCAAAAAAAAACAAGAAGTCATGTGGCATTTAAAGACTAACAGATTTATTTTTTGCATGAGCTTTCGTGGGAGAAAATCCCACTTCGTCAGATGCTTCGAAGATGGGTGAACTTACAGAATGGAATGAAAATAAATGCAAGGGGGTGTAAAACATGGGAACAGGTCATACAGTAACAGCAAATCAGAGCAGTTGGTTAGGTTCAAACCCTGGGAAGCCTGAAGTCAAATTACCTTTTGTAATGGGAAAAGAACCCATAGTCTCCATTCAATCCTGCTTTCACAGAATTTAATTTGCATATTAATTCAAGTTCAGCTGTTTCACTTTGAAGTCTTGATGTCCCAGTCACATCTCTGATGATGGTCGTTAACAAGTGACAAGTAATGGAGAATTATATCCTGCAAGATTGCTATTATATAAAGTTAGAAATATCTGAAAACAGAACTTAGTCTAAAACAGAATTTAGTCTAAAAATGTTCTGATACCCTAGCTGTTGCATAGCTAGCATCCACTATAATACAGGTTTTTCAGTTTTTCTACTCCACCCCAGTTTAATAGCCACAAAAGTTATAGAAAACCATGTTCCTTTTTTTCTCTTCCACAGTAACATTTCATTACAAAGTGAGTATGAAAAAAAGAGCAAGCAGACAAAATAATTAGAAAAGAAATAATTTTAGGCCCCTCTCTTTATAGAAACAAACTGTCTGTAGCTAATTCAAATTACCTAATTCTCTCAAAATCCAAACCACAATTCATAATCTGTTTTCTCCCCGAAGGAGTATTAATTTACTTGAATTTATGTTCCATTGTCTGAAAAATTGCTTGTGATTTTTCTTTTGTTTTGTTTTTTAAATAAAACTACTGGCAGCAAATAGCAAATGGAAAATCCAGAGAGCAACAATTTTGTAAATATTTATGCAAATATATTTGAAAATAAATGCTTTAGACTATCAGCCATTCTCCAGCTATTTCGCAGGGCTATGTATCCTTAGGTCTTAATAATATTCACTTGTCTTCCCTCCATCATGATGAAATGATTGAGTTACAGAATGCAAATTTACAGGTAGTAACACAATATGCTTACAGTACTCTTAGAATAAATTAGTTCAAGAGGTGACCTTTTAAAATATGCTGTTGTATTCTCTATAAGGGCCTAACAATGCTGTTCTAAGTTCTAGCCTGTTGGACCTTTATTGTTTAAAAAGGGGAGCATTTTCTATAAGAGTGGACAAAACTACAGGAAGTTTCAGTTTTGCAAAAATAAAAGTAGGGGTGGTACAGATCCTTCTTACTTAACCCTAACCCTTAGAATTTAGCAGGAATTCAAATTACCACACTTTAAGATTGAGAGAGAAAAATAATGCAAAAAGGTTAGGCTTTGTTCTGCTAAATCAAATCTAAAATCAAGAGTTGGTTTTGTAACCAAGTCCCATTTGTTTTTGGACTCCTAGTGGTAAGAAAAATATGTGGTTCTCATTTTGACCCACCTCTTAGACATTTAAAAAAATAAAACATTCAGCATATCTTTTTCCCTCTGGTTTACATTTTATTTGCATATTTGTGCCTTTTACTTTTCCTGCAAAGTTTCCTCAGATGCTGTATTGATAAGGTGCTTATCTCCTTCCTCTGGAGCAGTGAGTTGAAACAAAATCCTGTGGGTCATGCACACAGCAAAGGGAGTCATAAGATCTGTGTTTTAGTCTCAACTCTATCACAGACTTTGTGTGACTTTGTTCAGGTTATTAACTTCTCAGTACCAACAGACATTTGTAGCTACTCTGAAATTCTCAAATGGATGGCACCACAATATATAAAAGTAGAATTTATTATTAAGCTGGGTTCATCCATTCCAGTTAGGTAGATCTAACCAGCCTCAATCAGCCTTGTGATCAGCCTTCCCCTGTGTGTTTAACAAGGGGCCAGGCCTGACCTAGGCAGAGAAGGCTTTAAAAGCCAGTGGCTGAGTGACCAGAGGACAGCAAACAGGGGAGTTTGAGAGGGAAGGAGTTTGTGAAGCCCCGAGAAGGAGGTGAAGGCGATCCCCTAGCTGAAAGCAGCAAGGGACAGAGTGTGCTTGGGTGAGGGTTTGCTAACTGTGTGTGTTTGTCTGTTTGACTTTTCCCTTACAGCTGACTTCTGTTAGTTGTTTCTTACTGTGGGTGGGGGCTGCTTGCACCATTGTTCCCTGATCACCTTTGTGCACCAGCCTCAATCAGCCTTGTGATCAGCCTTCCCCTGTGTATTTAACAAGGGGCCAGGCCTGACCTAGGCAGAGAAGGCTTTAAAAGCCAGTGGCTGAGCGACCAGAGGGAGCTTGCAAACAGGGGACAGCAAACAGGGGAGTTTGAGAGGGAGTTTGGGGAGGAGTTTGTGACACCACGATGGTGAAGAGGAGCCGCACTGCTTGCGCCAGCACCCCTTCTGTTTCTTCTACCTGTGCCTGTAGCCAGACAGACATCCTGACCATAGATATCTCTACCCAGACCCTGGTGTGGACTTGCAGGGACTGCAGCCTGCAGTTCCCTGTCTCCAACGATCAGGCTGGGGAGATGAATCGATGTGACAGGTGCCTGCTGGTAGAATCTCTCAGGAGGCAGGTGGGAGAGTTACAGGAGGAGGTGTCTCGGCTTAGGAGTATCCACACCCTGGAGAAGTTCCTCGACAGCATCCACGAGGAGAAGTGCAAGATGGAGGGCACTGACCAGGTACCAGAGACTACTGCCACAACACTGGAGCTGGATGGGGAGCCTGTGGCAGGGGGAGGACACTGGCAGCTGGTTACCTCTGGCGGTAGGCAGTGCTCCACCCCTGCCCAAAACCCACCCTCTGTTGTGGTGAAGAATCGTTATGCGGTGCTAGAGACAGTGAAGGAGGTGGAAGAGGAGAGGCCATGCACCCCCGAGGCTGGGAGGATCACAGCCACCACAGCTAGGAGGAAACAGAGTTGTGGTGGTTGGGGACTCACTTCTGAGGGGGACGGAGGCACCCATCTGTCGCCCTGACAAGATCTCTCGAGAGGTATGCTGCCTGCCAGGTGCCTGCATCCGAGATGTTACGGAGGGATTGTCGAGAATCATCCGCCCCTCTGACTACTACCCCATGCTTCTCATCCATGTAGGAACCAATGATACTGCGAGAGGTGATCCTCGGCAGATCAAAGGTGACTTCAGGGCTCTGGGAGCGCGGGTGAAGGAGTTTGGAGCACAGGTGGTGTTCTCCTCGATTCTTCCGGTCAAGGGTGGAAGGGAGGCTTCTCCCCAGGGAGCCACCCCCCGGGAATGCAGCCCGGCGAGCAGCTTGTCCTGGGCTGGTCGCTGGCCAGGAAGAGACCCTGGCAGGCGGCTTCTCCAATGCTGGCTGCCTGCTGGGAAAGCACCCCCAGTGGGTGGCTTCTGCCTCACTGGCCGCCCGGTAAGACACTCAGTGGGTTGCTTCTCCAGCACTGGCCGCCCACCGGGAACACAGCCCAGCGCTGGAGAAGTTGCCCGCCGAGTGTCTTGCCAGTGGGCGGACAGGGTGCCAGAAGCCGCCTGCTGGGGTCTCTTGCCTGCAGGTGGCCAGCCCGGGACAAGCCGCCCACTGGGGTATCTTGCCCGTGGGTGGCCAGCCGGGCAGAAGCCGCCCACCGGGATGTCTTGGGGGCACCCAGCCAGTGGGGCTGGAGTGGGGGCTGGGGTCCCTATCCCCAGCCCCATGTGGCTGGGGGGGGTGAAGGCACCTTTGGGGCTGCTGCCCCTGGTGCTGAAGGGATGGTCTTCCTCCTAGGGTGCATGGCACTCTGGGAAGGAGATCATCCTTTGTCAATTCGAACTCGAACTCAGTGAGTTTGAATTGACATGGCCACATTGGTTCAGTTTGAACTCCTCAGTTCGAATTGACCCTGACTTTGATGTCAAACAAGGTTTGATGAATTTAAAGTCAGCTTTAATCAATTCGAACTGAGGAGTGCCTCAGTTCGAATTGATGAAAGTGGGTATGTTCATGCTCTTAATTGAATTCGAATTGATGACAGTCAATTCGAATTCTTCTCTAAGTGTAGACACACCCTTCCTTCTTCATTTTCAGTATTGGTTTTCTTTTATCCTTGCAACTTTGAACAATCAGCTCCTAGTGGCATAACATTGGCAGAAGCTTATTCTTGCATATCTTTTTCTGTTTCAGTACTCTAGCTGATTGCCCCAAGCTTCATCCAAATGGTGTGATACTTTTAATGCAAAAGTTTGGGTGTGCCCTGTGATAATAGCAGAAGAACCATGTATGTTCTGTCATTGAGTTAAAGTTGATTTGGATAGTTTTTGGGGTTTTTTTAACAGAGCTGATAGTTTGGATGATAATGTGTCTTCAAAGAACTATAACCTGGATACTGAGATTTTTAAAATATCTGTTGTAGCAATGCATAATTTATACTAACCTACACTGAATTATTCATACATTCAGCCAAATTTAAATAATTTATTTATGTATTTTATTCATAAATGGTAAGTATCATCTGCAGTATACATCATGTCAGGAAGTCTTATTTTCTTCCTGCATTAGAGGAATTATTACCTTAAAACATAGTATAAATGGCTAGACTGAAGCTCCTATAACAGTGTATAGGGTATGAGGAATACAATCAACATACATATCCTTCATAATGCATTTTATTTGTTTGTTTATTTGAATTCCTTTAAAATTCCATAGACATCTCTGTAAATAATGAAACTAAATACAAATGAAGGATAAAATTACGAAAGTACAAAGAATTTTCCATAGAAACTTCTACACTAAAAATAACATTCTTCACTTCTTAAATTCAATCTCGCATTATTTAACCCATCTTCTCAGCAAAATCCTGAGAAAGTAGATGAGTGTTGCGGTGCACTTCAAAACTCAGTAAACGGAGGTTCTATAGACCAAGGAAGGAAAAGAGTTCCAGAGTTGAGGAGTCCTTGTGGAATATGACTCATGATCAACCACTGCTTTTTAAACCACAGCAATAATAGGTCACTGTAGCTTTGGCAGTGCCACTTACAGGGAGAAAGCATGCCTTAGTTAACCAGGTCCTGAACCATTTAGGATTAATAAGTGTAGGTCAAAACCAACATATTAAATTCCAATCAGAAACTAATCAAAAGTCAGTTGAGACTATGATACACTGGTGTGATGTGCCATCTGCATGGAGCACTGTTTAATAGTCAGGCAGACACGTTCTGCGCCAATTTAAGTCCCTTGCTGCTTCCAAGGTTTAATGAAGTAGAGCAGTGGTTCCCAACCTGTGGTCCGGGGACCCCTGGAGGTCCACGAAGTTATTGCAAGGGGTCTGTGAGCACATCCTGCCCTAGCTGCTACCAGCCAATGGCAGGAGGACCGGGCCCAATCCAGCCCCAGCTGCTGCCAGTCAGCGACCCATGGTGGAAAGGGCTCTAAGATTTATTGCATAAATCAATCTTATTTGCCTGCTATGAGCAGCCTCACCCTGGATATGTCCCCATGCTGCGGGGAACAAGTCCTCCACTGCCCTTCTGCAGTACCATTGCCTACATTCAGTCCCCGGTAAGAACTGTAAGTTGGGAGTCCACAAAATTTTTTGGCATTAAAAAGGGGGTCCTCATACTCAAAAAGGTTGGGAACCACTGATGTATAGCTCATTACAGTAGTCTAGCCCTGAGGTGACAAAGGCAAAGATAACTGTACCAAGGCCATTCTTTCTTCAGCATGGACAGATGAAAACAAGTGCTCTTCATCCCAGTTGCTGCCTGAGTAATCTAGAAGAAACTGAGTACCCAGTATAAACCTCAATGTTTTAATAATATGTACTAACAAAAAACAGCCCTTTCACTGATAGGCTATGTTCACACATGGAGGGTTATTTCGATAAAGTTGTTCCGAAACAACTTCTATCGAAAGAACACCTTATTTCAAAATACCTTATTTAGAATTAACAAAATGTTAATTCGAAATAAGGAGAAAAGCGGGAAACGAAATAGCATGTTCACACTGTGAACATGCTATTTCGTTACCTTCTGCAGGGGGCTGCAGCCCCCTGGGGGTGAGCCGCTACTGCGGCTCACCCTGCAGCCCCAGAAAGGGGGTTGCAGCCCCAGAAAGGGGGCTGCAGCCTCCGGCAGGGTGGGGGGGTGAACCCCTGCTGGGCGGCCCAGCCTGCAGCCCAGGCTGCCCCCCAACAGCACCAGTGGGTCAGGGGCGCCAGGCTCAGTGTGCAACACTTTTTATATAAAGTTTGTTTTACTGCATTCCACTCAATGCAATGTCAGTGGAAACTGATAAAACACACAGGAGTAATATAGGTGGGGGAAGTTTGAAATTACAATTAATCTGAGAATTTTTTGTCATTTGAGGAATAAAAAAAGAAGCCATTCATGCCAGGGTTAGATTTAATAATGTTTCTTGCTCATATTGCCTGGGCTGAAAAGGTCGCCACCGTAAAGACTAGAAGAAAGTCTTCTATACCCAAAACTGACTGTGTGAGGAGACAGAAAAAAATGTTTTTGTTTTTTCTTTACTCACTTGAAAAGTGGAACAGGAATCTTATAAGAGGAAAGCATGTCACAACTAGGAACAGATCAGTCTTTGCCTTGCTTTTCTTCACACTATCAGCAGGATGCCAAAAACTCTAGGAGGGCCCAACAATTCAAGAGACTGATTAGTCCTACTAAGAAGGAAGGCTGCACCATGGAAGAAGTCCTTCATCATCACATAAGTTTCAAGACAAAGAAAATCTGTATTTTCATGCCTGGCCATTTGAGAGTGTGGGGGGAATGTCTAGCCTGTGGATAGGGGTTAAAGTATAATTTGGCGGGCCCTGGAATTCTCCTAAATTTCCGGGCCCCCCTTCATGCAGATCTAGAACACCCTTCATGAACCCCAGCTACTGCCTCACAAACACTTGCCTCCCCACCTCAGCTACTGTCTCCAAAATGCCTTCCTGCCTTCAGAGCCGACGTTCTCCATGTATTCCTCAGTCCCCATTCCCTAAACTCCCTGCCCCCATGTCCTCACTCCAGCCTTCCTAACCCCCCACCCCTCAGCTTCCCCATCTTCACTTCACGCCCTTCAGCCTCCAACCCCCTCCACACCTTCCCAGCCCCCTTCACTCTCCTTGTCCCCATTGCCCCACTCCACCCCCTTCAGCCCACTAACCCTCTCCACACCTTCCTAGCCCTCCCCCCCATGCCATTTCCCTACCAGAGCCTGACTTTTCCCAACACCCAAGGCCCCCTTACCTGTGCCTCTGAGGAGCCAGTCCGGGGGAGGAAGGCTGTGGCACTTTTTCTCAATGGGTAACTTTGTTTTCTTATTGCAAAAATCACAGTTTTGCAAAGCAGTGTGGGAGCTGGAGAGTTAAATACTGCTCAAAAATAAACTGAAACAATTTTAATTGTGCTGGAGTCAGGAAAGCATCTCTTTGGAATGCTGTTGGCAAACAGCCTTATCTTTGAATTCCCCCTATACTCTTGCAATTAAACATACTTCAAGTATGCAGACTTACAGATGAAAAACCAAATACTCTTTCAGCAGCAAAGGTTTGCCATTGTCTGTAGAAAGCTCCCCATGAAAGTGTGCCCTAATCATAATTCACTGAGGCGCAGCTTCCTTTAAAACAAAACACTTATGCTTTAGTAAGGGTACAAGTATATGTGGAAATATCAAGATAAATGGAGAGAGTTAATGGGGCAAATTCTTTGCTTCACTGTGTCAGTGATAGCTGTCAGACTACCCAGCTGGCTTTAATGTGCGTAAGAGTAGACTTGGTGCTCCTTTAAAGTATTCCTGCTAGCAAAAATCTCCAAGAAACTGTGTCAGATACGCATAGTGAGAATACAGTTCATCTGGTCGCTTCTCTTCTTTGTTAGTCCTGGAACAGGAGCTTTGGGGAAGGTGGTATAGGATCCAACTATGCCATTTCTGCTTCCACTGGAGACACCCCCATGATGTCCCCAGCTAAGGAGGTGCAGCCAGAATCTGCCCTACTATTTTAAAAATATTTTCTTAGAAGTAAACATTAAATAGTTTATTTAAAAAGTATTAACTAGCTCTACTTCTTCACCTTAGTTGCTACTATTACAAATAGCCTGATCCAAAATGTGGCAGTTAAATAGATTTATTTTTTCAACAGATCATTATCTGCAATGCAGATAACTCATTTATTATTTCCAAAGGTTAAACTGTTCACACCATTAATTTATAATGCCTAAAAATCACTGTTGGAAGAATCAATGGTTTGTTTGATCAACACCATACAAAACAATATTCACTCTCAGTTCTTGGTCACTTTACCAAGAAAATAATTTTATATGTTCTGGCAACGAACATCACTTAACAACAAGCATCACTACACTCTTAAAACCATGAACATCATTTGGTAGCCTGGATGCATGGGAACGGTGAGCTCTGTAGAACAAAATTCCAAGTTGTTTTCATAAGACATTTCATGAGCATTTTTTCTTCTTCTCAACCCAGCCTTGCTAGATGAATAGCCTCCAATAGCATCCATAATATTACATGCAGCAGAAACATTACATTTCCAAATTAATATTAAGGTACTCCATGCTATTAACATGGAGGAAGATAAGAGTAAAGCTGTCGAGGAAATGGTATTTCTTATAATTTGTACATGAGTGGTTATTAAAATATTCTGACAATGTTTTTGCCAGTTATGCTGTTCTATAGCTACTTTTGTCTGCTCCAGAGACAGCTGCATTTCAGTGATGGTGGAATTGAATCTTTAATAATTTTCAAATGAAAGGTACATTACTTTGGTATTGTAGGGAATAAAATCCCACTATCAACGTTGAAATAAAATAAAATCCCACTAACTTACGATGAAAGTCATTTTGAATCAGCCTGCTTTAGGGTTGAGTTGTCATATACAAAACAAAAAAAAATGAAGTGGAGCAAAACCACAATACATTCGGTGACTGTGTATGATGAGTGATTGGTGAAGATCATTCTTAAACATGGCAGGTAAGAATCTGTTGGCCTCAGCTTCTGGGTCTCACAGCTAGTGCCAGAACACTCCGTACATTTTCAGAGCATCTGTGGTAAACTGGTGTAGCCTCTCTCTGATCCAGAGGGGGAGGAGCAACACTAGCTACCCCAGTGAAGCAAAACCAACCTCCTGAGTATAGGAAGTAGAAAAGGCAGGCCCTCCATCTCATTTAGGACAAAGCCAGTGAAGGAGGCTGGATGCTTCTGGCTCATTACAGGCTACTGCCTTTGCAGATGAACCTAGAGATGCCCTGCTTATTGGGGAGCCTGTGCCTGAAGAGGAACTGCCAGGACTGCCATGGGCCATGTACCATAGGGTAACCATGCATGGCCTGTGGAACCATGTGGCTGCCTTCAGCATTTTAGACTGCTCTCCTGCCTGGTCAACAGATGGTGACAGGGTGAGGTGTTATCGCCTTTTTCTGACCCAGAGAGGAGGGACAATCAACATCCTTCTACAATAGCCTTCTCAAATTTCTTGCAACTGTGTTTTTGAAGTTCAGCAGAAGTCTTTCCTGGTGAGATAGAAGCATGAATTGAACAGTCAGCCTGACCCTTATTTTGAAAAAAGGTCTAGGAAAGGACACTAACATCTAGAGATTTATGATGTTTCCTAGGGAATTATGGGAAATCTATCCAAGTCACCTGAAAACCTTTAAAAAAGTGTCCCAATCGATTCTGAGTCAGAGAGAAGACCCAGGATATCTGGAAAAAGCACCTAACGGGCAATGCAACAGTATCAGTGTAAGGGTGGAAATGTGGCAAAGTGGTACCTAAAATAGGATGGCTTTGTCTGAACACCTTAACTGTTGGCAGTTACACCAGTATTATTCCACCATATCAGTTACCAGAGATTCAGTTGTCAAACACAGACATGGCCTTGGAGCAATTTTACTTTTTTGCAATATAGTGGAGGGGGTAAGTCAGATTGCAACAAATCAGGAAGTCAAGGCAGTGGAAGATGATGGTACATTCAATCATTTACACAAATAGGGAAGGAGAGAGTAAGGGTGGTAGTAGCCAAGTGAGGTTTTTTTGCTTCTGTTTTAAGATGAGAAGTCAGTGGTACATTTGATAGTCTGATAGTTTTCACAAGTGGGAAATTCAGGTTCACCTGGGACTAGTTAATGCGTTGAGTTACTCAGAGGCAGTTAATTAGATGGGGAAGCAACTGGGCTAGATAAAAGGAAGTTGTTCACAGCAGGATGAGTTTGGGGTAACAGAGACTTCTAGCAGAGCCTGCAGAAAGCAGGAACTACTCCAAAGATTGCTTTTTCTTTGTGTGTGGGGGGGGGACCTGGTGAAGAGGGCTCATGAGCAAAGGAAACTCAGGGAGAAGGTTCCTAGCTGGGAGAATTTCCAGAAGGATGGGACAATGCATACTAAGCCTCAGTGAAACTTGGCTCCCATGAAAGACTCCATAAAGCAACAAGAGGAATTTATATGCTGTCCTGAGGAAGGGTCCTTGTCATTCAGCCCCTAGAGGATGGGAATCTTTGGCCCAAGAAGAGAGACTCTTCCCTTGCTAGAACCCAGAAGCCCCCTTGCTTTGTTTGGCATGATCTGTTCTAGACAAATCCATGTTGGGTATTCCTTATGACTCTGTTAACTTCTAGGTGCTTATAAACCAACTTGAATAATGTGTTCCATATCTTTCCAGGTATCAAATTTTGGCTGACTAGTCTACATTCTCCAGGACCTCTTCGTTACCCTTTTTAAGATAGGTACTGTTTGCCTTTCTCCAGTTCTTTAGGACCTTACCCATCTTCCACGAGTTCTTGAAGATAATCGCTAATAGTTCTGAGATTGTTTCAGTTAGTTCCTTAAGTACTCTGGGGTGAATTTTGCTAGCACCAGCTGACTTGAGTATAGTATTCATTAGCGTGTTTTTTCCTATTTCAGTTTGCATTCTTTCCCACTGGTTGTTACTATTTACTCTGTTAAGCATCTGCTTAGAATATCTTTCTCTTAAAGACTGAAGCGAAACAGTCATTAAACACCTTTGACTTCTTGATGTCCTTGTAAACAGGTCTTGTGTTTTGGACAGTCATGTTATTTTGTTTTAGAAATGAGTCATTCACTCTTCCTCCTCCTTTGGAGGAAGATCCTGTGCCATGACTCTTCCCCTCTCTTCTGCACAGACACCTTTAAGTGGTTTGCCTCTGCTTTCTGCACCTCAGAACAAATATGTACATGTAACATCTCCTCTTTTAGAAAGTGTTACCCCCATATTTTACAGCAAATTAATATAATTGCAAATTTTTGAAAGTTTGTCTCAGACATGAGTAAATCTGTAGTAACTACAGATCTAGTGAATTGAAGATTAGGGTCAGGATTCACCTTATGAAATCACTATTGAAAAAAACCACTGTTTACCCCAATCATTAATTACAACATTGCATTTCAAACCATGGAAATGGATCCAAAGCCAAGTCCAAAAATATACAAAATACAGAATCTGTAACATGCACATAGAATGCATATTATAATGTTACATTTAATTTTATACTTCAGAATGTTAGTTTTTCAAGAGGGGGGCAAAAGGCCTTATTTTTACACACTTTTGATTTAGTGTACTGTATGTTTTATAATTTAAGAATATTATACATTATCTTTGTAGCAAGAGTATGGCAAACCCTTTGCAGCAAAAATATAAAACCTTTCTGAGTTGTGCTGGTATTGTGCAGGTAGTGTTAAAAGTACATACCTGACAGACCATTTGTATTATTCAGTTTTCTAGAAATGTCCTTTTAATATCCATAATAATCAGCTTATTATTATTAGTTTGTGGATCATTCACCACATCCTGTCCAATGGTATTGTTATGGCATATTGCACAACTGTATACTATTAAAAAGATAAAAGTATAGAATACTTTAATAGTGTTATTGTAATTAGTGGCTGAACTACTTACAGAAAGCCCACTTGCTTGTTAAACATATCTGTTTTTTTTTTTTACTTGTCTCTGAATAGATCCCAATTTCCACAAATTTCTTACTTGTTCAGTATCATTTAACAAATTATTCACTGTTGTTATTTGGACAAAATTCTCTGCTGGTGACTTCAGTGGGAGTTCTATCTATTTACAATAGCAGAGCATTTTGCTCTGTATTCATAAATGCTTAGACACTTAGGTTGCATGATATTTTTCTGATCCTTTATTGAATGAGCAGAACTCTTACAGTTATATCTCTGATACAAATACAATTATAAATTCAAAATGATCTTTCTACAACTACTTTGCAATCTTGTCTCAAGTCTAATACTTTTTGCAAATTAATTCCATAGTATTTCTATAATATTCAGGGAAAGGAAACATGAAAACAGCAGATAGGGAAAGTGAAAGTTTCATATATTTGAAACAAGCAATGAGTCCTGTGGCACACTAACCAATTTATTTATTGCATGAGCTTTCATAGGAGAAAATCCCATTTGAATTAACACTCATGAATACTTTTTTTTGCAGTACTTGTCCAGCTTTTATAATTCTAATGGTTGCACTTAAATTTTTCCTGTCAGAATGAAAGTATATGTACATATGGGGCCTGATCTATAGCTCACTAATGTTGGTGGGAATCTTTTCTCTAAGGAGTATCCCAGTAGAACTGGCAGAATATCTCAAATCTATAGAAAATCTGTGACCCTTACTCATGATTATGAAGTCTATTTTCCTATAAAAAGGTATTATAAAAGGCTAATACTTTTCTTAATTTTCAAAGCTTCCTGTAAAATTATACTATTTTTATCTGACCATATGTCTGGCCTATATAAAAAGCAAATGTATTTTTTGTGTTCAGTCTCACAACATGAGAGAGCAATTCTATCATATTTTTACTATACAATACGATGGATTAAAACTACCCAGTAGAACCTCTCAAATTCACAAAGCACATTAATAGCTATGAAAATATCATTAGCATTGTAAATTTGGCTTTATTGATTGAAATATTATTAATGTTTTCAAAGAATTTTCATAGATCCTGGTCCTGAAATCATGTATTCATGAGCTGCATCTTAAATATGCAAACAGAGGAAAATAAAAAGAAAATGCTCTGGCCTCTAGCATTTTGTTAAAGTCACACTTCATGAGTAGGCCATTCAGTTCTGCCTCTAAACACGGACAGAGCAGAGTTAAAAGTACAATTTGTCTTGTTGAATGTTTAATCAATTCTGGAGTCATTAGGAAGCTTAAAAATCTCTCTTTTGGCAGTGTTACTGTGGCAATACAGCAACAAATTGTCATCTTTACTCATAGTGAGTAATGCCTTACTTCATAAGCATTCCTGTTATAGTGAAAAGGTAATCCATGCAGTTTTCACTTGACATGTTGTAAAACTATAGATCTGGAGATATCAGTTCATCCAACACTAGATAGTATTTCCCCATCAACACAATTAGGATGCTTCTCTGATCATTTAATCATTTAAAGAAATATCATTTCTAGAACTAATAGTACCATATCCTGGAACCTGCTCAAGAAGATTGTCTGAGGGTACCCCTAGAGTGGAGAGCCACCATTTGAGTAACTAGGACATCTTCCAGCCCCTCTACAAGACGTATAGCAGAGGTGAAATGTTATCTTCATGGAATATAAACAGAAAAAATGGATAGAACTCACAAAATACTTTTTTAGGGGGTGGCAATGTAATGCTACTTTGTTCTGGATTCTAAAATAATAGCCACAGAATCATACATGATTAAGTGTGGAAGGAACTCCAGCAGGTCATTAGTTCAACCCCCAGCTCAAAGCAAGACCAGCCAGTAAGAACCCCAAACCAGAGGGAAGTAAAGCCAGCCGAACTCAAAACCGAGGGGTATAATTCACTCTATCTTATTGTAGCATGGCTTGCTACAAACTGACTCTGATCACCAGTTTCCAGTCTGCAAGCAAGACCAGAAAATCCCCTGAGCATGTAAAATGATAGCTTACCATTTTGACAGAATTTTCAGTACATCATATTAAAAGACTCACAACCAAGGGATACTGCCATATATTTTCCAGAAGTTCTGTCTTCTTGCTGGCAAGATGTTTACTATGGTTTAGTCAACAAAAGAGGAATTTTAGCATTTTAATATCCAAATATATTAATTAGTTGCCTTGCTGATGAGCAAAGATAATAAAAGGCATTTTATTAGACAACTAGTAAAACAACTTGTCTTATATTAACATCATCTTAAAGTTAATATTGAAAATGTACAATACCTCTTATGCAGCTTCCTCCATCTTCGCCATCAAAAGACTTTCCAAACGTTCAGCCAGATATTTTGTAATTATCCTTGACTATGATCTATACTTTATTTCCTTGTATTTCATTTTTTCTTTCAAACTAAATATTCTCTTTTATTTGCATTAAAAAAGAGTATGGATAGAAGTAATGAATGTACTTTGAGGAAGAAAGAAAAACAGCATGTGACTCCTTAGTGACTGACTTGATGATTAGGGAATCCTAAATATATTGCATTTGTCAAAGCTTAAGAAAATTAAGTAAACCATAAATAGGTGCATAGGTAAATAAGTGCACAAATATTGTCAGCAAATGTGAAGTAACAGAGGTTATACAGGAACTTTGTTGAATATTTATGGTCTTTACTGAAACTAGAAATACACTGATTAAATAACTGAACTTTAAATTATATAGTAACACTACATATAAATAGTTTCTGATGAAAATGTTGTATAACAATAACCCTTACATCCCAAATTGGTGTTATGTTTGATTATATCTCTGCTGTATATGCCATTTCTAGATCCTAATCCAGGCTGGTTAAAAACTGGAAGAGTGTTCCCAAAATTATTCCTACAATTAATTTTAAGACCATTTGAAACCTATGGCTACCAATTCCCTCAGAAACACTGTATAATTCATTTGAAACTTTACTCAGGAAAGTGGCTAACTAATCAAAAGTGTATGCAATGCTCGTTATGTTTTCATTTAGATTTGATGGCAAGAAATGTGGGCATCCCACAGGGAATGCAGTACACTAAGTTGCTGTTCTTCTGCTTCATTTCCTGTCAAATATTATCTGTTTCCTAAAGGTAATGATTTCATTCTTAGCACAACATAGTGCTTGAGGGCATTTTTTTTTGATTGAATGGCAAAATTTATTCTCATTTTGTGTGACAGATTTTCTACAGTTGAATGGGATAATTCTTTTCATATTAGCATATTTTAAAGCACTTTGGTATCAGTGGCTTCTGTTTTGAATAAATACTGAGTAATTAGAAAAACATTTTGAAATCTTGGTTTCATTTTTCAAATCTTTCATAATTATCTTTCAGAAAAATAGCCTAGTAATGAAAGAAACAATTTTTACAAGGCTTGTATGACTACAGCTATCCCCCCAGAAACGCATTGCAGTTCTGTGTATATGCTTCATAATAGTGTGAAACATCTCACTTATGAAAGCAGCTCCTACTGTAGAAATTCAATTTGCAGACAGGACTGGATAAGCTGATTTTGGGTAGAACCCTGCAATTCATCTTCACTTGTCTAGGACCCCAGTTTGCTGTCATCTGATCCCAAGAAACAGTATTTTGAAATATAAATGTTTTCACTGTTACTACTGTAAAAGTTATTCTGTTAAATTATTTGATGTGATTAGGCTGAAGGCAAATTTAAATAACTTTTCTGTCTGTGGTAATATCTTAGGTAGAACTAGTTGGATAAATTGCGATAGAATAATTTCCACAAGAGAAGGAAGTTCTGCTGAAAGTGAAACACTTCACAAAGTCATATTGATTTCATCAAATTTTCTTTTAATGAAAAAGAAGAGTGTTCCAATGATGATGAAATATTCCGTTCTAAATGAAACATTTAATTTTTAATTCTGAAATTATTTTTATTTAAAATTTAATATTTTGAATTTTATTAAAATATAAAATATAAAGTCAGAAATGAAAGGAAATATTCATTTTTGTTTAAATGAAGCATTTAATATGAAAACATTATGAAATTTTGTGGATACTTGGGAAACTTTTGGATTCCATCCCAATTTAGGATGAAGCCAAATTTCAAACCTTTCTGACTGAGTTCATTGCTTCAGACAGTTGATTCTAAGGGAATGATAACAGAGATGGCTCGTCTGAATAAGATATGTGGAAAATTGACTCCATGAAGCATAGACTGAGACTAGAAGGAGAAAAATTGCTTCTGGTGAGGGAGAGATGGCGGAAAGAAACAAAGAAACAAGGAGTCCTATGGCACTTAAAGACTAACAAGTTTATTTTCGCATGAGCTTTCATGGGAGAAAAGCCCACTTCATCAGATGCTCTGAACATGGGGGAACTTACACTTCCCTGCATTTATTTCCTCCCATTCTGTAAGTCATGGGAACAGGTCACAATAACAGCAAATCAAAACAGTTGTAAAGATTCAGACACTTGGGAACAGCACGCAAAGGGAGATGAGGTGAAATCACCTGCTGTAATGAGAGAAAAATCCATTGTCCCGATTAAGCCCTGGAGCAATGCAACCAAATGAATTCAATTTCAGTAGCTTCTCTTTGAAGCTTTGATTTATCTGTGTGAGCACAGCAATTAGCGAGTCATTAATGGAGTGATCATGAAGATTGAAATGCTGACCTCCTAGTTTTAGAGTGTTGAGATTTCTGATGTCAGATTTGTGCCAGTTTATTCTTTTGTGCAGAGACTGTCCTGTTTGTCCAATAGATAAGGCAGAAGGTCATCTCTTGCACATGATGGCATAAATCACATTGGTGGATGAACAGGTGAATGAGCCTTTGATAGAGTAGCTGCTATTATTAAGTCCTGTAATAGTGTCTTTTATATAGATATGTGGGAAAAGTTGGCAGCACAGTTTGTTGCAGGGATATGCGCTTGCTTTACGGGTTCTGTTGTTAGGTCAGTAGTTGCTGGTAAGTATCTGTTTAAGAAATAATTTTTCTTTTCCTCTACTCTGAATTAATTCCATTCAGCAAGATAACTTATATATAAAGTTAAGTTATCTTGCTGAATGAAATTAATTCAGGGTGGAAGAAAAGAGAGATTATTTCTTACATTTTATTATATTATTATTATAAGATTATTTCTTATATATATTATGGCCAGTTTTTCAAAGTTGTTTCTTCCTCATGTCTAAACTTGGATACACAATTGTTTTTTATCTAACTTCTCTGGGTATCCCTGAATGTAACAAAAAGCAAGGAGGTGTCTAAGAGCCAAAGGTGGCAGTCTGTGAAATCAGAGGAGGAACTAGGAAGAGACTGGCTGGGTAAGGGAATTGGGATTGAGTAAGAATGTTGAGAAAAGGAAGGGTGAGGGAGAAAGATGCAGATGAACAGAGATCAGAGAAGATGCTGAGTTTTGGGGTAGAAGTGGAAGTAGCTAGACAAAATTGCTTAAAGAGCTGGGGTAAGGTGGGACTCTGAAACTGGATGAGGAGACTGGGAGATAGAAAGCAGCTGGGAACCTCTGGAGATGAGGAATGTGGATGGCTTGAGGGTTGTGCCTGGAGACCAGGCCAGGGCAAGGGAGGGAGAGATGGACTGGATGAAGATCCACGAAGAGACGGGGGCTTGGCACTGGCTGGGCAATGAGACTAGGACTGGGAGCTAATGGTAAGAAGACAAGCATCGAAAGTCGAGATGTCTGAGACTAGAAGCTCTTGGGCAAGGAAACTGCAACTGGAATGAGAAGACTGAAGAGTGGAGACTGAGACTAGCTAGGTGAGGGAAGAGGGACTAGGATGAGGACCCAGGGGTGGGGAAGAGACAGACCTTACGATAGTGATGGATTGAGCAGGCAATGTTCAAAAACATCTATGCCAAGTTAGGAAAGACACCTGGATGTCAGTATGGATAGTTCGGTGGATATCTCATCTCGGTGCATGATTGCAGTGAAAAAACCTAACATGACGTTTGAATGTATGAGGAATGGAATGGGTGAAAATAAGAAATGTATTATAATGCAGTTATAACAAATCAGTGGGCAGTCTCATCTGGAATACTGTCTGCAACTGTGGTCACCCCATTTGAAGAAAAAGATATTGCAGAACTGAGGTGCAGAAACGGGCAATGAAGATGACTGAAGCATTGAAAATCTCAATTAAAAAACTAAGATTCATCAATCTTAGAAAGGTGATAAATATCAGAGGATACAAGAAAAATATATTAAGTAACACAGAGAATGTAGAGTGTGGAGTTCTGTTCTTCCTGATGGTAACAAGAGGACATTTAAAGATGGCAAGTTCCAAACTGATAGAAGCAAGTAGAGAATAAGATGCTTACAGCTAGTCAGCATGGATTTGTCAAAAAAAAATCATGTCAAACCAACTTGATAGCTTTCTATGATGTGGTAAAGAGCCTTGTGGATAGAGGGGAAGCAGTAGATGTGGTATATCTCTAGGTTTAGTAAGGCATTTGATATGGTCTCACATCACATTCTAATTAATAAAGTGGGGTGGGGGGCTACAAACTAGATGGAGCTGCTATAAGATGGGTGAAAAACTGGTTGGATAAATGCTCCCAGAGAGTAGGTATCAATGGTTCACATTCAGGCTGGAAGGACATAACGAACGGAGTGCTGCAGGGATCTGTCCAGGGTCTGGTTTTGTTCAATATTTTTATCAATGACATAGATGACGGCATAGAGAACAAGCTTATAAAGTTTGCAGATGATATCAAGCTGGGAGGGGTTGCGAGTGCTTTGAAGGATAGGATCACAATTCAAAATGATTTGGGCAAACTGGTGAAATGGTCAGAGATAAATAGAATGAAATTAAATAAAGATAAGTGCCAAGTACTTCATTTAGGGTTGAATAATCCATTTCACACATACAAGATGGGCAATGACTGCCTAGGAAGGAGTACTGCAGAAAGGGAATTGGGTGTAATAGTGGAGCACAAGCTAAATATAAGTTGGCAGTGTGATACTGTTGCAAAAAAAAAGCAAATGCTATTCTGGGGTGTATTAACAGTAGTATTGTGAGAAAGGGCATCACTGGCACTGGGCTTATAGGGCTTGAGCCTGAAGTCCCATCGCCCAAGCCCCCGGTCTGCGCCTGGCCACACACGTTGGTGGTGCACTTATGCCGCTCAAGCCCCAAGTCACAGCGCACAGAGCCCCAGGTCTTTTCTCAGGCCAGTGCTGCTTCTGATTGTGAGTAAGACATGAGAAGTGATTCTTCCACTCTTCTCTGCACTGATTACACCTCAACTTGAGTGTTGTGTCCAGTTTTGGGGGCCTCATTTCTAAAAGGATATGGAGAAACTGGAGACAGTTCAGAAAAGGGCAACAAAAATGATTAGAGGTCTGGAACCTTTGACCTATGAGGGAAGATTGAAAGAGCTGGGTTTCTTTAGTCTAGAAAAAGAGGAGACTGAGAGGAGATATGTTAACAGTTTTCAAATACCTAAAAGGTTGTTATGAGGAAGAAGGAGAAAAATTATTCTTTTTAATCACAGACGATAGGAGAACAAGCAACGGGCTTATGCAACAGCAAGGGAGGTTCAACCTAGACATTAGAAAAAAAAATCCTAACTGTCAGGGTGATTAAACACGGGAATAAGTTGCCTCAGTAGGTTGTGAAATCCCCTACATTGGAGGTTTTTAAGGGCAGGTTAGACAAACACCTTTCTCTGCTTAACATGCAGAAGGTCCTGGGTTCAATTCCCAGGGGGTTGGACTTGATGATCTCACGAGGTCCCTTCCAGCCCTATGCTTTGATTTGATTTGTAATAGCATAGACATGACCTTTCAGGGATGGTTTAATGGGGGTATTTGGGCCTGCCATGAGTGCAGGGAACTGGACTCAAAGACCTGACATGATCCTTTCCAGTTTCTATGGCTATGTCGACACTTAGAAGGCTAGCTCAAATTATCTTAATTTGAACTAATAAATTTGAACTAATAATGATTGATGATTTAAACTAATAAGTTTGAATTAACTTACTTCAAAGTTAAGCGAGGTTTTATAACTTCTAAGTAAGCTTTCATTAATTCAAACTAACGAATTCCTTAGTTCAAATTAATGAAAGCCAGTGTAGCCATGCATTAATTTAATTTGAATTAATCCTCATTAATTTGAATTAAATTGTAATCGTAGATATACCCTATGATTCTATGAAGTAGTATTTCATACAACGGATAAGATGGCTGCTGAACTGATTGCCACTAGCTGTCATTTGAAGTAAATAATTAAGTAAGATCCAAAAAAAGACTGAACATTTATATGGATAAAATATCCAGAGTTGTTATAGCTGATTTCTACTAGGGTTGGTAAAAAGAAAAATTTAAATCAAAGTGTTCAAGGGTAAAAATTTTGGCAGAATTTTGTTCAGGAAAAGTGAAACAAAACATTTCTTTTCAGGTTAATGTTATTCTGTGAGAAGCACTTCAATGACTCAAGGTACTTGTAGTTTTGGGTCTCTCATGCCCATATTCTGTTGTAAGGGCTTTGCTTCATAGCAAGACTATGTCTCCCATGAGGCACCATAGCTCAGTCATAAGGCACAACCACCACAGTGCAAATGTCATGAGCCCTTTTTCCCTCTTCTTTTCTTCTTAGATTTAATGTAGACACACCCAGTCTTAACACCATATCTTCAAACAGAAAGCATAGCCCTTAAGATAACTTATCCTTTTCTCATTGGGAGTAAGCCAAATCAAATCTGCTACACAGCTGACAAATGCTGATTTTTGATCTCAGTGCCTGGTTGTGGAGGAAGAGGAATCTGTGAACAACGGTGCAGCACTAACAAGTATCTAGCCACAGTGCAGTCTTAATTCTGGTCACATATCTTCAATTTTGGTTACTCAACAACAGGGATCAGTTACCGTTTTTTCCTTGGCCCGGACCCCAAATAGAGCAGCAGATCTCATTTCCCGTCTTTCTCCCGGGAAACTCAGTACACACTACTGCATCATGGGATTTCTAGGGGGCTGAAGGCTAGCACATAGTACTTAGAGGACTTTCTAATTAGAATACCTTTGGTAAGTTTAAGAGGCTCCTCTAAGAGGGGTCTAAAGTTAAAATATTGAAATTTCCGCTAGGACTGATATTTCATTTTAACCTTTTATAATACTAACATACTGGAAGATACATGGTACCTCATGCTTCAGGTTTAAAGGCAATCTCTAATTATTAAGGATTAGGAGGTGACCTAGTGTGGAGAGGAGTAGGCAAATGCCTACTGCTCCTTCACCTTTCTCAAAAGCAAATGGGGCTGATCATTGTGAGAGATGGGCTATTGGACAAGACAGACAACAGATCTGATTTAATCTGGTAGTTCTTGTTACTATGGAATCAATTTTACCAGAGATTTTGATAAATGTACATGTACAAAAGTAAAATATCTCTATTGGGAAATAAATATGATGAATATATATCTCATCTAACTGTATTTAAATAGAATTCCATCACAGGTATTTTAAGATATAAATGATAACTTAAAGATATCATTAGTATAGGAGGTATATTCTAATAATTCATTAATTACTTTATTTTTTAAATTGTTGTGAAGATCTCTGACAGCTGAGATTTCCTCTGTACTGTCCACGGTATTTCCATTTCAGTAATGGCTCTAAGATGAAGTGATACTAGTATGGAACTGTGCAAATAATACAAAATTTCCCCAAAATGTTTTTAATTTTTGAAAGATGTATCATATTTGTATTATGTTTTTTAATAGATGCTCTAGGGCATGAGTTTACTGGTAAATATTAAGTGATATTCAAGAATATTAGTAGAAAGCAAATTTTCAGTTCAAACTTCACATTGGAAATCTGATTCTAAGAGTTATACTCATTCAACCAGGAAACAAAGAAATTTTGTGTGACAGATATTTCCAATACAAACAGCCCAAATTCTGAATAATGAATATGCACAATAAATGGCTAAGAATCTTCAGAGCAAAAATTATTCACAAAAATGATTTAGAGAATAATGAATACATTTGAGAAAATAACAATCAAATCATGAAAAACTCACTAACAGAAAAGGAGATGAAATTTGATAAATTATTTGTTATGAATTATTCATCTGACTTTGTTCCTGCAAAGAAGACAAGTTTTCTCTTTCACACCCATCTAAGGCTGGAGTACCTTCACTGACTACTTATCTATATCTATCTGTCAATTCTATTCTAGAAATAGTTCTAGATCACTACACACATGGTGCCTAACACCATAGCATCTGAATTAGTGGTGGTGTGTGGGCTAGCCACTCAGTGCCAGTTTGGACTTGGTGAGAATCCAAGGCCACATTTCTATTTCACTTTCCATCTGCAATTCTGAATGTACTTTACAATATTAATCAATGAAACCTCACCATACTTGTCGGGTAGGAAGTCTCTCCTAGATTTTAAGGCCAATAGAGACCATTAGATGAGCTGCTTTGATCTGCAAGCCACTGGGTTGCATCCTGTAACTTCTGCATTGAGCTCAATAAGGTTTGTGACTGACTTAAAAAAAACCTGATCTTTTATTCTCCTCACTTTTAAAAAGCGAGAAGGAGATGAGGAAAATGAAAAAGAGAGGTTAAGTGACTTGGTGAAGGCTAAAGGAGAGCCTCCAGCAGCTCTGGGAATGTGATCCAGATTTCAGCTTACTGCGGGTTTAGCCACACCACCACTCCTGATCTGAAAGCTTTCCATTAGTGTAAATGCTGTACTTTAATCTGCGTTACATGCAGCAGACTGAAGCTGTGCTCATATTCAGTACAGGTCTGTTGTACACAAAACCTTTTGGATTCTGCAAGCAAGATGTGTCATTGTATTTTAAAATCTGTTAACTCAGAAAGGTGAAATACCTAATTAAGATGTGTGATCACTGATAGCAGATACAACTTTAGTGGCCATATTAGTTTCAGGCCACACTTTGATTACCCCTTTAATAGACATATGCACAATGCTATTAGCTGAAAAAGTTCACAAGATCAGAGAAATTTAGAGAACTTATTTGTTAGTCCAAAAAAAGAAAAAAAAAAAAAAGACAAATGATCTGTAGCCCTTCTGAAATCCTAATGCAAACTTCATTGCTTGGTTCAAACACCTTCCAAACTTTTGAATGTTATGCTATATAATAAAACTTTCTGTATAGATAGTCAGAGAGTACTCATTTGTCAGCAAATGTTTAAAGACACAATGTACAATGCTACAGAGATTTATGTTGTGAAAACATTTATACATTAATAATATTTCAGTTACAGGTTATCTACCATACTAAAAGCACTATTACAAAATGGTGAATTTTCTAGAATGCTGCTAAAAGAAAAATTCAAAGGTGACCTGGCATGACAGATGAGATAAACTACTCTGTTTCTGTCACTTTCCAATCCTCTCCATTTTTGCATCCAAAGAGATAGTCATAAATTTTTCCTCCTCTGAATAAAAAACCCCCACCACAGACTCACATCAGTGATTCAGCTCTCATACAAGTTTGAAAGTGGAATATCATCTCTAAGTCATTCCTACATTTTTTTTCATATTGCTGCAGCTAAATCAAATATGCTTCCTTGAATGTCTGTCTTTGGCAATCTAGGATGTGTTATTTATGTTATTTCACATTCAAATATATTTAGGATGAGATTCATACAGAAATGTGTTGTTCCAGTTCTCTGGGATTAATGATTCATATGCAACTAGTCTCAAGTACACATCCCTCCTTTACTGTCTTTGCATCAATTACCCTTTCATGTGATGCATCAACTGCTTTTTCTCCACATGGGAATGATTAGCTCATTTATACAACACAGGGGTGCGAGTTCAACAGCTACTAAGCCATAGTGATGCCAAGCTACCAAGTGATGAACTGGGGGAGATATCTGAATATTCACATGCTAATTTTAAATTTAAAATAAATACCTATTTGAGCTATTTAAATCTGGGACATCAGGACAGGCTTTATGTGCTGACATTTTAGTGTATGAATTCTCTGTGTGAGGCCTGTTGTTCACTAAGTCCTTCAATCCCTATTACTGTGTTATCGTAATCTCTGCCAGTTTTTTAAAAATTTGTTTCTTTTTCATCCAGAATAGCTATATTCCGAGGATTGACACACTTTGGAAGAGTATAACTGGGGGGGGGGGTGACTTCTGCCCAAAAAGCTTCACTCACCCAAAGAGAGCACTAGATTCTGCTACATTTACTCATATTAAGTAACACCTTACTCTGAATGTGGCCCTACTGAAATCATTTGGATTGCTCAAAAAGTAATGTGCTGACTACTATGGCTGAGTAAGAGTGGTAGATTATGGCCCTCTGTACAGTACTCACTACTCTGGAAAGCCTGGTATGGTAGACAAGATCATAGTGATATCCATTTTGAAAACATCTTAAGGTTTTGTTAATAAATGTATAGTTAGTGTTACCAAAGTGCATTGAACAGCACATATTGTGAATCATTTTGGGTTTAATATTTGCTCCAGTTTGCTGTCTCAGAGCTACAGATAAGTAATGAAAATACTGCCTTGTGCTCTGCCCATCTCACATCCTGCACATGTATTGGTCTTGGATACTTGTATGACTTAGAAAACAGTATAACATAGCTCCCTCTAAAAAATTTAGTGTACAATATTATTCTTCCTCAGTCTGGCAAGGCTTCTGGTTATACTAATAGATATGAGTAAGAGAAGGGTCAGATGGTAGAAGTCTGAGTTGTGAGAAGATTCAGGTAAAAGGTAACTGATCAGTTTCCAAATGGTAAATAGTCTCTTATCTACCTGATCACCTTTGACTTTTTTGGAGAGATTAACTCTTGCACAAAATGTTAGAGGGCAGGGTTCCTATTTTATTTACATTTCATATAACAATATTTTCAGGGTATTTTTGAAACTGTAATGTCTGGTGTGTAAAAGAATGGTCTAGAATAGGACATTTGTGGTACCTTAACAGGATGGACAAACTCGTTCTGGTGCATGAGGAGGGTCTGAATGAGCCCCTTTTCTCCCTCACCCAACTGAGCTGGCTGGGCGAAGAACAGGGATCCCAGCCAGCCTGTATTTGCATTAAGGTCTCAACATGATGGGACTGCTTCATCCAAATGACCCCTTTCTCTGATGTTAGGTTACAAATCACTCTAGTATTAAAAGCAGGATTAATGAAACTGTTCTCATTATTATATAAGCAAAGGGCAATAGAAATATCCTTAGCCTGTTCTGATTGAAGGGCGAGCATTGTCTGAACAGAACTGGCTAAGCAAATCTCAGTTGCTGTAGCTCTATGAAGGCAGATATTTCTCCTTGGAAGTGTGGATTCTGTCTAAGAGCCCTGACATGGTTTAAATCCTTCCCCACCACTACCATTCAAAGACAGAAAAGATTAACATTCAATTAGAATCATAGGCTGTGTTCTCATACAGCGGGTTATTTCGATATGGTTGTTTCAAAACAACCGTATATTGAAATAACGCTTATTTTGAAACAACTTATTTTGAATTAACAAAATGCTAATTCGAAATAAGGAAAAAAAGGCGGGAAACCAAATAGCAAGTTCACACTGTGAACTTGCTATTTCGCTTCCGCAGGGGGCTGCGGGCACTGACTGGCTTCAGTGCTGGCAGCGGGTTGGGGTGCAGACCAGGCTTTAAGCCGGCGGGGAGCAGCGCTGGGCAGCCCTGAACGCTGCCGGTGCCTGCAGCCCCGCTGTGCAGGCGCTGGCCAGGGGACACCCCTCAGCACCCTGGCCAGGGTGCTGAGGTTTCCCTGGCCAGGGTGCTGAGGGGGCACCCCTTGAACTGTTGTTTCGGAACATCTTGTTCCGAAACAACACGTTCGCATGGCGTTGTTTTGAAACAACCATTGCAAACAACATTGTTTCGCTCACAGACTACGTCTAACTTGTTCCGAAACAACGCAGTTGTTTCAGAACAACGGGAACCGTTGTTCCGAAACAACCGTGTGTTGTGTGAACAGCCGAAACCTGATTTCGAAACAACTTCCATTGTTTCGGAATAAGGAGGCTGTGTGAACACACCCATAGAACTGGAAGGGACCATGTGAGATCATCAAGTCCAGTACCCTGCACTCATGGAAGGAACAAGTACTCTCTCAAACCATCCCTGCAAAGCATTTATCTAACCTGCTCTTAAAAACTTCCAATGATGGAGGTTCCACAGCCTGCCTAGGCAACTTATTTCAGTGGTTAATCTCCCTGTTAGTTAGGAATTTTTTCCTAATGTCCAACCTAAACCTCCCTTGCCGTTGTTGAAGCCCATTGCTGTTTGTCCTATCATCAGCAGTTAAACAGAAGAATTTTTCTCCCTCGCCCTCAACAACCTTTTAGGTACTTGAAAACTGTGATCATGTCCTGTCTGTCTCCTCTTTTCCAGACTAAACAAACCCAGGTCTTTCAATCTTGTTGCTCTTTTTTGGACTTTCTCCAATTTGTCCACATTTTTCCTGAAGTGAAGCATCCGGAACTGGACACAATACACCAACTGAGGCCTAATCAAGGCTGAGTAGAAGAGAATTACTTCTTGTGTCTTACATACAATACTCCTGTTAACACAAGTGCTGCTGGCCACCATTCTGGGACTTAAGGGCCCTTAAGCCAACCTTAATTAACCCCAGTCCATACTGGGCTTTTATTAAGTCAACTTAAGGGCATCCTTAAGTCAACTTAATAACTCCTAGTATTTTGGTCAACTTAAAGTCTAAGTTGACCTTATTAAGTTGACCTAAATTAATGTGGACACCTAGGTCGACTTAGTCCTCCTGCGGAGAAGGGATCCCCAACTCCCACTAGGGAAAAGGGAGCTGTGGCTCCCATGGAGAAGGGGCCCGGACTCCCCCATGGGAGAAGGGAGCCCCAGCTCCCTCTGGGTGAGAAGGGAGCCATGTGGGGCTCCCCGGTCCCAGCTGCAGCAGTGAGGGATTCCCTGCAGCCACCAGCCAAGGCTGCAGCAGCAAGGGAATTCTTTGCTGCCGGGCCAGAGAATCGCTTCTCCAGGGCACCTATGACCTCAGAGCTGTCTTTCCTGGGGGTCCTCTGTCCCAGGAGCCCCAGTGGCTGACTTTTCCAGGGCTCCTGGGACAGCAGAGCCCTCACAGCTCCCTTCTTCCCAGAAACCCCAGCTCCCTGGTAAGAAGGGAGTCACAGCTCCCTGCTAGAAAGAGAGCCGGAGGTCCCAGGGAGAAGAGCACAGGCTTTCTTCTCTCCAGGACTCCCATTGGTCCTAGGAAAAAAGGAGCATCCACTTCCTTCTCCCTGGGACCCAAGAGGCTCCCAGCAAGAAGGAAGCCTCTGCTTCCTTCTCAGTGGGACCTGTGGCTCCTTTCCTGCAGGGACCTGCGGGGCTCCTGGCAGGTCCCTTCTGCTGGGAAGCTGCAGGTCTCAGTGAGAAGGGAGCAGTGGGTCCCTTGGGCTCCCCACATCCACTCTTGAAAAGTTAAGTTGACTTAACATAGCCGGTAAGAGACCTGTGTAAAACATCGAGGCTGACATATGGCAGTCATAGTGAAGAAGTAGGAGGTGATGGTGTGCAGTATGGTGACAGGGCTACTGGCAGAGCAACCCACAAAGCAATTAGTGGCCACCAGGGCAACTGACAGAGCAGCAGGCAGTGTCACCAGCAAGGTGGCTAGAGAGGCGACAAGCAATGTGATGGCAATGGCATGCAGGGCACCTTCCTTTCCCTGCATCCTCGCAGGGAGGTGGTGAATTTGCTCAGATGCACCCTGAACTCTGGGTCATTACTGACCAAGGACAACTAATATGAGAGGGATGCAGGGAAGAAAGAAAGGAGTGTCAAAAGACACTGCCTAGCATACTCTGGAGTGTGGATTCTGCTCATCAGGTTTTATGTTTATAATTTCGTCTTGTGCTGTTTTCCCAAATTAATGCTGAGTTACTACCCTCTTTTATTAAAAAATATTTTTTTCTTCACTCAGACTGTGTGCTTGTGAGAGGCCCCAAGTATCACCTTTTGGAGGCACTCAAAGATGGTATATAATTTCCCAGATGCTTGGGTGAGGAGGGGTCAAGCCAGTTTTGTGTCATACGTTTGAAAGAAAATCCTAGACATTGAACGCAGCCCTTGTTGCCAACTCCAACTAGCAGAAAGGTTACAGATGCAATGGGAACAGACCAAATACTAGCTACAAAATCAAAGTGAACCTAAACAGAAGATTTTATAAGTTCAAAATAGATTCTTCCTGTAGGCATATTTTCAAAGCACCTGATTCAGTGATCACTAAAGTTAACATCAGGTTTTTCCATTGCCTCAGTTGTGATGAGTCCCTTCACTTCTTTTGCTAGTTCACTGTGATAAACTCTGTGCTAGATTTGTCATGCCTAACACAACCATATGGAAACTCCAGGCCTTCTACCTCCAGTCAACCCCTGAGCTTTCTTGAAGGAAATGGGAATTTATCAAAATAGTTCTACATCATGTACCCAAGAAAAACATATATCCTCAGTGTAGTGCCACATTGATCTGTTTCCATCTTCTGCACAAATTTCTTGTGACTTTGCCAGCACTCCTTTCCCCATTATCATCTCCACACACCGTCATTTATATTGTCATGTTCAGAGTTGATGTTGAGATTGTTATAGGAAAGATAACAATTTTCACTGACTGGTATGATTCCAGTAAGACTGCTAAAATGTTCCATGGCAAAGCCAGTGCACAGTAATGAAGAGCTCTTAACTCTTTGAGAGTATTGTGACATGGAAGTTCTTTTTTATCTCTATTAATATTACCAACATTAATACAGCAACTATGAACAGTTTTCCATCTGTTGTGTTAGCAAACAAGTGTCTGTCTTTAGAAGACATTGTTTTTATCTTATTGCAGCACTGTTTGCTTTTACTTTCACAACACCTTTTATATAAATACACAAACCACACTATAATTAATCATCCTTTTCAGTTATACTTGGCTCTGATCTTCCTTGTTTAAAATCAGACTGAAAGTAGAAATATAAGAATGCTACAAAAGAGACTGATCTCAAAAAATCTCCATTCTAATCTGCAATAAGAGGCAGCAGACAACTCACGAAGAAGTCTGTTCTCAGATATTTCCAGCCCTGTCTTGCAGACCAAATGGTTAAGATAATTTGGGTAAGCACTGAGTCTTGGGTGTGGTTTTCAGCTACATCCATGCATGTTACCTTAGACTGGGAAATGTTTTCTGAAGTGTGCTAATACACCCTCCTCTATAATGCAGGATATTTTTCCACATTATTTCTCATAGTGTGCAGTCTCATCAATCTTTAAAATACCTTCAATGAAAATGTCTTGCTTGGAAACCTGTTCTAATGCTTAAAAGCTCTAAAATAATTTTTCTGAGTATCTGGTCCAATTTTCTTTACTTTTTTGGTTTTAAGCTATTATTATTTTTAGCCAATTTCTGATAACAAATAAACAAAGATTTTTCTTGCATATTTCTTGGAAAGCATCTGCTCAATATCATGTCTACCCTCACCCCTTTTAATATTATTTTTCCAGGGGGTATAAGCTAGCCTCCCTCACTGTATTTTCTTAAGACTTACCTGTCAGCACTTGAATGACTTTATCGTGTCTCTTTGACTGAGACAACTACAAAAGATAAGTTGCAGCATATATATGTCAATATATATTATGGTCATTCCTAAAAGTGTCTTGAGGATCAGGTCTCATTTTGTATAGGCACCTGTGACATGCTGTACCTTATATAATCCTTTGTGCTGTGATCTGTGTATCATTCATGTTTACCCTTACAGGGTAACTGTAAAACAAAGCGTCCTGTGGCACTTAAAGACTAACGAGTTTATTTATTGCATGCGCTTTCATGGAATAAAATCTTACTTTGTCAGATGCTTTGAAGATGGGTGAACTTAACTTCAAAGCATCTGATGAAGTAGGATTTTCTCCCACAAAAGCTCATGCAATAAATACATTTCTTAGTCTTCAAGTGCCACAGGATTCCTTGTTTGTTTCACTGAACTAGATTTACATGGCTGCCCCTTTGAAACAGGGTAACTTTTTTCTGATGCAAAGTATGTCACATAAGGTGCTTTTGGAATGCTCATGACATACTGAATATTATTGTTATGGTAGCATGTTTCCCACAATGGCATACTTATGAACAGATATGAAACTCTGATATGTCATGTCCCCAAATGTGTGTCTCACATGGCTTGAAGAGATGTAGATAAACACAAAGGCTATGTCTACACTTAGAAGGTTAGTTCAAATTAACTTAATTCAAACTAATTAATTCAAATTAATAATGATTGGTTCAAATTAAATTAATTTGAACTAACATGGCCCTACTAGGAAAACCAATTTGAACTAGTATGTCCATAGACAGGATTTGCTAGTTTGAATTAGGAGAGGGGCACCATGGGAGGGAGGTGTGGCAAGATGGCCCCAAGAAGGGCCATGGCCCCACCCAATATATAGAAAGAGGAAGGCACCCTGGGAGCAAGAAGGTCAAAAAGAGGTAATTTAAACTAATGGTTAGTTTGGAATAACATGGCTACACTGGGTTAATTCAAACAAATAAGTTCAAATTAACCCTTATTTTGAAGTTAAGACAGATTTTATAACTTCGAAGTCAGCTTTCCTTAATTTGGACTAAGGAATTCCTTAATTCGAATGAATGAAAGCCAGTGTGGCCATGCTTTAATTTAATTTGAATTAATCCTCATTAATTTGAATTAAATTGTAAGTGAAGACATTCCCAAAGCTATACTTCCACATCCAGATAAGGCATGCATATAGGAACAGTGGATTGCACTAGCCATCTTTGAGCCTTTGTCCTGAAGTAGAAGGAATCATGCTCATTGCTGGACAGGACCAATCACCTCACCCCAGGGAGTGTCAGGGAAGCTTGTTAAAAGCTGAGGCATCTTTGCCTCGTGGTTCTGGAATCCATTTTCTAACAACACCAGGGACTGAGAATCTACCCTTGTGGCAGAGAGGCTGACTGCAAGTCATATTACAGCCAACCTGTGTGGTAAACAGTACAGACTGAAACAGTAATCTTAACTCAGAGTAAGAGTTATCTTTTATTTGATTGACTTATTAATTTTTTATTTATATTATTCTGTTGTAGATTCACTTAATATCTTTCTGTAGTCAAACTTATTTGTTTATTAAAAGCAGTGCATGTGGGTTGAATGTATGGGACGTCACCATGAATACTAGAGCTGGTGCCTATCAATTTCTTTATAAATTGATGGACAAGTTTAAATGAGCAAAGAGCAGCACTGAACCCTGCAAGACAATAGTTTCCAGGATTGCAACAGGGACTGGTTGTGTTTGCTGGGGTGCCATCTCATCAGTGACTGACCAGAGCACTCCTCCACTGGGTGAGGGACTGATTACACATAGGAGGCTGGGCATGAGCTGACTTAGGTATGAGGGTTTCCACAGTAAAATGAGGTAAGTCAGGGACCAGGAGTGTAGAGTTGGGGGTGACATAGCTACAAACCAGTCCTGCTTGCAGAGGAGTTCAGGGGACATCACAGAACCATAGAAACATGTCTAGGAAGCATGTTACAAATCACTCTAGTTATTATTTTTATAGGTAGTGCTCTTTGCTTTTTAAAAAAATGTATGTGTATATTAGTGTTAATGGCAATTGTTCTTCATTGCTCTTGCACAGTCCCAGGTAAAATGGACCGTAGCTCCTCTTATACTTCTGAAGGGAGAATTGTGCCTCAGTTAAAGAAGAGACCTTCCATTTTGGACTGTTTGTTGGCTGAGTAAGATTCCTAGACAGTCTGAAAACCTCATGTGTCACACTTATGAAACCAGAATGCTTTATGTTGAGGAATCTTGGATTCTAATTGCTGGGTCTGAATATTAGTGTGCTTTATAATGAAAGAAAAGAGAAAATGTCATATGCATAGCTAGAGATTTAGTTAAAGACATACAAAAGACAAGAAGTAACCTTTAAGTTCCTCTCTTCTATTAATGCATGAAAGATAAATCACTCTATTAAATCTGTGGTATTTTCCAGTATCATTCTAATGAATGTATTATGATTTTGTGCTTCTTCAGATTCCAGATGAAAACCATTTCCTTTTGAACTAGCAATCTTTCTTTGATGTCTGTACTGAGCCTGAAACCAGTAATATCCTCAGTCATAGTGCCATTGGTGTTTTTATATTTATTTTAGATGGCTTTAAATGAACAAAAATTACACAGGCAAACCCCAGTAAGATGCAAATAGCATGGGATACATATATCTAATTGCAATTAACAAGATACACATGACATAGTGTGTGTCATCATACTCTGTTGTAGGAAAGATTTTGCTTATAGTATCTAGTTCTCTTCACTCACCTATAGATACTAGCATTGTTGGCTGAACTCTGCAAGAAGGTAATGTCCTCTAGCACTACTGAGGCAGATCCATCAGAGACTGATATATTTAAAATCATGGAAGGTATTAGTGATGGAAATAGAGCAATGAGGAGAATGGACTGTACTGAATTTAGGTAACTATAAATCCATTTAAAGTACATATGATAATAATAATCGCCATAATATTGAAGGTGATATGAATTCAAAGTGTTTCCATGTATGCACCACATCTTAATATAGGTGTTTCTGTACTGAACATCTTCATTTTGTGATATCACAGCCCTCCATTTCCTTCTATCTACAGAAATTGCTTACAAGAAAAAGTGATGCTGGAAAGGTATTGCACGGATTTAGGCTCATCTTGATGCAATTTAGCATTTGGAAATGGGAAGGAGCATCAGCATTGTATTACCAGCCACTTTCTTGAAGTTGACCTTCTGAGAAGGACCTATGTTTGTGAGAAGATGGTGATTGACCTCTCTGCCTCAGTTTTCCCTCTCCAGTGAAGGAACAGTACTTTGTTGAAGCTAAGCCAGTTAGCAGCAGTCACTGCGGCATGGGAGGCCATCACAGAAAATATAGGAGAGGAAATGAGAGGCCTCAGAGTCAAACTCTAATCATCATAAGGTTGACTGAGGAAGGAAAAAGTCGAGCAGTGAGACATCAAAATTGAGGAAATTAGAGGAAGCAAGAATGGCAGTCACCTACTTGAAGAGAAGAGGAAAAGGCCAGATTTTTGTCACTGTTAATAAGTGTACTGGTTTTATCATAAGTCTGTAGTTGTAGAGTAAGTCAGTTAATCTCTCGTAGTCTCTGGTCCCCATAACACAGAGATAACACTATCTTTCTCCCACCCAAACTTATTCTGTTTTATCTATTTAGATTGTAAGCTCTTCAAGACAGAGACTCTCTCTTATTAAGCATATATACAGAGCCAGACACCATGGCACACTGGTCTTTGCTAGGGCTATTGTAATATAAATGAATAATAATAATTGACAATATAAAGTGCAAGTCATTTTAGTTCCAAAGTTTCTTGTTTTCCACACTACTCTATACCCTGAGTTCAATTGCATTAAATTGCTAAAAAGTCTTTAAAGAGAAATAAAGAATAGCAAGAAGTGATGAGACTGCGGGGGTGGAGTTCTTCAAGGAAAGAATGCACTGCACTTTACCTTCCTGAATAAATAATTGGCTTTGTATTCCAAATTTTTGGTTTTTATCACACACTGAATTATATATTTAGCAGGTTGTAAGGAGTGATACAAAAACAAAGTGCTGTCAATGAGAGCAACTTTCCTAATTTCATAAAGTTCATTTTTGTTGCCTTTTATTTTTTTTAATGTGTAGATCTCTGGATCAAAGCAAACTTTTCAAGTCATTTCCATCTGCAATTTGTTCAGAGCAAAATTTTTCAATCTTCATTATTACTGAAAATAAGTTTCAGCTCCAGGCATATCTAACACGTAAGTTTAAATTACCAGTAATACAATGGCGATGTAGTTTGCATAACAATGGATGAAGAATTTTTAAAAATAGTAAATTCAGAAAAAAAAATTAACAATTTAGATTAAATTGATTAGCATTTGGATATAATCAGTAATGAGCATGATCTGATATTTAATCAGGTAACGACTTCATTAAAAGTGGTTAATCACATACAATGTTCAACTCATTTTCCAAACTTAGAATTAATTATTCAAATTATAGCAATTAAAGTATACCAGTTGAAGGCTCAATTCATTTGAAAAAAAAAAACTTATGCAAGCTTGCTACAGATCTGCAGATCATTTGTAGGAATCAGAATGTGTACTAAATATCTACTTCAAAAGGAAAAATGCAATCAGCTGTGATGTTAGTAGCTAGGTATAGCATTCTGTGTGTAGAACGAATATAGACATAAGGGAAACACCTCTTTGTTGATAGGACTGATTCTAGAATCCAAGCATGCCCTTCTTCAAGCTGTGGAATTACAGCCTATCCTTTACTTACAAAATCCAAACAACATTGAACAAAAGATGAGCTGCTGTTGACTACAAGCATCTTTTGTCCAAACATATTTAATATACACACACACATCTCAGAAAACACTGTGGTCCCAAGCGAAGCCATTAGAGAAAAATAAAATTCCAGAGAAGTCTTCTGTCAGCATTAACTTGCTTTGAGGCAGTCATGAATGAAATAGAGAATGCAACCCAGCTGAAGTGAAGATCTAGTTTGCCATTGGGACAGGCTATTAATTGAGAGTGTAGGTGACAGAGTAGGCAGTACAGTGAAGAAAGCAAGGACTATATTTTCCTCAAATGTTATACATTTTATCTAGATGCCCCCTTGTACTGGTTTGGTTTTGGGGCACCCCCAAAGAACTAGAATATGTCTTTGTCCCATGCTCTGTATAATGGGGTGCTGCAGAGCTTTGCCACCGCAGTCGAAACACAAGAAATTGAGCCCTACAGAGACATGGTCTTGCTTTGTTCCACTGGCATCATCTTGGAACATTGTGGAAGTTTCAGAAGACAAAGAAAGCAAATGTGCCAATATTTAAAAGGTGTATAAAGGAGGATCTAGGTAATTAGAGGCCTGTCAGTCTCACATTGATCCCTGGAAAGATAATGGAGCATCCATAATGGGACCTGAATAAGAAAGACTTAACGGAGAGAAATGTAATTATTGCCACTCAACGTGATTTGATGGAAAACAGATGCTGTTAAACAATCTTGATATCTTGAGATTGCAAATTGGGTTGACAAAGGCAATAGTGCTGATATAATATATTTCTGTACAACATGTAGATTAAAAACCCCAGAATAAATATGGAAAATATTATCTGTATTAAAAGATGGTTTAGAGACACTAGGTCAGAAAATATAATTTTAAGTGGGGACTCATCAATGATCAGGTGTGTTTCCAGTAGCTGCCCAGAAGGATTGTGTTTTTGGCCCTGAGCTATTTGTTTTGATCAGTAACCTGGACGAAAACAAAAAAACCCATCACCTATAAAGATTGCAGATAATACAAAAATAGGGGGAAGAGTGGTAAATAGCGAAGAGGAGAGGTCACTATCCAGAGTGAGGTGTTCGGCAGACTGGGCACAAAACAACACTATGTGTTTTAAACTGGCAAATGTAAATAACGACATCTGGGACTAAAAATGTAGGCCATATTTAAAAGACACAAGATTCTATCCTGCAAAGCAGTGACTGAGAAATGATTTGGGGGTTGTGGTGGATAAGAAACTGAACATGAGCTCCCAGTGTGGTGATGTGACCCAAGGGCTAATTCGATTCTTGAATGTATAAGCAGGGAAAACTTAAGCAGGAGTAGAGTGGTCACTTTACATCTGTATTTTGTAGTGATGGGACTACTGCATTCAGTGTTCATGCTTACAGTTCAGGAAAAAATGTTGATAAATTGGAGAGGATTCCGAGAAGAGCCACAAGAATGATTAAAGGAGGGGTGTCAAACTTACGGCTGGCAGAGCTGCTGCCTGGGCTGTGCCTGAGAGCTAGCTGCAGCAGCCATGAACAGCAAACACAAGCTACTGGCAGAGCCGAGCAAGGCCAGAGGACCAGGCATGTGTGCACGCACGCACACTCTGACTGACTCACATGATCCAAATCACAGCACAGAGTAACAAAGGAAGCACTCCAGCCAATCCTGGCTCCAGGAGTATTGCTGCCCCCAAAAAAGGGTCTGGGCCTGGGCTCCACCCCCTTCCCTGCCCCAGAACCTGATCTGGCTCAGCGCCTCAATCCAGCCCCAGCCATTGCCAGCAAGTGGCAGGTGGCCTGGGTGGGCCCATCTGGCCCCAGCTGCTGCCAGCAAGTGGCAGGTTGCCCAGAGCTGGGTCTGGCACCTGCCACTGCCCACAAGTGGCAGGCAGTCCCAGCCCTGGTATGGCTCGCGGCAGGCGGACCAGAGCCAGCTCCAGCTCCTGCCATTGCTGGCAAGCGGCAGGCAGCCCAGGCAGGCCCAATCCGGTCCCTGGTGCTGCTGGCAAGCAGCAGGCAGCCCCAGCTTGGCTCTGGTTCCTGTCTCCTGCCACTGCCAGCAAGGGGCGGCAGGCAGCCTCAGCCCAGCTCTGGTTCCTGCCACTACCGACCAGCAGCAGGCATCCAGAACCAGATCCAAGGCAGGGCCAGGGGCAGGGCCAGGGTGATGCAGGAGATGAGTTCTCCTGGCCCGGCGGCAACAATGCCTGTGCATGGCTCAGCTCCGCTGTGGTCTGCCAACCAATCAAAGTCGCAGTCACAGCAGGCTGGGCCAGGCTCCTGGAGAGCCACTGCACCACCACTCACCCCAACTATTCACTGTCAGTTAGCATGCTAATCTGATTGACTGCATATAGCATGATTCAAAAACAAGAAAAGGAAAAAGGGGAGCTATGTGGGAAATGATCCAATCAAAGGCCAGCATGCTGAATGATTGGTAGTGAGTGGATGGAAGAGGGAGAGGCAGAGCCTTGTGAGCCTGTGACTGAGACTGGTAGCCTGCCATCATGTGGTAGGGGAAGTGAAAGGGAAGAAGTCCGGGAGCTGCACAGCAGGGGGAGAGGCTGGAAACCAGTGTGGGAAGGTGAGCCCACTGCGCAGGGAAAAAGGAATGTGTGGGAGAACCTAAAGGGTTGAGGAAGGGGAAAGGGAGCCCATGTTTCTCTGAATGTGGCAGGGGAAAGGATAGCAGAGCCCATGCAAACACATGGCCCGTGTCAGGTGTCTTGTCCTCCCATGTGGCCTCCCACATTAAATGAATTTGGCACCTCTGGATTAAAGGATTAGAAAACATGCTTTATAGTCATAGACACAAGGAGCACAATCTATTTATTTTAATGAAAAGAAGGAGTGGGTTGTTTATAGTCAGTAACTACCTAAATGGGGAACATGTATTCAATAATGGTATCTTCAGTCTAGCAGAAAAAGGTATAACATGATCTAATGGCTGGTAGGAGAAGCTAGATAACTCAGACTGGAAATATGATGTACATAGATGTAACTACATGATCTTATGTAGACACTTGTATACGGACATACAGAATCTTACATAGATGTACATACTTACAGAGACGTACGCACATAGATGTAACTATATATTCTTAGATATAATTGCAAGAATCCCAGTAAGGAGCATGTCCTGAGTCCTACATTCTCAGGAAGTCTTGACTAGCAAAAGATTTTGAGAACAAAAATTGGACTGGAGGGCAATGCTGAATAATATAGAAATACAAATTATAATAAGATTGTGACGCTGACAGACCAAGTGTCAGCTCTTGCCAAGGCCTAGGCCTCACTGAATCCTTATAAATGCATAGTTGAAAATCAGTCTTCCTTACCTGTGAGTTAGCATTATCAAAATAAATATTGGATGTTAAATTCTCAAGAAGGTACTTAGTGTTTTATAAAATACTGGTAGGATGCTGCATATATTGTTCTCACTCAGCTATGATCCATGTTATGAATGGAATAGAACAGTGGTTCCCAACCTTTTCTCTGCCGTGGCACACCTTGATACCTTCACATTTTTCCAGGCACACCACCATTAAAAAATCCATGAATATTCAAATTAACTTAAATTACTTATGAATATTCATAAACCATGGCACAGTGTTTCAGAAACGCTGCTATGTGGGGTAGTAGGGGGTAGCAGAGCAGGGGTTGGAAAACAAGGGAGGTCAGAAATGGTGTGCAGTGGCAGGAGTCGCAAAAAAAGGACAAGGGCAGCCATGTGGGGAACAGCACAAGGGTGGCAAGAGAGGAGAGAGGAAGGGAGAACAAGCGTGGCTTTGTGGGGTGGCAGGGGTGAACCTGGGGAGTGAGAAGGTAGGGCAGGGGAGCCTGGTGCAGCACCCACTTCCCCCTTCTCCACAGTGGCTGCCTGCCACCCAGGGCAAATCCTCACCCCACTGCTGCTCCCTCCCATCCCAGTGGGTCCTGTCCTCCCCTCCCCCAGCCCCCTGCTGCCTGTGATGGACCCTCCCATCACTGCAGGGGCCAGAACTAGGCCTCCAGCCCCCAGCTACACCCTACACACACAGCAACCCCACTCCTCAGCTATGCACACCCCCATCCAAAGAGCCACCCCACAACCCCAGCTGCAGACCCTCTGCTACACAGCCACTCCCAACCACCTCTGCTACACCCGCACACCTGCTCCACACAACCCCCAGCAGCACCCCCCCCCCCACAAGCCCTTACCTGGGCTGTTTGCAGGCTGGCTGACAAGGTGCTCTGCCCTACAGGGGGAGATTCACACACCCCTGACCTCCTGCAGCTCTCTGCTGGCTGGGCTTAAATTGGAGCCAGGTTTAAGGTGGAGCCACCTGAATGGTGTGTTTGGGCTGCTCCTGCTATTTTTAGGGGGACCCATGGAACTCCCCATTCTAATGACTTCCTCTGTTTTCAGGGAGCCAGAATGCTGCCTGCCTAAAAATAGGGGGCCCCAGAACTGTGATCTGGTAACTTCCTCCTTACTTTAATTCCAGCTCTCGAGTGGCCCCAGCACACTGGTTGGGAACCACTGGAATAGAAAACATTTGCATTGTCTATACCCCTCTAAGTAACACATCAAACAAGAATGAAGTGGTGTTTAATGCAAATGATGGTCTCTTACAAGAAGACCTTAAATACTTTTCAGTAAATACAAATGAGCTGTTGTGCGAGATCAAGGATCAAAGACTTGGTTAAGTGTCTTCATCCCTCAGCCTTCATGAAAATGGGCCTAATGTGGGAATTCATGCTGTGGGTGTGCTTTCTGTGAAAAGAATCTATAAACATAGACATAAGGAAAAATTCATCTGCGGATTGTTTGGATTCTAGCATGGCAGAATAACCAAATAAAAAGATGGAGATCCTAGAATTATTCTGGTAGCCCTAAAAGAGTGTGGGGGAAGTGGCAGATTACTACATCTTTGCTACCAAACCATTGGTTCTGCAGAGGCTTAGATTATAGCAAATACTGCAGTGCTCTACATGTGTACAGCATTTTTGCCGTGACAATATTTCTATGAGGTGCATGGTTGATCCTTATAAGGAGCTAAGGAGATAGATGTGGCTTTGTCTGTTTGAATAGTTCACCAGGATCCTAATGTGGAAAGTCCCCTTTCCCCAGTTCACTCTTGTAGCTCAGGTATGGAGCCCAGACAAAGCTGATTGGTGAGAGCTTTTCTGGTGATGGCCATAAACTACAAATAAATCCTTCATTCATCATCATACTGAAGGAAATAGTGAGAAAGGGTAGGGACACCTACAGAGTTGCAGCATGTTAATTTTATTTTTATACATGAAATCATGCACAGTTCACTCGTATTCACAACAAATGAGATCTGTTCATTAATTGTTGCAGGAGGCTTCTGTATCAGCAAAAAGAAATTATAGTTGATTAAAAGAAAAGTCATGACTCCTTTACTCATTAGCATAATGAGCAGCTGCTGTATACTCTGTATATTGGCCATATTCAGCCAAACATGAAACTATGAAAAAGTATAAATAAGTAAAACAATCAATTTGCTTCACTTCCCTAATTCTAGGTGTTGGGACTGAGGCCCGTTTATAAATCCATTAGACCCAGATAAAGTATCATGACTTGCAAATCTTAGACTCTGAGCCTTAGGGGCATCACACTCCAGCCCTCCACCTGATAGCTTACAGGGATCAGAACTCAGCCAAGAGAGACAGATTCACCTCTGGATCCTGACTGGTGGAGCACCAGTCCTCCTGACTAGCCTGATCCTGCAACCTAATCTAGAAGGCAGAACAGGAAGTTGTCAATTTAGTTGGGCTCCACCTCGCTCACCTAGGACTATTGTCTCTGGATCCTTGTTCTGAGACCTGGTTGGTGTGGAGACCTGTCCTATGCTAACCACTAGGTCTGGATCCCCTATGTCCTGGACCTGACATAAAAGCTTTTAGATGTAGACATAGCCTAGTTTGGACTTGCTTGGTCTGAACTAAGCAGAGCCCAGTTAGTTTGAACTAACTTTTTAGTTCAAACTAGCCGAACTTTTTTTTTTTAGTTTGAACTAAAAAATTAATTTGAACTAAAAAAGCACAGCTAGTTCAAACTAAAACTTAGTTTGAACTAAAAAACACAGTTTGAAATAACGTGTAGTTCAAACTAGGATGACTACATCATGCTAGTTCAAATTAACTTTCAAAACAAGCTTGAACTAAGTGTTAAGATCAAACTAACCATTCAAATTTACTAGTTCAAACTAAGCAAACAATTTTTTAGTTTGAACTAGACAAAGCCTAGTATAGAGAGGAAGCAAATTAGCCTGGATTAAGCCTCCTTAATCTGGACTAATTTGATAGTGTAAACATAGCCAAAGGGGCTTGGGAAGGTACTGTAGAGATACACTCTAGCTGCTTCTCTAGATAAGTTTTCTGCACAAGATACCTTAGTTATTTCATCAGCAGTCTATGATGAGGCAATGTTACTGGCATGGGAGGTGCTACTGCAGCAGACACAGGTGACTTAGTATGGACTACATCCTTAGCTGTTTGAGTGTATTAAAAAGGCAGACAAACTATTTACCACAGTGCTTATGTGACTGTCCATACTCCCACTGATACATCTGGGGGTAGGATGTTGTAATCCTCCTTAAGTGTTTCTAGTAGCTGCTCAGTTTTCTATTGGCTTGTACTAATAAAAACTAGGGCAAGATCACAGCTCAAAAGCAGCTGGGATGCATTAGCCTCAGAAACTCAGCTGGGTACATTTGCAAAGAAAATGCAGATTTATGCTTGGACATTCTTGTTTTCTATTGCGTCCTTGTTCTTCTCTTTTCCCCATCTTTTTTTTTGTCCACTGGTTGTGTTTTTGCAACATAGACCAGTGTCGTAACACAGCACACTTCATTGAGACAAATCATTTCATGGCACACTTACTTTTTCAGCTGAATAGATTGCTTATGAACATCATATTTACTTATAGACTCATAGGCTGTGTTCACACACAGGCATTATTTCGATACAAGTTGTGTCGAAACAACTTGTATCGAAATGATGCCTTATTTTGAAATAACTTAATTCAAATTAACAGTTTGTTAATTCAAATTAAGGAAAAAAGCTCAAAGCGAAATAGCAGTTTCAGGCAACAGTTATTTCAAAACAAGTCACTGTTGTTTCGAAACAACATGTTCGGACAGCATTGTTTCGAAACAATCCTTTCGAAACATCATTGTTTCGTCCCCACATGGGGTTTAAGTTGTTTCAAAACAACGCCGTTGTTTCGAAACAACGGGTGCCGTTGTTTCGAAACAACTGTGCATTGTGTGAACAGGGCATTTCTTATTTCGCAACAACCTCTGTTGTTTCGAAATAAGAGTGCTGTGTGAACACAGCCATAGACTCTAAGGTCAGAAGGGACCAATATGATCATCTAGTCTGACCTCCTGCACAGTGCAGGCCACAAAACCTCACCGACCCACTCCTACAATGAACCTCAAACCCATAACTGAGCTATTAAAGTCCTCAAATCATGATTTAAAGACTTTAATACAGAGAATCATCCAGCAAGTGAGCCATGCCCAATGCTACATAGGAAGGCAAAAAAACCCCAGCACCCAAGCCAATCTGCCCTGGGGGAAAATTCCTTCCTGACGCCAAATATGGCGATCAGTTAAACCCTGAGCATGAGGGCAAGTCCACAATAGCCAGTCAAGAAGAACTTCTCTGTAATAACTCAGAACCCACTCAATCTAATGCCCCTTCCCAGGTCACTATCATACCCATCACCAGTAGTAAAAGACAGACAATGGCCAAGCTACACTGTCCATCATATCATTCCCTCCATAAACTTATCAAGCTCAGTTTTGAAGGCACCTAAGGTTTTTGCCCCCACCACTTCCCTTGGTAGACTATTCCAGAACTTTACTCCTCTGATGGTTAGGAATCTGCGTCAAATTTCAAGCCTAAATTTTCTGAAGGACAGTTTGTATCCATTTGTTCTTGTGTCCACATTGGTGCTGTATTTATTCCTCTCCTTCCCTTCTATTTATCCCTCTAATGTATTTATAAAGAGCAATCGTATCTCCACTCAGCCTTCTTTTGAGAAGACTAAACAAACCAAGCTCTTTAAGTTGTCTCTCACAGGGAAGATTTTCCATTCCATGAATCATCCTTGTAGCCCTTCTTTGCACCTGTTCCAGTTTGACTTCATCTTTCTTAAACATGGGTGACCAGAATTGTACACAATACTCTAAGTGAGGTCACACCAGCACCTTGTATAATGGAACTAACACCTCCCTATCTCTACTGGAAATACCCCTTCTGATGCACCCCAGGACCACATTAGCTTTTTTCACTTCCACATTGCATTGGCTACTCATTGTCATTCTGTGATCAATCAGTACACCCAGGTCCTTCTCCTCCCCCATCACTTCCAGCTGATGCATTCCCAACTTATAAGAAAAATTCCTGTTGTTTTTCCCTAAGTGCATGACCCTGCACTTCCCATTGTTGAATTTCATCCTGTTTCTAATGCTCCACTTTACAAGGTCATCCAAATCATTCTGTAAGCTATCCCGATCCTCTTCCATATTGGCAATACCTCCCAGCTTGGTGTCTTCTGCAAAGTTAATAAGCACATTCCCACTTTTTGTGCCCAGGTCAGTAACGAAAAGGTTGAATAAGATGTGTCCCAGGACTGATCCTTGGGGAACTCCACTAGTGACTTCCTTCCAGCTAGACAGTTCACCTTTCACTATGACCCTCTGTAGTCTCCCCTGTAACCAGTTCTTTATCCACCTTTCTATTTTCATATTAATCCCCATCTTTCCCAATTTAACTAATAATTCCCTGTGGGGAACTGTATCAAATGCCTTGCTGAAATATTACATTTACTATGGTTATAGTCTTACTAGAGAGGTCTGTAATATAGTGCATGCAACAGTCTAAAGAAGGATAGAATGCATTAATGTTTCAAATCCATCAGAAAAAGATACACATCCTCTCAATTTTTGTCCTTTGTTCCCCTATGTTTAAAATGTTCATATTTTAGAATAGAAAGACCAACACCTCATTTTTAATTTGATTAATTTTCACAAGTTTTATAAGTTGCATTTTTGGTTGAAAATATTAAGATGAAACAATGGGGTTTTTTACACTGATATTCAATACACTCAGTTCTTATGGCACACCAGCATACCATGACACATGGGTTGAAAACCACTGACCTAGACGGTAAACTCCTTTCAATAGGGGCTGTCTTTTTCTAAGTAAGTGTTTGTATAGTGCCTTGAAAAATAGGGCCTTAATTCTTCACTGAGACACTTACCATAGAACATATAACAAAAATAGGCTGTCAAGAATGACTAAAAAGTCATGCTACCACACAGATGGAAAGGAGTTTCACTGAAGGGTTTCATTCTATTTTAAAGACTTTGAGTGTCCCTAACCTCTCTGGGTTCTACTGAGACACCTTTCTGGTAGTCTATTTAATGTGTCTCTTGGGGTGGAAAGTTCCACAGATTTCATTTGCTTTCAATGTATTTAGTATCCGCTAGGAAAGTTTTTGGGGGGAGACAGAAGTTAGGTCTATACTGATGGCAGCAAATTTGACACTGTCAATTTGATCTTCCAGATTTGACTGAGCAGTCAGTCAAGACCTGCATCTGACAAAGTGAGCTGCAGCCCATGAAAGCTTATATCTGAAGAAATATGTCAGTCTTCAAGGTGCCACACACAGGATTTTCATTGTTTTCAATCAATCTGGAAATTGATTTAATAACTCCAGACCTATAAGAACAATAGCACTAAGTCAAAGGGATGTTATTTCCCTTCAACTCATCGCAGTGGAAACAGGGAGGTAAGTGAATATTAGAAAGTCGAAGAGAGATGCAAGTTATTTTATGTAGCTTGTATATCTCCCTTTGACTGCCACTGAAAATGGCAGCATGTGTAGACCAGGCCAAAGAGTCTCTTAGGACTTTGCAGTTCTAGCTGGTTTCAATTCATTATAAATGGAGAAGATGGCAGAGACTGACTTATCTTGCTATCTTAAAGCTTTAATTTCAGCCCTAAAGGAAAGGGTTTAGCAACGTTATTTGCTCAGGGCCAAAGATAGGGCCTGGATTTCCCACAGATGTGGTGGGATGGTCCTCTCCTATCAGTTCTAACAGCCTGATTTTTAAAGGTACTTAAGCAGCTAGAGATACAGCTAGATATTTGTACAGATTTTCAGTCAGTGGGAGTTAGACCCTCAGTTCTCTAGAAAAACTTGTATCTTCATCTTCAGGAACCCAAATTTCTTTAAAAATCTGGCCCTGAGTGACTGCTGGGCCAAAGCTATAGCATAATCATGTCTTGAAGAGGCAGTCCTGTTCTGTGGGGTCAGGGAATGTGCTATTTAAATGATTTAGTGGAACTGAGCAAGCAGCAGCTCTCCCGGATGCAACCATAATGGGAACCACATGATGAGTACATACATGGATAATTGCTTTCAATGGTTTTAGTCTTCTCTTAAGCAGTTATACCAGAATCCCATTGACTTCTGTCTTTTCACACTTACAGAAGTTATTAGAAACATCATTCTATTTTCCTATTAAAACATGTTTTTAAATGACTACTAAACAATAACACTACTGTATTATCTGACGTTCAGATTATGAGTATAAAGACAGAAAACCAGAAATGAAGATCAAGGAAGGAATCTGAGATACTTATATTTCTCCCACCTACCCATTGCCTATAATATGTTTACAGACACAATTAAATGGAAGAAAACTATGCAAAACATTAGTTTTATGTTTCTTTTCTATCTTCTAGGGATGTAGCAAACTGTCATTTTGAGTGGCCACTGCAGACTTCAGACTATCTTAAACTAAGGCACTTAGATTTCCTCTATACATCACTTGTCATTGCACATTATCTCTCAGTAACAGCTGGTGACAGAGACATTGTGCCTCTAGGAAAGTTCTCTTTTCTCTCTTCCATCTGTTTCAGTCCATTTACCTCAGATATAAAACACTGTTTTGGTTGGTCTGTTCACAACATCTTATCCAGATCATAATTTAAATCCCTTCTGTTGGGGATACAGATCATGTCTTTTGTTTTTTCCTTAAAAGCAGCTGAAAACAATGGTTCCTGCAGTATGGTTGGTCCCCTAGAAATTATAATTTGAGATGCACATTGTTCTTTCTTTGATATCATTCTTTGTGTTAAATAAAGCACAATTTTGCTGTTATGCCCTTTGCTGACTTTTTTGCTTACTCCCACAACAAGCTTTCTTTCTGATTAAATTTGAGGGTGAAATTTTTGTACATTTTCCAAAAAGAGAAATATCTGATATTTTTAACCTTTTAATTGTATCTCAGATATTGTTATAAGGGAATATCCTTGAACTATTCATGATAAATAAATATTTCATGGTATCCACCCGCTTTGATATTTTCCTGGACATTACACACACACACACACTCTCTCTCTCTCTCTCTCTCTCCCCCCCTCGCACACCCTCACCCTCACCCCCTTCCTTTTTTAGGACAGTTTCTGGAACTACCAAGCATGCTTTTTTCTAAATCTATTACTGGAAGCTCCAGGCTTTCTTTGTTCATGTTAGCATAAAAATCAATACTAATATAGGTATTGTGAGAGTCCAGAGTTTTTTAACAAGTGCATTTGTTGGGTCAGTTGTCTACTTTATTCCCCAGTGAAACCCAGTGAACTGCTGCGCTAAACTGAACTGCAGATGGTAAAAACAGATGATAAAAGAAAGCTCATGTGATAAATAAATTTTAGTCTTTTTAAGTGCCACCAGACTCCTTGTTTGTTTCGCTGAACTAAACTACCACTAAAGGCTACCCCTTCTGACCATGCAAATGGTACCTCTTTCATTTTCTCTCATTTTCTGTCTTTTAGTTTACTTTCAAATATACAAAGTGGCATATTGGCTTGTCAAAAAGGGGAGGAACTGGGAGAGAGGACAGAAAAGTAAATAAGACCAACTATTATGGAATGAGTTTCTTGTATCAGAAATTCTAAGAAGAGCAAATCAACTCAAAGTATTAAACATGGTAAGAAGCTTCATATTTAGGACTTTCTTTACAAATGCCACCAACACAAGCTTCACTTCAAGTGACAAAATGGATACCACCTAGGAAAAGGAAAAAGAGGGTTACCTAAAGAAACAATATGCAGAACAATAGAGGCAGAAGTCAAATTGTGCATATGACAGCAATGGGCCAGCAGAGACCAAAATAAATGGTAGAAGTTAGTGGATGCTCATAAGGATGTGGCAAGGATAAAGAAAGAAGCCTGTTACTAATGAGATGCATGCAGCTGCTACCCATAGCAAGCAGCCTGGGCATTGGGAAAGCCACAAGCCGGACAACATGTGCCCAGAGGGAGTGAGGCAGACCTTTCAAATTCAGAGGCTGATGGCCCAGAATGGCAACATCAGTAGTCAGTCAGGTAAAGCAGCCCCTGAAGGACTCATACCTAGATCCTGATAGCTACTCGGCCCCCAGCTAGCCCAAAATAGCACTTCTGTTTATCCAAATACCCAATATTTGAAAATTGTGAATAAACAGGAATGTTCTGTATTCAAATATGCATCTTGCAATTTCTGTGTAATGGACAGATAAAATTGAGGAGTATTTATAATCAAGTCTCTAAGTGCAGTTGTATTTGCTGTAGCCTTTATTAGAAGGTGTCTGGTTACAATTTTTTGACATAGAATATATATCTTCTGCTTGCTCACAGTTTAAAACCCTTGCTCTTCCCACTCCCCACACTGTCTGGAAAGTCCCTTTTATAAGGGTCTAGTCCTTCCACTATTAACATTGATACATCTTCCTTGCACTTCATTGGGAGCAGGATTGGATTTGCATGGAAAATTTTAGCCCAAACATTTGGGTTTTTTTAAGAAAAAATAAATGAAAAAATGGGGTACAAAAATCATTTTGTAACCTTACTTAGAGACAATAAATATAATTTCATAACTCAACAACTGGAAATGGTTTTACAAACAGTTAAATGAAGGAAATCAGTATTTGTCTTCTCTGCTGAGGCAGGACTGAACAGATTATAGATGTCACAAAAACTATAAAAATTCTCCCTCCAAATGTGTTTATTTAAAATGTTCTCTGGGATTGTTTCATGGGATCTCATTTTTATTAGTATTCTTATGGGAAGCAGACATACAATGTTACTCAAACATTCTTCTATGCAACACAAAAACACCGTACTGCAGGATGCTCAGTATGAGTTACCAGACGTTTAGCTGGCATATGTTTTACTTCATTTTACTTCGGCAAGGAGTTTTAAGTTAATGAATCACAAGTGCCTTAAAAACTAAATAATGTATATGCTTGAAATCTTAGTTCCAACTATTTATTCCACTGATGAGGCCTGGATTGATCCACTCAGTTCATTTGCACAAGGCTCCTGTCTCATTGGGGCCCTTGACCACCAGCAAATGGAAAAACTAACCTTGGTGGTGTAGTAATCCTTTGTGCTAGGTCACAATGCCACTCACTCAAATTTGGCCCAGCTGTGCCTTTGGCATGATGGAAGGAAGGGGAGGCCAAGTGTGAGCAGCATGGGGCTGTGTGAATGTGGGATTGAGGATGGAAGTAGCTGGAGCTGGGAGTCCAGGACAAAAATAGACCACTGAGCATGGGTGAGGAGGGTCACCAGTGTGTGGTCAGGAGGACCATGGGATACATGGATGTGGGACTGGTGACAAGCTGTTGGTGGATTATGGGATGATCAAGAGTGATGGTTGGTTGGCTATGAGGTAAGAGGTTTGGGGTTAGTGGGAGATATTGAGGGGCATTGGATAAGGGGTTGGGTGTGAGTGTGAGATTCTTAGGAGTGAGCTATGACAATAGGGGATGTTGGGGACTGGGATGTTGAGCATGAGATCAGGATATTGTAGGTTGTGGCCCATGGGGCTGAGGCTTTAAGAGCTTCGTTGAGCAAGATGTATGTCTGGGCTGCTGCGATGTGGAGTGGGGGACTGAGAGAATAAATGGGAACTGGTGGACAAATGTAGGGTTATGAGGGGTGGGAGTGGCATTTGGGGATATGCATGGTGTTGGGTCTGTGTGAGGTGGATGGGAAAGACATCTGGGGGTCTGTGAGGTGGGGGTGAAGGACATTCTGCTATGTATATGGGCTGGGGTATGTGTGGGCTAGTGGCACTTTAAAGAAGATAGGAGAGCAATTTCATAGGGTTCCAAAATTCTTAAATCTGGGCCTGCACCTGATTAACAGATTCTAAGGCCAGAATGGCCCATTGTAATCATCATGTCTGCCCTCCTATAACCCAGGCCATTGAACTTCCCCAAAGTAATTCCTAGTGCAGATCTTTTAGGAAAATATCAAATCTTGTTTATAAAATTGCTAGTGATAAACAATCCACAATAAAATTTGGTACATTGTTTCAGAGGTTAATTACTCTCACTGTTAAAATATGTCTTATTGTCAGTTTGACTTTGCCTAGTTTTAATTTCCAGATATTGCACCATTCTCTTACACCTTTTGTCTTCTAGAGTGACAAGACCATTATTAAATATTTGTTTTCTGTGTGAATACTTGTAATCCAGTCACCTCTTACCCTACTCTTCATTAAGCCCCTCTTTAATTCCCTCTCTTATAGATTCTTTTGTAGCCAGCTCCATTCTCCTTTGAACCTGGGGTATTGGTGTTTCCTGAATTTGGTTGTGTAGGAACTCCTCAGTTTCTTTGATTTTTAGGAGTGTTGCAACTTGCCCCTCCAATCCAAGAATCTTTTCCTCCAGCACAGTCACTAACTTTCATTTTGTACACAGGACATCCCTTCTTGTCTTCAGGAAATAAAATGTGTCATGTCTACTTCCTATCCCCAACACTGTTCCACCATTAACTCTTTTGATACCATATATAGTGCTGAATCTGGAAGGAAAGCCTCTCACATTCCTTCACAAATGCCCTTATTAGCTGTCTCTGTTCATGACTTTTGAGTTTGCCTAACAAGTATCTGTTTTTATATCAGTTTTCCCTACTTAGCTCAGCTCAGCTCCACCTCTCACCCTAGGGTGTGATTAAGCACTCAGACTTCAAGCAGATGGGCTGATCAAAGCTCCAAGGGCTTGCTCAGGGGTCCATGATACAACTATACAGTCTACATACAGAGAACAAAAAGCACTGGAGTCTGACAGAAAACTCATTGAGGTCAGTGAAAGGATTTCTATTTACTTTGGTGAGATTTTGATTAGGTCTTAGTCAATTTTAGTTCTAGTTGCTTGAGATTTAACAAGCAAAAGGTATCTTAAATCAATTATCAAAGTCTATGAACTGCCATTTCTGGTTATCAGACTACTGACTGGAGATGATAGTTCTGAGTTATAAATAAAGATATTTTTGTCTAGTTCTTTTCAGGTTTCTCTGCCCTCCCTCCCCAACCCCAGTGGCAGCACTGGGTTCTGTACTTAAGAAATCAAAGACATTTTTTTCTACAGCATTTTATTCCATTAGATAAACCATATGTTTATGAGCTGCCATAGTGCTTTGTCATTTATCACTTATTATAAGAAAGACAATCACCAAGCCTCCATGTTTGTTTATTCCCATCCTGGGACCTTTAAATAGAGGTCACTCTCTACTGCCCATCTCTAGCTGCAGGCCTTGATTCTCATGGTGTACTCAAAGAGAGGTTCTGCACTGTCAAGAGGACCATGGTCTTTCATACTGTCTCTTTTACACATTGATTCAACCATTTTGTTTTGTTTGTTCCCATAACTTATTCAAGCAAAGGGGAGCATTTGACTCTACAAATGGAAGGACCCTCATTACTGAGATAAGTTCTAAAAAAAACCACCCAAAGTAAGCTTTTGAGGTCGGTATGTGTACATATTCTTGCACTTGGTTCTTTTCTCTATGCTTTCAAAGCTTCTGAAAGGTGATTTTTAAATTAGTAAGGAATAAAACTCATGTTTCAAACCTGATTAGCAAGGTAGCTATTGTGTTCTTCTTAAGTGATCTGGAGCCAAGACCAGTTACAGTCTGTTACAGGAAAGAATGTTAGAATGGAGAGGAATTTATTTTAAGAGCTATGAATAAATCAAAAGGAGATTTTTACACTCTGCCCTAAGAGAACCTCCTGCTGGAATGGATGAATAGTGAGTTCTGATGTCCATGTTCCCGTGTTAGTCTAGTTCAGCAAAACAAGCAGGGAGTCCTGTGGCACTTAAATTTATTTATCACATGGGCTTTCGTGGGAGAACATCCCACTTCATCAGATCCTTTGGTGTTCCTAGAGAGACCTTTCATCATTGGTTTCAGGCAGAACCAGTGAGAGTTGGTCCTCCAGTACCTTGAAGGACTTGGGAGCAGGTGGAAACCAATCAGGCCTTAGTAGTCCAGGTAAAATGCTGCTTAGACTAGAGGGCAGTTTGCACAAAGCCTGCACAGGGAAGGAATGTTCTCCTTTCTCTAGCTCTATTAACTTGGCCCAGTTAGGGGCTTAACCTTGATACCATGGGACTTGGATGATGTCTCTGAAGAACTAGTGCTTTTTATGGTTTTTAATACTCAGGAGGCTATTTTGAGTTCCTTTCCTGGATGGAGACTGGACTGAACTGACAGCTGACTTCTAGGGGGACTAGACCATGGAGGCAGCAGCCTATTGTGGAATGAGGACATAAAGGGAAAGTAGAGGAACACCTGCAATGTTGTGTCCTACATGAAGAGTGCTGAGCGTTGAGTTCACACCATTATACTTACACTGTACTGTATATGAATACAATGGTAGAGGAAACTTAGGCACAAATAAAAGAAATTATTATTCTAAACAGCTTACAGTCTGAGAGCTAGATCTGCTCTAAGCACCATTAGGTGTATTAAGTGGAGTATGGTGAGGCTGCTCAGAAGCTGCATTTCCCAGGAGGAATTCTGGCTGACTCTATAAGATTTAGTCCTAGGGATCCTGGTGTTCACATTAGTGAACTACCTGTGCTGTGCTTTAAGCATATTTTTCCCCTACCTCACTGATTTACTACCTAGTGCAAGGTGGACAAGGATGCAAAGTCATAAATCCAACTTGATCCTAACCATTCCTACTGCTTTCAGTTGGTGAGATTTAGTATCCAAACTATCTAAATTCCTTCTGAAAATTGGGTATTAGTTTCCTTAGTTAGTTAGAAATTGCAACATATAAATACCTTTACAAGTTTGGATACTAGTGCTTTATAGGGAGCTTAAAGAAAAGGGTATTTTGTTTCCCATTAGGATTCTGGATTGAGCATATATAAGAAAAGCTCCTTGCATTCCACCTTTTCTTGCATGAATAGTCAGGGGGCACTCAAAATCTCTTCCTAAACTAAGACATGATATGATAAGAGAAGGTAACATTCACTGTGGGAGGGGAAACATTAATTGACTTCACTTCATTATTAAAGTTCCCATGCTAATGATAACTAGGTTGTCTATGGCTATGTCTACACAGGGCAGGCTTGTTTCGAAACAACACATTTCAAAACAAGCTGTTTCGAAATAACGTTATTTCAAAAAAACTTATTTCGCAGGACAAAAACTATGTCTGCGAAATAAGGGAGCGAAATAGCAGGTCCACAGTGTGGACCTGCTATTTCGCCTGGGGAGGGGACTGCAGGCACCCACAGGGTGCAGTGCAGAGGGGCGCTGCACCCCGTGGGTGCCTGCAGAGGGCTGCAGGTACCAGCGGAGGCAGGCACGGGGCGCTTCTCACTCCGCCAGTGCCTGCAGGGGACTGCAGGCACTGCGCCTCACCTGGAGGGCGCCTGCAGTCCCCTGCAGGCACCCGCCAGGAGAGGTGCAGCGGGGCGCCTCACCCCAGGGGCTTTAAAGCCCCCGCTGCCCCCAAACCTGGGGGCGCGGCCCCGGTGCGTGGCTGGAGCCCGCTGCTGCCGGGGCCGGAGTGAGCGCCAGCCCAGAATCCCCGGTGCGACACTTCTGCGAGAGGCGTGGCTGGGGCATCCCCCGCCCCCGGAATCTCCGGCGGCGCCAACGCTCCTGCCGGGGGTGGGGCTGGGGCATCCCCCGCGGCCCTGCCTCTGGAATCCCCCGCGGCCCCGCCCCTGGAATCCCCGGCGGCGCCGCTCCTGCCAGGGGCGGGGCTGGGGCAT